>CM060708.1:181458114-182058114 GCA_030686995.1 Artemisia argyi | reverse complement strand
AGGAATTTCTTCAATACCTGTTACATGATAGTTGGGAACTTGTTGAACGACCACTTGATAAACGTGTTCTTGACCTCAAGTGGTTGTGGAAGAACAAACTGGATGAGGAAATGACTGTTATTCGCAACAAAGCTCGTCTCGTGGCTAAAGGTTATCCACAAGAAGAAGGGATAGATTTCGAAGAATCATTCGCGCCTGTAGCTAGACTTGAAGCAGTCCGGATTTTCTTAGCCTATGCAGCTCACAAAAACATCACAGTCTATCAGATGGACATTAAGACTGCATTCTTGAATGGAACTCTGAAAGAAGAAGTGTATGTGAGTCAGCCAGAGGGATTCATCGACAGAGATCATCCAGACTACGTCTACAAGCTTAAGAAAGCAATTTATGGTTTAAAACAAGCTCCAAGAGCGTGGTATGACGAACTATCATCTTTCTTGCTTAAAAACAATTTCACAAAAGGAACGGTTGATGACACCTTGTTTATCAAAAAATTCAAAGATGACATTTTGATCGTTCAAATTTACGTGGACGATATAATTTTTGGATCAACCAATCCTAACCATTCAAAACATTTTGAAAATCTCATGAAAAGCAAATTTGAAATGTCCATGATGGGGGAACTAAAATTCTTTCTTGGTTTACAAATACATCAATCCCCTCGTGGTATTTTTATCAATCAAGCTAAATATACAATAGAGATTTTGAAAAAACATGGAATGGAAAACTGTGATTCTGTTGGTACACCAATGGTCACTTCACCAAAAATAGGTGCTGATTTGTTTGGGAAACCTATCGATCCGAAGAAATATCGGAGCATGATCGGTTCTCTCATGTACCTGACTGCTAGTCGACCAGATATTCAATTTGCTGTATGTTTATTAGCACGGTTTCAGGCAAAGCCTACCGAACTTCACCTCAAAGAGGTTAAACGGATCTTTCGGTACCTACGAAACACCATTAACTTGGGACTTTGGTATCCGAAGGATTCGGAGTTTAATCTAACAGCATTTTCAGATGCAGACCATGCCGGTGATCAAGTTACAGCAAAAAGTACATCAGGTGGAGCACAATTTTTGGGTGAAAAGCTTGTAAGTTGGTCGTCAAAGAAACAGGATTGTACTGCGCTATCAACCGCCGAAGCCGAGTATGTGTCTTTATCTGCGTGTTGTGCCCAAGTTCTTTGGATGCGGACACAGCTCACAGATTATGGCTTTACTTTTGACAGAATACCTATGTATTGTGACTCAAAAAGTGCCATAGCCATCTCGTGCAATCCCGTACATCACTCTAAGACGAAGCATATCAAAGTCCGCTACCATTTCATCAAAGAACACGTGGAAGAGGGTACTGTTGAATTATTTTTCGTTAAGACTGATTATCAACTCGCCGATCTATTTACTAAAGCCCTTCCAAAAGAAAGGTTTGACTATTTAGTTCGACGAATTGGCATGCGAAGCCTAACTCCTGAGGAGCTAGAACGTCTTCTCGAATCTTCTTGAAAAATGATTTCAAAATCGCTTCGCTGTAAATATTTTTGAAAAAACAAAATACAAAATTTGAAAAACCAACAAAAACAAAATACAAAAATATAAAATTTTCAAAAAATACAAAAACAATATAAAATCAAAAATCCAAAAATATTCTTCTCACGACATGTCTCTCGTATAAATCAATATTCTGTACGTTTCTAGAAATATCATTCAACAATGATACGGATATGTACAGATGCTTGAGCGGGAGTTCTTTTTTAAAATGTTTTTCTAAAACATGTCGTTTCTCAAAAGTTTCTTCACTATGGCTTTCGTATACTTCAGTACGAAACCCGTGCTTCAAAGTGAAATCTTTTCAAAACATGGGTCCGGGTTTAATAACTCGAAAAGATTTCAAATAAGGACCCGAATGATGACTTCTGATTATTTTCAAATCAAGGACTCGTACGTTCAAAGACGAACTCTTTTTCAAAAAGTTCGAGTCTAAACAAACGAAAAAGATTTCGAGCATAAACTCGTTTTCAAAACAAAATTCTTGAGCACTTTTTCAAGATTGTTCAAAAGATTTCTCAAAATCTCTCAAAATTAGTGCTCAAGATAACTCCCTCAAAACCCTTAATTAATTTTAAATATGCTATCATTAAGGGGGAGTACAATAACAAAATGTTTCAAATTCATGCAGAATCTGTCTTTCTCTCCAAAAGCTTTTTCTTAATCTGTTGATATCAAAAATATCACGATATGCTATTTTTGAGGGGGAGAAGACATGATTAAAATGTGATCAAAGATGTTTAAAGTTTGTGACGGAATCTCAAAAGAGCCCGACTCAGAAAGTACCAATGAATTGACGAAGCTTAAAATGTCAGTAATCGAAAAGACTTGTCCTGGACGGGTAATAATTTCAAGCTAGTCTAACTAGTGATGTAAGCGTGTCTCGAATAGGACTTGTCTGAGTAGAATGTACCGCATCGAGATACTTTCTTTGGACTTGACCAGGACGGGTAATAACTTCAAGCTAGTCTAACTAGTGATGTAAGCGTGTCTCGAATCGGTCATGTTCACTGAAGGTGGATCAATTCAAAAGTGCAAACTCCTCTCGCATGTGCAAATTTCTTAAATATTCATGAGCACATGTGAAGGGGGAGTCCTTCAAAAGAAATGCAAAACTCTCGAAGTGTCAACAATGTGTTTTATTATCATAAACACTTTGAGAGATTTTCAATAAATGGTTTTCATGGCAATAATAGGATAGTCATGGAGTTATAAGGTGACTAAGGTTAGGAAAAACCGTCCTATGATCCGCCAGAGCCGGAGGGATCTACCCAAGGACAATTCCAATAGATTAGAATAAGAAGTCCTTAGGTATGATTGAAAAAAGGAGAAAATGAGAAAGGAGAAAGAAGGGGTTGAAGAATTAAAAAGAAATGATGTGAAAAAGGGTAAAAAGAAATAGCCCTCCATATGTTCAACCTTAGGGCAGACACCGGGTTCAACTCATATGCTACTGGTTGTTGCTAAGGTGACACCGGTATTGAAGACAAAGACGTCATGGACCCAGTGACGCACTGCACCAAACCTTCTTAACCACTCAAGTTCTCTTAAAAGAGCTTGTTTCATTCTCACGGGGAACCGGTGTAATCTATCGACCTGTCTCTTAGAGATGGTTGATATTGAAGCAGGAGACCTCTCCCTAATCTCCGCATAGGAAACCAAATGTGCACTTATCGAGTCTAGAGCCCCGAGATTCATCATAAGATCTCATAGGAACACATGATATTTCTACACTGGTTGTTCAACATTAAGGACGCCAGATGTAAACTTAAGAGTCCTACGCAGATCTTAGCAATCTGCCAGAACATTTATGAGAGAATTCACATTTGTGATTCTCAATGATTGAATGGAAATTCCTGCCAGGGTCAACATCAAGCAGCCCTGACAGCAGGTCACTTCGGTAATTCTTTATGGGTTACGCTTAGTGTTCGCGGTGGTTTCAAACAGTCTACAGTCGTGGAGTGATCCCCAGCGACTCACCCAGTCATTGAGCTACTAAGTAGGTCTTGTAAGCTCTCTCGAGAGTATCTGACATGGGAACGGCCTTGGTAAGGGTTAGAAGGAGTCTTCACACTATGCTGTTGACGATCTCTAATTCTTATCTGTAAGTACTGGATGTTTTATTGCTAACTGTTTATATGCAGGGACACTTCATCTCCATGGCGACAGATTCCACGTGCTCATACATACATCTGGAAGTTAAAGAAAGCTCCCTCAAAGATCTTTACATCACAAAGTTCAAAGAAAGACTCTACGCCAAACAGAAGAATCTACAAAGTATAAAGACTAAAGATCAAAGTGAAAGAAAGGGAACTACGTGCATATGAATATCAAAGTCCAAAGATGTATGAGCATGTTGGAATGGCAAACAACCACCACAGACGCAGAAGTGACGAAAGGCAGATAACTCCACATCACAAAGGAACAAAGAACGATGAAAAATCAGTTATCAAAGATCACAAAGCATGAAGGAACAAAGACTAAAGACTATTCTACAACGACACACATGGTCAACAACAAAGAACAAAGAAGACCTAATCACGTGGAGCATCATTCGAATGACCACCCCTTAGGGGGAGATTGTTAGCATTAAAAATATGTATTATGAAGTGATGGTCATTCTCATATTGTAACTTTGTGTCGTTTGTTAAGATTAGTAATAGTTTAGTCATTGGGCCTTGGACTTGGTAACCTAATATGTTATTAGTTATGTTTCATAAGCCTTTATAATCCAACCATGTAACCAAGTCCAAGCCCAAGCCCATCAAAGCCTATGTATGGAACTATAAAAGGCACCTTACCTCTCATTTGTAAGGTGTGCTTGTGTGTGTTTTATGTGTGTTTTTAATAAAAGTTCTCTTCATCTCTTATCTCTATTTTATACATCTTAACGCCACATATCATACATCAAGTCACCATCTTTACTTCATCTAGTCATTGTATTTGTGTTAAAGTTGATATATCTAAGGTCCTACATTTTCTCTTTTGGTTTAATAATTATTAGAATTAAAAATAGTTTAAATAATTAATTAGGTAATATTAGTAATTAAATAGTTTTCTTAAATTTTAATTAACAACAGTAGGTTTTTATATTTTTCCTAGGTTTTATAAATCATTTAAGACTTTTAGAAAATAGTTTCTTAAATTCTACTGTTAATTTCTAATTTTATTATTTAATTTAGTTAAATTAGATTTAAATTAATAATTAAGAAAATAATTAGTAAAATAGTCTAAATATAATTTTTAGAAACTTTTTATAATTTTTTAGGATTCCTGTGATGGTTAATTAGTTTTATAAATTTTTCTATAATTTTCTAAGTCATTTTAGTTTTTTTAGTAATTTAGAAAATAGTTTTGCAAGTTTTTAGTTTAATTTGTAGTCTTTAACAATTTTAGTTTAATTTAAATTACTTTTCAAATAGTTTTTTTAATTAATTAGTATTTAAATATTAAAATAATCAATTAAATAATTTTTTTTTCATTTTAAATTTTCTTTTTATTTTAAGTTTGAAAAAGTTTCATTTGCACCCCCTGTAGTTTTAAATTGTTAAATCCTACTTTCTCTGTCTGTAATTTGATTCCCAAGTTGTGTATTTGTAATTATATCTGTATATCTGTTATTGTGAATATTATTCCAAATTGTGCAAATACCAAATATCAGTAGCATAATCACTTCCCCAATCATCTTTGGCTACTGTCCTCAGTGCCACTCTTTCCTAAAATGTTTTCCAAAGCACCATTGCAATCTCGCTTGGACATAACGACCCGGGGAAACACTATACTATCCACGGAGCATTGGAACCGACCTGTCTTTGACTTGTTGACCTTGGTCAATAATATCTGACGGTTTAGCCCCAATCAAAATTTGGGGCCGCTGCCGGGGAGGTTGTTGCGTCTTTTAAAATCGTTTTAAGTTTATTGGTTTTCAAAACCCTCCCTGTACAAATTTCACCACTTTTGTAAAAAGTTTTTGTGAAAATATCAATCATATCAAAAAAGTTCATTAACACTTTTCCTGAAGTGTTAACAACACCAAAAAAATCAAAAACAACAAAACAAACTGTGAAGTTAAATTACTTCGTTTTCTTTAAGATTACAACCTGAAACAGTTGGTATAAGGTAAGTTCTGACATTAAATTGCGAACTAAAGAGGGATCCATTCTTTCCTCCCGCCAGCCTACGAGTAATCTTAAAAGAACGATTTCGGTTAACGAATCAGTTCCAAAAATATTTCCCAAAGTTTTTTGCACACACAACCAAAAGCCCAAAAACAATTTTTCTGTTAATAAATACATAAAATCTTACCACCGCAAACCAAGGCAGAATACCTACCAACTAGGGGTGTGGACATAATAAGTTCCCAAACTAAAGATTAAAACTTGCCTTTATATCCCAGTGAGTGGTGTACCTTTTTCAAAGAAGCCATTCACTTGTGATTATTGGATTTAAGTTCACTGTGGTTTTGCCTCGATCTTGTTTTGAAAAATTGTTTTTAGTGCATGCGCACTCGTTCACAAACAAAGCGTAAAAATCAGAAAAACATACCCGAGCTACGTACTGTTATTGAAGAACCTAAAACAGAAATGGCCGATGGGCCACCACCACCACCTGACCCTCCCAGGGATGAGCCAGCTCCCGATCTCCGAACGATGGAGGAGTTGTGCCAGCCTACCATGCAAGGGAGGGGCGGACCTATTGCACCACTCACTATTGAGGCTACGGACTTTGGCCTCAAGTACCACATGATCCAACAAGTCCAAAATTCGTGTCAATTTCACGGATTACCGGGTGACGATTCTAACAAGCATCTTGATAAATACCTTACCGTCACCCAAAGCATTAAACAGCATGGTGTCACCGATGATGCCCTCCGGCTGTATCTCTTCCCCTATTCTCTCACCCATCATGCCACTGCATGGTTTGACCGACTCCCAAAGAATTCTATTCGTACCTTTGATGAAATGGTAACCAAGTTTTTAGAAAAATATTTTCCACCTTCCATGGTTACCAAGTTACGAAATGATATCAGCAACTTCCGGCAGCGTCCCGATGAGTCTCTATTTGAGGCTTGGGAACGTTATAAGCTAGAAATTGATTGGCGCCCTAACCACAATATGTTACAAGTTACCATCATAGATACCTTCTATAATAGTCTGACATTGAGGCACCGGGATATTCTCAATGCTGCTGCTAGTGGGACCTTTATGAAATGACGTCCCGAAGAATGCTATGATCTAATTGAGAACATGACTGCCCACCATAACTTTTGGGATTCCTCTGCGGAGAGGGATGAGTCATGTAAATCAATCATTCCTTCATCATCATCTCCTGAAATAATTGCTCTCACTAAAAAGATGGATGATATCACTACGGCTGTGTTGAGAATGAACCAAACAATGCAAAATCAAGTTCAAAATCAACAAGTGAAAGCCGTAGCCTGAAGTTGTGAAACTTGTGGAGGCCCACATCTGTATTTCGAGTGTCTAGCCACTGCTGGTTTTCCTCAAGAGAACGTTTATGCTGCTCAAGGTTCCTACAATATGGGGGTAATTCTTACCAACCACAAGGGGACCGTAATCTCTTAAGCTATCGTTCCAACAATTTTCTTGAACCTCCCGTTTTTAACCAAAATCAAAACCGTAACTTGAATCAAAATCAGAATCGAGGAGATTTTAACCAAGGTCAAAACCCAAATTTCCAAAACCCGAACCAAAATCAAGGTCATTTTAATCAAAACAATTTTCAAAATGGCAATCAAGGTTTTCAAGGAAATTTTCAAAGAAACCAAGGTCAAGGGAATTACAATCAGGGTCATTTCAATCAGAGAAATAATTTTCAGGGTAACAACAACCAAAACCAAGGAAATCTTCAAAACAACCGTGCTCAAAATTTTCCTAATCAAAATCAAAACGTTGTTCCACCCTCGTCTTCCTCCGATGAAGTGCTAAAACAATTCATGAAAGCACAAGAGGAAACAAATCGGTTATTGATCAGCAAGATCTCTGAGCTTCAGAAGTCTTTAAATGATCGACGCGCGGGCCCGGGTACACTACCGAGCAACACGATCGCTAACTAGAGGGGCGATGTCAAAGCGATCATGACCCGAAGTGGAGTATCATACAATGGACCCATGATTCCCTCTACCTCTTCTTCTCCTCCTACTAAGGTAGCGGAACGTGAACCCGAGGTTACCATGGATACGATACTTCCTACTAATAACGGAGGTACCAACAACGTCCACCCTCAAGTTGTCCCGGTCCCGACTCACAAGTCAAAAGTTGTATTTGATCCTCCAGAAAATTCTGATGAAATTCCAAAGAACAATCCCAAACCTTCAATTCCATATCCTTCACGATTGAATGATCAAAAGAACCGCGAAAAAGCTAATCATCAGATGGAAAAATTTTATCAAATTTTTCAAGAGTTACATTTCGATATTAGCTTCGCGGATGCTCTTCTTCTCATGCCTAAATTTGCTTCAATAATCAAAAATCTGATAAGCAACAAAGAAAAACTCTGTGAGATGGCTAAAACTCCACTTAATGAGCATTGCTCAGCAGTGCTCTTGAAAAAGCTTCCTGAAAAGCTTGGAGATCCCGGGAAATTTCTCATTCCTTGCATTTTCCCTGGGATGGTTGAATGCTTTGCCTTGGCCGATCTTGGTGCAAGCATTAACCTTATGCCTCACTGAGTCTGGAAGAGACTCTCTCTTCATGCTTTCACTCCTACCTACATGACTCTCGAGCTTGCAGACCGTACTATATCTCGTCCTCTCGGCATTGCCGAAGATATCTTCGTGAAAGTAGGAAAGTTCCATTTTTTGGCAGATTTTGTGATTGTTGATTTCGATGCTGACCCAACAGTTCCTCATTCTCGGGAGGGGATTCTTAAGAACGGGTCGTGCTCTAATCGATGTATTCGAAGAAGAAATCACTCTACGTGTTGGCCATGAAGCCGTCACATTCAATTATGATCAGACTTCAAGATACTCCTCAAACTATGACGCTGAGACGGTAAACCGAATTGACATCATCGATGTTGCGTCAGAGGAATATTCTCAAGAGGTCCTCGGTTTCTCATCAAGTCGCAGTACCACTCTTTCTTCTGAGCCTATCATATCTGACTCTTCCCCTTCTCTCACTCCGTTTGAGGGAAGTGACTTCTTTCTAGAAGAGGTCGAGGCTTTTCTTGCTCTGGATAGTTCAATCCCTCATGAGATTGATGAAAACTATCTTGACCCGGAGGGGGATATTCTTCTTTTTGAAAGATTGTTAAATGACGATCCTTCACCCTCTCCGTCTCTAAAACTACTTCATAAAGAGGAAGTAAAAAATGTTGAAATAACTGATGACTTTCCCGAGGTTGAGCTCAAGGACTTGCCTCCCTATCTAGAATATGCATTTTTGGAGGGTGATGATAAATTACCCGTCATTATTGCTAAAGACTTCAAAGACGAGGAAAAGGTTGCACTCCTAAAGGTTCTTAAGTCACACAAGCAAGCAATTGCTTGGAAACTCTCCGACATTAAGAGCGTTAGCCCGGACTTTTGTACACACAAAATCTTAATGGAGGATGACTTTAAGCCAGCAGTGCAACAACAGAGAAGGGTAAATCCCAAAAATCCACGAAGTTATCAAACAAGAGGTTCTAAAACTTCTTGATGCGGGATTGATTTATCCTATATCTGACAGTCCTTGGGTTAGCCCAATTCATTGCGTTCCTAAAAAGGGTGGCATGAACGTTGTCACCAACGAGGATAACGAGTTGATTCCAACTCGTTTGGTCACGGGTTGGCGAGTATGTATTGACTATCGTAAGTTAAATGAAGCCACCCGTAAAGACCATTTTCCTCTGCCTTTTAAGGACCAGATGCTTGAAAGACTAGCGGAAATGAATATTATTGTTTCTTCGATGGTTTCTCGGGTTACTTCCAAATCCCCATTGATCCACAGGATCAAGAGAAAACTACCTTCACATGCCCCTACGGAACTTTTGCTTACAGACGTATGCTTTTCGGCTTATGTAATGCAACAGGCACGTTCCAAAGGTGCATGATGTCAATATTTTCCGACATGATCGGGAAAACTATGGAGGTATTTATGGATGACTTTTTAGCCATCGGGGATTCATTCCAGTCTTGTCTCTCCCACTTGGAACAAATGCCTAAATGTTGCAAAGAAACGAATTTAAGTCTCAACTGGGAGAAGAGCCATTTTATGGTTAAAGAGGGTATTGTCCTCGGCCATAAAATTTCAAAAAACGGGATTGAGGTTGACAAAGCAAAAATTGATGTCATCGCTAAATTACCTCATCCCACTACCGTTAAAGGTGTTAGGAGCTTTTTGGGTCATGCTGGCTTCTATCGTAGGTTTATCCAAGATTTCTCTAAAATCACCCGGCCTATGGCCCATCTCCTTGAGAAGGATGCTCCTTTTATCTTCTCTCCTGAGTGCATCGAAGCTTTTGAAACATTAAAGAAAAAGCTTACTGAGGCACCAATTCTTGTTGCCCCCTATTGGGACCTACCTTTTGAGCTTATGTGCGATGCTAGTGATTTTGCCATAGGTGCGGTCTTGGGGCAACGAAAAGCAAAATAATTTCAGCCTATACACTACGCAAGCAATACTATGACCGAGGCTCAGAGTCATTACACCACCGCTGAAAAAGAACTATTAGCTGTGGTGTATGCCTTTGAAAAATTCCGGCCATACTTAATACTGACCAAATGCGTAGTGTACACGGATCACTCGGCTTTGAAGTACCTATTTGCAAAGCAAGATGCAAATCCGAGGCTACTCCATTGGGTTCTCCTCCTCCAAGAATTTGATATCATTATCCGTGATAAAAAAAGGAGCCGAGAACCTTGCTGCTGAGCATCTCTCACGATTAGAAAACCCTCACCAGGATGTGTCCGAGAAACAGGAAATAAATGAAACATTTCCTCTTGAGACACTCAATTCGGTTGCTTTTCGTGGTGACTCTACTACCCCATGGTTTGCCGACTTTGCAAATTACCATGCGGGTAACTTCATTGTGAAGGGGATGTCGTCCCAACAGAAAAACAAATTTTTCAAAGACATTAAACATTACTTCTGGGACGACCCCTATTTGTTCAAAATCTGTGCCGATCAAGTCATCAGGCGATGTGTTTATGGACAGGAAGCCGCTGATATTCTCAAGGCTTGCCATGCTGGACCCACCGAGGGCCATCATAGTCCTAACTACACCGCCAAAAAGGTGTTTGACTCCGGTTTCTATTGGCCCACAATCTATAAGGATGCCCACAAACTAGTCAAAGCTTGTGACGCTTGTCAGCGTCACGGGAATATTTCACAATAGAACGAAATGCCACAAAATGCCATTCAAGTTTGTGAAATCATTGACGTCTGGGGCATTGATTTTATGGGGCCATTCCCATCTTCTCGTGGAAACAAATACATTCTCATGGCTGTTGACTACTTGTCAAAATGGGTTGAGGCAAAAGCCTTACCCACTAACGATGCCCGAGTTGTTGTGAAATTCTTGAAATCCCTCTTTGCTCATTTTGGAACTCCCCGTGCCATCATTAGTGATCGCGGTACACACTTTTGCAATGATCAATTCGCAAAAGTCATGCTTAATTACGGTGTTACTCACCGTCTTTCTACCGCATATCACCCACAAACAAGTGGGCAGGTGGAGGTTTCAAACCGTGGTATTAAACGGATTCTTGAGAGGACTGTAGGTGAAAATCGTGCTTCCTGGTCGGACAAACTAGATGATGCACTCTGGGCCTTCCATACAGCTTACAAAACACCCATCGGGTGTACTCCCTACAAGCTTGTATACGGGAAGGCGTGTCATCTACCGATCAAGCTCGAGTACAAAGCCTACTGGGCCTTGAAACATGCAAACTACGATCTTCATAAAGTGGGTGATCACCGTAAAGTTCAACTCAACGAATTAAACGAACTTCGTGATCAAGCCTACGAGAACTCTTTGATCTACAAAGAAAAGACAAAGAAGATTCACGACTCTAAGATTAAGAACCACGTTTTCAACGTCGGTGACAGAGTCCTTCTTTTCAACTCAAGGTTAAAGATCTTCTCGGGGAAATTAAAAACCCGATGGACTGGACCATTCACTGTTGCAAAAGTATATCCATACGGGACTGTTGAGCTATCTCAACCCAAAGGTCCCAACTTCAAAGTGAATGGTCATCATTTGAAACATTATTTTGGAGAGGACATACCATCCATGGTTGTCCCGGATCTCCAAACTTTCCCCATGGGGCAATGAATTCGGGGATCGAGTCAAGCTAGTGACTCGGTGAACAAAAATTAGCAAAATATGGGTTTTCACCCGTATCTCTAACTTCTTTCTACTTTCTAACACTCTAGTGTGGGGGAGTGGCCGTCCCCCACCTTTTGAAAAGTAAATATGTATATAAGTTTCCAGTAAAAAAAAAGTTTATATGTACATATAAATAAAGTGAAAATTACAAAACGATATTTTCATAGTTAGCTTCGAATATTACCCCTTTTTCCGTTCAAAGAGTCGGCATAATAGCCGGGACTTTGAATATTTAGGACAATATTCAATTCTAGTGTGGGGGGAAATTCTAGCGAATTTTATCACAAAATACTTTCTAAGTACCCCCATTTTGGCCCAAATTTTTCAAAAATTTTTCACTTTATTTCAAAATTTTTATGGTTATCAGTCCGCCATGTCTAAATGACAAAAGGATTGGCTAATCCAAGAGCAAACGGCTCTTGGTAAAGATATCTCAAATCCGTTGACGGCTTGCAATTTGCCCAAAATTGTATGGTATATCAACTCGCCATATCCAAGAAAGTGAATGAGTTGGCTAGCCCGCAAGATTATGGCTTGTGGTAAAGGCCGTGGAAAAACCATAATTGGTAATCAGCTCACCAAGATGTTGACTTAGTCCATCAAGAGTTGGCTAGAACAGAAGCAAACGGCTTTTGGTAAAGACAAATCAAATCTGTTGACAGCTGGTGGTTTGCTCAAAATCACATGGTTATCAGGTGGACCATAGTTCTTACTTGAACGGATACATCTGGCTACTCCAGAAGTAATGGCTTTTGGTAAAGAGTTTCAAATCCATTAAGTTTTTCTCAAAAGATTGCTAGGGACTAGCAATGTTTTAGTATGGGGGATTTATGAGTGTGTAAATACTCATCATTTTTACCTATTCTGAGCTGCCAAAACATCTAAAAACACTCATAATTGCATCAAAATACTGAAAATGTCCTAGGAATGTGTTTTATATGTTTCAGATGCAAAATAATCAAAAACAGATGAAAAATAAACAAAGTTTGCATAATTGGCAGTTTCAGTCCCTCATCTTTCAAAAGTTGTCAAATCTAGTCCCTGGTTATTCTAAAAACTTGAAAAAGTCACCAAAGGTCCTTTTAAATCACAAAATGACATATTTAGTCCTTTGGTACAAAGTTTCACAAAATTGCAAGTTTAGTCCCTGAACTTTGAAAATTGACAAAAATGGTCCTTGGGATATTAAAACTTTGAGAGAAACAAATTTTGTCCTTGTACTTCTCATTTATGGCAGGAATGGTCCTTGGTTGCAAAGTTTGGTAAAGTTACAGATTTGGTCCCTGAAGTTTGGAAAGTTGACAGAAATGGTCCCTGGACATTCAGAAAATGGAAATTATCAACACAGGTCCTCATAATATTGTCACTTTGCAGAAAATACCCCCATGAAATACTTTGGAAAGATGCCAAATCTAGCCCTTCAAAATTTGGAATATTACAAAATTGGTCTTTGTGTTAAATCTACACCAAACCGGACCCCTTAATATTAATAATCCCAAACACCAAGTCCAATCCATATAACACCCCAGCCCACTCCCTTTTTCTTGGCCCCAAATAAACAAAAGTATGCCCAAAACACCCCTTTGATATCAAAATGCAGGGTCAACTTTGACCCTGTGGTCAAACCAGTCAAACAACCATCTCCTTCCCTCCCCCACACCACTTTCCCATCAAATCACCACCACCCCACCATCCCTGTCTAATCCACCGCCCAAACCACCACTATTACCTAAAAAGACAACCACAATTAATGCTCCCCCTCCAATTGGTATAAAACAGAAGCAATTTGCAAATTATAATTTTGGCACCAAAACACGTGGTGAGAAATTGGAGGTCTATCGGTGATCCAACGGTTCAAGATTGATGTGGGATATGTTCAGAAGACCCAGGGAACCCTAATGGAGGCCTATAAATAGAAGAGAAGAACAAGAAGGATGTGTTAGCTTAATTTTAATAATTTTAGATCGTTTAAGTTATTTTCAAACTTTCCTTGTGTAGTTTAGCTCTAAATTAGTGTAATCTCTGTTTTCAGTGTATCTTTAAGGTTTCTTATTAATAAAAATCAAGTTTCAAGTTAGAATTTAGTTTGTGCAATTTTAAATTGATATCAAGTTTCTATTTAAGCTGTATTGTAGTTGTTATTAGATTCCATGGACTCTTAGGCTAATATAAGCTCCCAGAAAGCTTAAGTAAGCTTTTAGAAACCATAAAACACTGCTTAGAAATAAAAAATATCAAAACACAAAAAAGTCAACGAAAGTCAACATTTGCAGGTTTATGAAGATGAAAGCTAGAGCATGGTAAATATTGGATGGCCCTGAGTTAGTTGTCTTGTGAGAGACCTATAGGAATGGTTTCATGGTCCTTAGTTCATGGTGTTAGCAGAAATGCATATTGTAAGCCCTTAAAAACTCATTTCTGTGTTGTTACTGTAGCATTGCTTATTTCATTGCTCTTTTAGCTTTTTTGTGTTTATTTAGTGATAAGTAGTGATATAATTGCTTAAAATCAGTACCTTGTTAATTAATGATCATAGTTGTTCTAATTTCATAAATAGGCAGTCAAATTAGTATATATAGTAATCTTGTTCATTTGTTGTTGTTTTTTGTGTTCAAGTGTTCATTTAGGCTTAATATATCATAATAAGTTGTCTTGGATCAGTTTCTTTAGACCTAACATCCATTTGCTTCACAATTCACAAAACAGACCAAGTTTAAGGTGTGTTTGGATCAGGGTAATCCTAAGTGTTGTAGTGTATGAGTGTTGTTGTTTTCTGTTGACACAAGTCACTTAGGACCACTTTAGCTCAGAACAACCATAATAATCAGGTCCTGTTTGATAAAAAGTCAAAATCACATTCAAATTGGTCTAATTAACCCTTTGTGTTGGATTAAGTGTGGCTTATGCCCCAAATCCATTCACTATGAGTGGTGTAGTTTAATTTAATCTCATATTAGCTTAATTAATCAATTTCAATCAGAAAACCAAGATCAAAGTTCATCTAAGTCAACTTAAGCCTTCTATTTCAAAAAGTGAAAATTGCCTTTGTTTCAGAAAACCAGAATTTGGAAGATTATTTGTGATTTTTGTGTTTAGTTTGAGACTAAGATCTTTCCAGAAGTTAAAGATTGTCACTTAGTGTTCAAGTTCCTATAAACAACTTATTTTTAAGATTTTTGTATAAGCTTGTGCAAGAGCTTAAAGTGACCTGCAGGGCAAGTACATGCCCTGCACCAGGGTAATTGACCCAACTTCATTAGCTATTTGTGACTCAACCAGTGGGACCCACCCATAGCTTATTGGCTTTTTGGAAAGCCTAGTAACCCCTTTTGATAGATCAGAACTTATTTTGAGGTCTTGAGCTTATTTGATTGGGTTGCTACCTCCATTAAGTTTGACTAGTTCCTGAGTTAACACTGATCACTCAGTGTGTGACCCCAACTTCCAAGGCTTACCCAGAGCTCATTAATAAGCCATAATCCCTGCTTATTAGCTTATTGTGAAGCCTTCCAGTCCCTTTTCAAGTTTCAAGTTTCTATTTGGACCTCTGAGCTTACCTGTGGACCCCACAGAGGTCCAAAATCCTTGAGTCTGGCCTGTTTTGGCCTCATAGCCACTTAAGTGCTTATTTGCTTACAAATAGCTTTTCCAGAGTACTTCTTTGTTCCATCTGGCTTATTTCTAGTGTGTAATCATCTGTGTATGCTTATTTGTCATTTCCTTGCTTTTTTCAACATTGCAATAAGTCCTAATAAGTTTATAAGCCAAGTATTAAGGAAAAGGAGGTGCACATAGCTTATTTTTAAGCTATTGTAAAAGTCATTTCACAAAATTTTCTCATTTTTAGCTTATCAACATCTGTCAAAAAGAAAAAACCACAAAAAACCAAATTTACAATTAGTTATAGCTTCTATTTAATAGATTCTATATTTTTCATTTTTCTTTTTAGCTTATTATTAAGCAATTCATCATTTTCATAATTTTCTTAATTTCCTGTCACTTTTATGTATTTTCAATAATTTTCTTAGATTTTTCTCTTTTGGTTTAATAATTATTAGAATTAAAAATAGTTTAAATAATTAATTAGGTAATATTATTAATTAAATAGTTTTCTTAAATTTTAATTAACAACAGTAGGTTTTTATATTTTTCCTAGGTTTTATAAATCATTTAAGACTTTTAGAAAATAGTTTCTTAAATTCTACTGTTCATTTTCTAATTTTCTTATTTAATTTAGTTAAGTTAGATTTAAATTAATAATTAACAAAATAATTAGTAAAATAGTCTAAATATAATTTTTAGAAACTTTTTATAATTTTTTAGGATTCCTGTGATGGTTAATTAGTTTTATAAATGTTTCTATAATTTTTTAACACATTTTAGTATTTTTAGTAATTTAAAATATTTTAAATAGTTTAATTAATATAATTAGTTTTTAATTAATAGAAAACCCATAAAAAGATAAAAACATTTCTTTTTAATTTTTATACTTTCTTCAAGTTCTTTTGGAGGTTTAGAAAATAGTTTTGCAAGTTTTTAGTTTAATTTGTAGTCTTTAACAATTTTAGTTTAATTTAAATTAGATTTAAATTACTTTTCAAATAATTTTTATTAATTAATTAGTATTTAAATATTAAAATAATCAATTAAATAATTTCATTTTTTATTTTAAATTTTCTTTTTATTTTAAGTTTGAAATAGTTTCATTTGCACCCCTTGTAGTTTTAAATTGTTAAATCCCACTTTTCTTTGTCTGTAATTTGATTCCCAAGTTGTGTATTTGTAATTATATTTGTATATCTGTTATTGTGAATATTATTCCAAATTGTGCAAATACCAAATATCAGTAGCATAATCACTTCCCTAATTATCTTTGGTTACTGTCCTCAGTGCCACTCTTTCCTAAAACGTTTTCCAGAGCACCATTGCAATCTCGCTGGGACATAACGACCTGGGGAAACACTATACTATCCACGGAGCATTAGAACCGAGCTGTCTTTGACTTGTTGACCTTGGTCAATAATATCTGACGGTTTAGCCCGAATCACACAGTCATCCTCGAATGGGTGAATCCTATTGAATCCTCTAACATGTACCTAGATTAACAATAAAATTTGTATTTGAGACAATCATCACACTTATAGAAAAAATAAATAATTACATAAACAATTTTTGAGGTCAACCTGACCAATTTTTACCCGCACAACATAATTACCCATTTTGATCCATTCCATCACGTCAAAAGGTCAAATTTGTGGTTCCATACGTGTAACAGCATCAAGAAGTAGCACTTGAGTAATCGAATATAAAAGTTTAGTTGATTCATAAAATACCTTTACAGTAATATGTGTTACCTACTAAAAGAACACCCATCTAATCTTATAACAATCCATTGATTTTGCTCCACGTTGTGCTCAACCCGCCACTTATTCTGATGCTTTTCACCAATACCGGACGCATTCTGCTTCAAACAATTTAGCGCATCAGAAAGACTTGCCGGTTGATTTTGCTATAGCAGCTAATGCAGTAGTATCAGACATTTTACTACAAAGTAATATAAACATTATATCAGTGAGTATACTAACAAATTCAAATTGAATAACTTTGTTCATTAGTAGCAATCGTGAGCGGTATGTGTATCTTATATGGGTGAGTCAAGGATAATGGTCGGTCGTGTTTGTACGACATGTACTTTATGTTTACCTTAACATAAGAAATACAATGGTAGCATATGGAAAGAAAAGTCTATACTCACTGGTCGTCGATATACATGATAGCACAAAGAGTTTGTAACTGTCATAATGTATGTATGAACAGATAGCAGTTAAAATAGTTATTTAGTAGTTAAAGAAAATCGATACATACTATTGGCAATGATGGTTGAACTCTTTTTCTTTGGTAAAGCCTTGTTGAGAAGTATCTCCAATTCCAAATGTTTATTCTGCACAAGGACACATATATTTGTGTGAACATGAACACCTTAACATAAACATGAATCACAGAAGAGTTAATTTTACATTATTGAACAAACAATTTATCTTCAGTTACCTCGCGATTAAACAATGTATAAATAGTAACATGAAATCCATTACAACATATATTAACAACATGAGATAAATAAATAGTAGTGTAAAATTACTACTCTTCACATGTCAACTTCATGAACTTGTATGTTAAACTTTAGGCCTATACTAATTAATGTTAAGGTGTATGTGTGTGTGTTTAATTTTCATTAATGAATCATACATATATGTTTCATCTTTTGCCTGCATATATGCTAAAACCTAATTAACAGACAATGCCTAACATATTTATAAATTAAAACAAAGTTTGGACTTTGGAAACGTATTGTAAAGAAAAAAAATGATATATAACTTGATATGTATATATACCTTGATATGTATTTTAGATCTTCAAGATATATAGATCGGAGCATATCAAAATCCTACTTAGAGAGTTATCTGTCACACCCCCAATAGATCTGACTTGCAGCGGAATGGAATGCCTGGGGGTGTAACTGTCATAGCACCATAACAAGGAAATATTGAACGACCTAAAGTGTCGTTTGGAAAATACATATCGTTTGATTTATTTAAAAGCATTCAGAGTATATTACATAGGTCCCAAAAGTCATGAAAGGTTTATAGAAAACAAGTTCAGGAAATGTCAAACGATAATTTACACATGTGCATGAAAAAAAATCCAAAATGTAGTGCGTCATCCCTGGCACACCCTAATGTGACTCCATGTATGTAATATGATAATGCCTTAGTTACCTGAAAATACATTGCGAAAACGGTCAACACGAATGTTGGTGAATAATCATAGGTTTGTAAGTTAAATCGTATGTACATAAGCCACAAGTATAAAGTAAACCGACATAAATGTCAAAATGCTACATTGTCCCTTAAGCTCATGACCCCGAAGCTAGACTTTGTAATGCCCCAACAGAGTGTTTACCAGACACTCACTTGATAAGACATGAAATGCATTCGTCCCGTTGGAGCAACCCAACGCGAATGGAGGCGTCACCCTCAATAGATCTATCCACTCACTCTCGCTTAGTACTTGAAATTAACGGTCCATGATATTGAAAAGGGGACTTGTTATGATATGGTATGAAGGCAACTTAAGCAATGTATGGAATTTGTAATACTTGGGCATGTACGAAAGTAATTGATGCAATGTATTCTCCCCCGTGGGATTTGAAATCAAATAAGTAATTGAAAAACGGGGCTATGAAAACTCACCTCAACTGATGGTACTTGAAATGAAATGAAGTGAACAATAATGATCGGTTAACTGCCGCAACCTATAATGAATGATGCATGATCTCGTTAAGATCACCAAATGATGTTTATGAATGTCCATGCTCATGTTTCTATACCACTCTACTCTTTGGAAAAACACTTGTATTGTCAAAAATATATAATCCAAGAATTTGGAAAATATTGCTATTAGAAAATATAAATGGCTTGTTATAATATATATACTTATATATATATAACATAAGTTCTCATGTTGACGTTGAAATACTCGGTTTGTAAACCTTGAAATGATGAAAACATACTCGTAATAACTAATACTACGTTAGTTAAAAAGCTCGGTACTTGATATTATGTTTAGCTTGAAAATGCACTTCGTAGTTTTTGCGCCAAAATATATAAAAGCTGTCAATTAATAAAGGGTTTTAGCCGATATTCAAACGAGTATATCTTTGTCGTTACTTGTCCGTTTTACTTGTTCTTTATGTCCACGGTTTCGTCTTAGTATGTAGTAATATATTTTGGAAAGCTCGGCTCCTCCGGGTTACGTCTAAAGTCTCTTTTTGTCCAATGAAAAACGTCCAACAGCAAACATTTTCTGAAAAATACTTTTCGTCTACAATCTTGCAAAAATCATAACTCCTTCGTTATAGACTCTTTTTAATCCGTTCTTTCGCCTACGGATTCGTTTTTGAAAGTATTTTCTAAAAATTTTGCCAAAGTTTCCTTGGTGTTTACTGATTTTCCAGATTTTTACAAAACGGGACAGCATGTCCTAAACATGTTCCAAATCAAGTTTCCAAGGTTAAAAACCAATTTCTACCATCACCAATCCTCTTGTAATCACCACATGACTAATCTAATCTTACCATACACCTTCTTAGGGTGCCATGGACTCCTAACCAAGTTATTAGAGCTAGGGGATTCATAACAAGAAAGTTAGGGTTTGTATGTTTCTTTTTAGCCAAAATAAAGTGTAGTATAGCTACTTATACATGGTTTTTAGCATGATACTTATGTAATACATGTAAAAATAGGATGATCCATGAAAAAATAAAGATGAAAACTTACTTGACCAAAAGAGATGATTATTGGATGATTATGCTTGATGTTCTTGTGTTTTTGTTGCTTGTATCTTGATTAGACTTGTAAAATGAACAACTTTTGTGTTTTACTTCATGAAAAATGATCACTTGATCAATGAAAGTGATTTGGGTCGTGGGTTTCAAGATGGAGTGGAAGAGATGAGCAAATTTGATCTTAGCTAGAAAAGTATGTATTATGATTTTGAGATTTTTGTAAAGTGATGTTATATTAGGTTTATTAGTTAAATAATTAGGATAGTTAATGCTAGGGGTTAAAGGGTGGTCTTGGGGCCGGTTTTTCATGGGGTGAAGGGGGGGGGGGGTTAGGGTACTTAGGAATTAATTAGAAACCTTGAAAGAAATTTGCACTAGTTAGCGTTTTTAGTTACGATCGGGTATCGGTTTTATTAGAAATAAATGTTCACGAAGTATACCGGGATGAAATTAGTTATAATAATGTTAAAAACATATTAAAAATATGTTGGGTACATTTACTGAGTGATCGAGTGATTAATGTTTAGTTTTAACGAAAACCGTCGTTATATTCGTACGCGTATGTTAAAAATAAAATAAATTTCCAAAATACTGGGTAACTGAATGTTATAACTTTTATGATGTTAAAATGGATATAAAAATATGTCGGGACCATTGTGGGAATATTTAGATATATTCGTCGTGTATAAACCGGGTGTTAACGTTTATTATAATTACGTATACGTAAAAACGTTAAATGTACTGAATATAGAAATTTGAAAATCCTGAGAGTGGTATAACATGAAAATGCTGTCATGATGATATGCAGACTATCCCCAGTCCGTATGCAGTGTACTTAACACTAATGAAATGAATTCGCACCTAAACCAATCCGGTTACGCGAATTTGAATACCCGTAAACTAAATTTACGATGAAATGCGTAATGCAAGTGAATGGTGAAAACTTTTCCGGAAATGAATAGTGTTCGGTGAATAGTAAATTTCCAAAAAGTTTCTCAGAATATCAAACGGACCTCGAAAACGATGAATAGTAAAACGATGAATAGTGTTTTGATGAATAGTGATTTATGAATAGTAAAAAGTCGAAGTTTGGAAAAATGACCTGAAATGGTAAATGACGTGAAATGGTGAGTTGTGACATCCGCCCACCCAAATAGGAATTCAGTCCCTGAATTCAGCTAGTGTTGGTCTCGGTAATAGGTTTGGTGAAAAGGTGTGGATACTTGCGTTGCATTTGGTCCTCTCGTTCCTAAGTAAACTCGGGTCCTCTTCGAGAATTCCAGCGAACCTTAACGATCGGAATTCTACTCTGCTTTAATTGTTTGACCTCTCGGTCCATGATTTCAACTGGTTCCTCCACAAAGTTAAGCTTGTCATCTAGCTGAATCTCTTCTAATGGTATAACTGAAGACTCATCTGAAAGGCATTTCTTGAGGTTTGAGACATGAAATGTATTATGTACGTTGCTGAGTTCTGATGGTAGTTCAAGCTTGTAAGCTACTGGACCAATCCTTTCCAGTATCTTAAATGGACCAATGTATCTCGGATTCAACTTCCCACGCTTTCCAAATCGTATCACGCCCTTCCAAGGCGAGACTTTCAACATGACCTTGTCTCCAACCTGGAATTCCAATGGTTTACGTCTAACATCTGCGTAGCTCTTCTGTCGGCTTCTAGCTGTTTCAAGCCTATCTCGAATCTGTATTATCTTTTCTGTTGTTTCCCTAACCATCTCTGGACCTGTGCATTGTACCTCTCCAACTTCTGCCCAACAAACTGGTGAACGACACTTACGACCATACAATGCCTCAAATGGTGCTGCTTTAATACTTGAATGGTAACTGTTGTTATAAGAGAACTCGATTAATGGCAAATGGTTAGCCCAACCATTCCCAAAGTCAATCACACACGCTCGCAGCATGTCCTCCAGTGTCTGAATAGTTCTCTCACTCTGACCATCGGTCTGTGGATGGTAAGCAGTGCTCATGTCTAACTAGTACCCTTGAATAATAACATTGGACAACTAGGTTAAAGATGGTGATTCGGATGGTCTCGCAGTATCTTAGAATTTGTTGTTGAGTTATGAATTCTCTCACTATATGCTTCTAGTCCTGGTTAGTATTTCTGTAATCCTTTCGTTGCTTTTATTGTATTGAGGAATCCTGCATGTATTTGATATGGAAAGTCTCTCTTAGGGAAGTCAGTGGGAAAAATCCAACTTAATGTCTGAATGAGTGACTGGTGAGGTAAGTATCCAGGGATAGTTCGGCAAAAGGGATGTTTATGAAAGAGTTCCTTTGTTTACAAAACTTTTGGATGAAGATTGTTATTAACAATCCTTTGAAAAGGTAATTATTTCCTTCATGGCATAATCCTTCCTGAATTTTACATAGGTGATCAGGCTATGTATAATTGAGGACTAATGATGCGATGTTGGATTTTGTCAAAATATCATAACTTTCTTCAAAAGTTTTAGATGGTGTTCAACGCATTGTTGTAAAAATGGTGTCCTGATGTTTTCTTTCAAGTAACATGAAAATTGCTTTGCGTAATAATAGTAAATACTTGGTGTAATGACAGAAAATCAATTTATAGGATGGTAATAAAATAGCTTACTTCAGAAATTTTTTTTTTTCTATAAAACAGTTTCCCCATATGATAGTAAAATAGCTTGAATGGTGTATTGGATACGTGGGTGAATCTTGTCGAATGGTAATAGTCTACTAATTCGTCAAAAACAAAATCAACCTAATTCCTGATGAGACAATGCTAAAATGTTGCGAAACGATCGAAGTCTGAGCAATCGGGATAGAAAATGGAGTAAATGATGGTTATGATTATCACCTAGGTAACAAAGGATAGATACTACATTGGATAGGAAAGTGCTTAATGCCCCTAGGTCATGTCATCGTACCAACGGTAAGTACAAAAGGAAAGATACAACCCTAAAGGCTCGAACTACGGTTTATATATCGAAACAAAGCTCCTCCTGCTGAAGCATTGTTGTTATCCTTGATGTTTCTAATATCCTGACGGTCCTCTTTCAACAACTCACGCTATTTCTCGAGCGATTCAGTCTTGATTCCCAGTTCCTGATTTTTCCTTGTTCCTTAGTTCCGGGCAGTCATTCTTGAAATGCCCTAAGTTTCCACATTTGAAGCAACTCCCTGGGATTTTCTGATTTGTGAGTTTCCTACAATTTTCAGTCCGATGACCCTGCTTCTTGCACACTCCACACGTTTTACTGCAATGACCTCGGTGATGTTGATTACACAGGTTGTAGTAAGGTAACTTTCCAATATACCTTCTCTTTGTGTGCGGTTCTGCAGCAAAGGCTCTATTCATTTCTTGTCCTTTGGGTGATTGTTGAGCAGCATTGCAACCTAGATTGTTGTTCCACACCTTCTGTGGCTAGGATAATAGTAAAAGCTAGTGAGGATATAAATCTGGTCTAGGGACTTCCTGGTGTCCCTCTGTGTGAAATCAGGTTTGTGGCATCATAAGGTCGAGATAGTCCTGAAGTGGTGTCTGAAGTTGCGCATCTATCAAATCTTAGATAATGTAGGTTCTGAACCATTCCTGAAGAATCTGCGGATGTTTCTGTTGAGTCCGTGTTATTGGTATTATCTACTAGGTGTCATCTAGTTCATGGCAAGTGGGAATGGAAAAGGGAAATGACAATGATGGTACTAGTGTATGGAATACTACCCTCTTTCGCGCTACCTCGCGACATCCAAAAGGTAAAACTAAAGCACACACTGTGGGAAGGCCAATAGTGTAATAAGTAACTGATGATGGTGATAATACCTGAGTAGTAAGTGCCCTACTAGTGATGGAAAGAAAACACACTATCTTCCTTGCAATAAGCATCCTAATAAGTCCATTAAGATTAATTCTGAATACACTACCAAAAGGCATTCTATGTACGGGCTGAATGATAGGAAGACTCTGTTCCTATGGAAAATCAATAGTACTAATGGTGGTGTAAGTGCAACTGATGGTATAATGGTAGTGGAAGATGACAAGGCATCTTCAATGTTGGAATCCGATAAAAGGATGTCAGGGTGAGTATCTGAAGGCATGTCACTTGTGAACCAGGCCAATAAAATGATATACATATTCGGATATGAGTATAAATAACTCGCACAGGGTATGCATGAAACAACATGTATCATGATTATGCACTTATGATGAAATGATGAGGTGCTATGATGATGTGGTTATAGTCTAGGGTCAATGATACATCCTAGTTCTCTATAACCTTAGCTCTGGTACCAATCTGTCACACCCCCAATAGATCTGACTTGCAGCGGAATGGAATGCCTGGGGGTGTAACTGTCATAGCACCATAACAAGGAAATATTGAACGACCTAAAGTGTCGTTTGGAAAATACATATCGTTTGATTTATTTAAAAGCATTCAGAGTATATTACATAGGTCCCAAAAGTCATGAAAGGTTTATAGAAAACAAGTTCAGGAAATGTCAAACGATAATTTACACATGTGCATGAAAAAAAATCCAAAATGTAGTGCGTCATCCCTGGCACACCCTAATGTGACTCCATGTATGTAATATGATAATGCCTTAGTTACCTGAAAATACATTGCGAAAACGGTCAACACGAATGTTGGTGAATAATCATAGGTTTGTAAGTTAAATCGTATGTACATAAGCCACAAGTATAAAGTAAACCGACATAAATGTCAAAATGCTACATTGTCCCTTAAGCTCATGACCCCGAAGCTAGACTTTGTAATGCCCCAACAGAGTGTTTACCAGACACTCACTTGATAAGACATGAAATGCATTCGTCCCGTTGGAGCAACCCAACGCGAATGGAGGCGTCACCCTCAATAGATCTATCCACTCACTCTCGCTTAGTACTTGAAATTAACGGTCCATGATATTGAAAAGGGGACTTGTTATGATATGGTATGAAGGCAACTTAAGCAATGTATGGAATTTGTAATACTTGGGCATGTACGAAAGTAATTGATGCAATGTATTCTCCCCCGTGGGATTTGAAATCAAATAAGTAATTGAAAAACGGGGCTATGAAAACTCACCTCAACTGATGGTACTTGAAATGAAATGAAGTGAACAATAATGATCGGTTAACTGCCGCAACCTATAATGAATGATGCATGATCTCGTTAAGATCACCAAATGATGTTTATGAATGTCCATGCTCATGTTTCTATACCACTCTACTCTTTGGAAAAACACTTGTATTGTCAAAAATATATAATCCAAGAATTTGGAAAATATTGCTATTAGAAAATATAAATGGCTTGTTATAATATATATACTTATATATATATAACATAAGTTCTCATGTTGACGTTGAAATACTCGGTTTGTAAACCTTGAAATGATGAAAACATACTCGTAATAACTAATACTACGTTAGTTAAAAAGCTCGGTACTTGATATTATGTTTAGCTTGAAAATGCACTTCGTAGTTTTTGCGCCAAAATATATAAAAGCTGTCAATTAATAAAGGGTTTTAGCCGATATTCAAACGAGTATATCTTTGTCGTTACTTGTCCGTTTTACTTGTTCTTTATGTCCACGGTTTCGTCTTAGTATGTAGTAATATATTTTGGAAAGCTCGGCTCCTCCGGGTTACGTCTAAAGTCTCTTTTTGTCCAATGAAAAACGTCCAACAGCAAACATTTTCTGAAAAATACTTTTCGTCTACAATCTTGCAAAAATCATAACTCCTTCGTTATAGACTCTTTTTAATCCGTTCTTTCGCCTACGGATTCGTTTTTGAAAGTATTTTCTAAAAATTTTGCCAAAGTTTCCTTGGTGTTTACTGATTTTCCAGATTTTTACAAAACGGGACAGCATGTCCTAAACATGTTCCAAATCAAGTTTCCAAGGTTAAAAACCAATTTCTACCATCACCAATCCTCTTGTAATCACCACATGACTAATCTAATCTTACCATACACCTTCTTAGGGTGCCATGGACTCCTAACCAAGTTATTAGAGCTAGGGGATTCATAACAAGAAAGTTAGGGTTTGTATGTTTCTTTTTAGCCAAAATAAAGTGTAGTATAGCTACTTATACATGGTTTTTAGCATGATACTTATGTAATACATGTAAAAATAGGATGATCCATGAAAAAATAAAGATGAAAACTTACTTGACCAAAAGAGATGATTATTGGATGATTATGCTTGATGTTCTTGTGTTTTTGTTGCTTGTATCTTGATTAGACTTGTAAAATGAACAACTTTTGTGTTTTACTTCATGAAAAATGATCACTTGATCAATGAAAGTGATTTGGGTCGTGGGTTTCAAGATGGAGTGGAAGAGATGAGCAAATTTGATCTTAGCTAGAAAAGTATGTATTATGATTTTGAGATTTTTGTAAAGTGATGTTATATTAGGTTTATTAGTTAAATAATTAGGATAGTTAATGCTAGGGGTTAAAGGGTGGTCTTGGGGCCGGTTTTTCATGGGGTGAAGGGGGGGGGGGGGGGGTTAGGGTACTTAGGAATTAATTAGAAACCTTGAAAGAAATTTGCACTAGTTAGCGTTTTTAGTTACGATCGGGTATCGGTTTTATTAGAAATAAATGTTCACGAAGTATACCGGGATGAAATTAGTTATAATAATGTTAAAAACATATTAAAAATATGTTGGGTACATTTACTGAGTGATCGAGTGATTAATGTTTAGTTTTAACGAAAACCGTCGTTATATTCGTACGCGTATGTTAAAAATAAAATAAATTTCCAAAATACTGGGTAACTGAATGTTATAACTTTTATGATGTTAAAATGGATATAAAAATATGTCGGGACCATTGTGGGAATATTTAGATATATTCGTCGTGTATAAACCGGGTGTTAACGTTTATTATAATTACGTATACGTAAAAACGTTAAATGTACTGAATATAGAAATTTGAAAATCCTGAGAGTGGTATAACATGAAAATGCTGTCATGATGATATGCAGACTATCCCCAGTCCGTATGCAGTGTACTTAACACTAATGAAATGAATTCGCACCTAAACCAATCCGGTTACGCGAATTTGAATACCCGTAAACTAAATTTACGATGAAATGCGTAATGCAAGTGAATGGTGAAAACTTTTCCGGAAATGAATAGTGTTCGGTGAATAGTAAATTTCCAAAAAGTTTCTCAGAATATCAAACGGACCTCGAAAACGATGAATAGTAAAACGATGAATAGTGTTTTGATGAATAGTGATTTATGAATAGTAAAAAGTCGAAGTTTGGAAAAATGACCTGAAATGGTAAATGACGTGAAATGGTGAGTTGTGACATTATCTGATGTTGGTGTTCTATAAAGATCAACACTTTTTTTTTTTGAACTCTTCAAGCCAATCTTCATCCTCATTAAAAACTCAAATTGATATTTTTATAGTGAATTATCTTACATTAAAAAAGGGATTCTCATACTGGAATGAGAATCGTGGAAACAACATACATACTGAAACAATCATATGTACCTCGGCCGCCATGGTTGGTTGATGAATTTTTTATGTGGATCGTAGTTTAGGGATTAGGGGAAAACATAATATTAGTGTTTTGATAAAAAGTTATTATGAATGACTCAGAATTTTTATTATTGGATTTTTGTGTTTCTATTTAGTGCCTTTATCATTTTTGATTTAGATATTGAATAATAAAAGTTGGATTGCTCCAGTGGTTGAGATGTTTCTTTATTGCTGGAGACCATCCCAAGTTCGAATCCTGCTTGCTCCACTTTTTAATTCCGAATTTTATTCCAAAAATATAAAAAAAAATTAAAAAAAATTGCTTACATGTGATGACATGGCTGATGCCATGGCTGAAATTGAATTACTGGGCATTGACTGGGAAATGAGGTGGCATATTCTTCAAATGCCTCCTGTTATATATAATGTAGAGATATAATAGACAAATGATTCTCTCTCCAAAAATTCCAAATGTACAAAATTTATGCAATGTTTACAACACTTTAAAGCAAGGATTTTTCAGAATTACAACAAGCAAAGCATTATGTACAATGAAAAAAAGCACAACTCGAAATTCAGACCAAAATACTACAATTAGACATTAAATAGCATTTAAAACACCCCTGGACCTATTATTACAATTACTTAAACATAATGTACAACACTCCAGTAAAACCAATTCTACATTAAACATAATTCACAAGTTTTTTGAAAAGCCCATCATAGATCTATTTAGAAGCATACACTTCCCTTGTTAATATCCGAAATCAAAAAGAAAAGAAACAATAACAAAACTGTTACCATTTCTTTCTTTTTAATTCGGTCAAGAAAACAAGAAACGAAATAAAAAGCACCTACCCGAAACCTTTTGGAATAGATCTTGAAGCCGCTTGTTGTTTTGGGTCTGTATGATTCGAGCAAGAGTAGACAGATAGATAACATTGTGTTTGATTCGGTTGTAACACAAAGGAGATTTGTGTTTTGTTTATAAAAGATTTGAACTTTAATAGAAATTTTGTCGAACAAATTCATGTAAAAAAATAATCTAATAAAAATTTTTACGACGACGAAAGCTCAACCTCCGAAAGTGGTGATGAAGAATACGCTATGGCCGTACGAGATTTCAAGAAATTTTTCAAAAGACGAGGAAGATTCGTTTGACAACCTTTCGATGAAATGAAAGTATCTAAAAGAAGTAAAGATGACAAGAATGGGAAGAATGAAAGGAAGTGTTTTAAATGTGGTGATCCAAATCATCTCATCGGAAAGTGTCCAATGATGTCAAGAGATCAAAATCAAAAGGCGTTCATTGGAGGTGCTTGGAGTGATAGCGATGAGGACAAGAAAGAAACCACAAAGGAGGAAAAGTGTTTTATGGCTAAGACGTCAAAAGAGGTACATTTCGAAAACAAATTCTTTGGTGATGAAAATTTATCATTAGATGAAAAAGACCTAGATAATGAATATAATAGATTATGCAAATTAGGTCAAAAAGTAATGGTTAAAAATAAAACACTAAAATACATAAATACTCAACTAGAAAATGAAATACTTGAATTGAAAGCTAAAATACACCACTCAGAAAAGGGTAAGAAAATTTTTTAGGAATGTAAATCATGTCATGATCTTGAAAATGAAAATGAAAAACTTAAGGAATAAATTTATAAACTTGATAAATTTGAAAATAGTAGTCACTCACTTAGGAAAATAATAAGTATTCAAAGAGCATCCGGAGATAAAACTGGTTTAGGATTTAACTCAACCGAAGTTTCAACAAGTGAAACTAAAAATGTTTAATTTGAAAGTGAAGTTAATGAACTAAAACCTTTAGAATCAAATCCTAAATATATACTTATTAATGATAGAAAAATACCTCTTGCCAACGATGAAGAAGTAAAAACCTTTTATAAACCATCATTAAAAACCGAAGTAGGATCATCTAAACCCAAATTAAGATCTAAAACTCCACCACCAAGAAAACCTAACAATCATCATCCAAGATCTAAAACACCTCAACCTAGAAGAAATCAAAATAGAAAAAATTACAATAACACTAGAAATCAAATGTGGAATTATCAACCAAGTTACAATCCTTGGGGAATATTACCACCATACATGCATCCTGGCCAAATGTTAAATATGTTTGGACCAAACAACTTTGGACCAATGAGACAATGGGGAACAAGTGGCTAAGTTGTCATTCTTCGAAGAAGTTGGAATCTCATCTACAAATGGCTTCTATAAGTCAACATAGTCACTTGAAGTGCTTGAAGAAAATCCTTTGAAGACTAAAAGGTACACGTCTCTTTTAAGTTCATCGCTATAATTTGCATGTTTAGATAAATGATTAGTTAGATTAATGTTTGGCTATACATATATATTGTTTGTAACTCTTATACATATATACGTACATAATAGCTTATATACTTATAACCAAGAAACATCATTAGTTGACTTTCCTAGGAATAAAATGAAATCGTTCATTGGCGAACAAAATAGAGAATGGAAGTCTTCTATATCCACTAATAGCAAACTCATGGTGATGAAGTGAAATGAGTTAACTGGATTAATCATTAATATAGAAGTAGGATTAGATCCCTTGCATAAGAAAACCATGGATGAAACAAGCTCTCGTAGACTATGGCATTAAGTTAGATAAGTGTGCAATAAAAAATGAGCTATATAGATGTTAGGATATACCCCATTTAACACCCTCGCATCAAACATGTAGAATTATGGCTTCACTCACTTAAGATCATAGGTTATGTAGAAAAGGATAGCATATGACAATAGGCTTAACCAATCCTTTTGAGCATGAGATCTTTAATAAACATCTTTCAAAATCTATGATTAATGATATTTATTGTCAAAATCTAATATCTCTAAAAATATGCTAAAACCTCACATTTTGGAAAATAGTTTTTCAAATGACTATCCCACTTTTCAATAACATGTTCCACAATTTTGTTTTGATCAAAACCAAAGATTGGGAAATTTTTCTTTACCTTTTCATTAGCATATTTTGAAGTAAAACCCAATCTATTTAATTCAAATAACTCTCACATCTACGTGAAAAGCTACTTTCAAACATTGTTGAATAATGCTAAAAACGACTCTTTAAATCATGCATGGTGATCTCATATTTGTCATCTATATTTATATAAATGACACTTATAAGTGAACTAAATCAAATCAAGAGGACCATGGTTTGTCTATTAAGACTTTGTTTGTAACAAGTCTAGAAATCCATGCTATCATAACTACCCACTTATTGCACATTAGGATTAATCCTCCTAGTTATATAGTTATGAAATACTTGATGTTGCTTATTGTTTCCTAGCACTTATATTTTACTTGCTTGATGAGTATGTTTGCATGCTAGATGAAATTGCTAGCTTACTTAATCTCTTTGGTTAACATGCTTTGGCTACATAATTGCCTACATAATTAGTATATGCTTAATCGCCTCAAAGAGTTGGACTTGTTTGAAACCAAAAACACAACCTTTCTGCAATTCACTACCAAAAACCCTTTTCTGGCAATCTAAAAATCACCAGATGGGCGGCCCCCTTAAATCATAAAGCATCCCCCTTAATTATTAAGGGGACCGGCCATCTGATGGTCGAAGGTGTAGTTTCCTTTTTAGCCCATTTCATCCTATACTTCCCAAAATTCACAAACCTATTTTATCCTAAATCTTCTATCAAAGTTTATACATCCTTAATCCTACCAATCCTACATTATATTTATAAGCACTCTCATTCCTCTCAATCTCCACTCATCTCATCATGTCCTCTCCCATTAAACCAAAACCACCAAGAAACCCGTTTGGATAAGAAAGCCTGACTTCCATTAAAAGCCCGTCAAACCAAATGATGTTGTCAAACATCCAACACCAAATTCCTCCTATGTCTTCAACATTACATACCTAACACCTCACTCTCCTTTCCACCAACATTACATATCAACAACCTTTACTCACCCATATCCTTCTACATTATACTCAAACCTCAAAACCTTTACACACTCAAACCTCATAACCTTTAGTGATAAATATTCTCTTTACATCCAAATCACTTAAGGTATGAATAAACAAAGAGTTTATTGCATTCTATGATCAAAGGAAAAGAATATGTTTAAATCATTATAAATATATGAATTCAAATTTTCAACTAAAAATGATAAAAATGTTCCAGAAAAACCTTTCCCAGTAAAAGAGAAATTTTATGGCCGTTTTGTGAGGGCGGCCCCCTTAATTGTATGGGCGGCCCCCTTAATAATTAAGGGGACCGGCCCCTAATTAAGGGGACCGGCCACGCTCCCAAACAGTATTTTTTCTTCTATAAATACTGGCTTAAATCTGGCATTTTTCCTCACCTTTTGCACTATAAACTTTTTGATCTAAATCTTCTATACCATTCTCTTAAACCCTTTGATCATATAATCATAAGCTTGTGTTTCCAAGTGATCCAAGCTTCAACCTTTCAAGTGCAAGAGAAGAATACTTCAATCCTTCAAGACAAGAAGTATTACAACTTGTTGTGACCTCCACATCCATGTTTTTTGTGCATCATCACTTGTATAGTATTCATCCATTTGTGTATTAGTTGTGAATATTGGTTAGATAGAAGTAAACATAAGGAGTTAGGCTAGTAAGGTGTGTATGTAGAGAAGTTGTGAATTGATTTTGGTGTGCAAGTAGTATAGGTGTGAAGAAGAAGTAGTGTGATTAGGTAGTGCTTAGGTGTGAAGAAGTTGTGAAGTAGTTGTGAAGAAGTTGTGAAGTAGTTGTGAAAAAGGTGTGACAAAGTTGTGGTATGATAATTGGTATATAAGGTTTTCTCCGCCATAAGGGAGCTTGTTGACATAGTGAAGAAAACTCTCGAGTTGGGTGCTCGGGGAGTGGAGTAGGGCAAGGAAGGTGTCCTTGTAGCCGAACCACTATAAATCTCTTGTCTCGCGGTTAGATCTTTTCATCTCTTACTTATTATCTTGATTATATCGTTATTACTTTCGTAGACGTAGACGTATATAAATTGTTGCTCATATAGTGCTAGTGTTGATTTCACTTAAAGATCAAACAAAAGTTTCATTCATAAAACAAAGTTTTTACAATCAAACTAAAAAGGTAACATACATATAATTAATCATTTCGATCAAGTATAGTTTTACAATCAAACTAAAAAGGTAACATACATATAATTAATGATTTTTTTAATTTTTTTTCCTTTTAAGCGCTCCTTATTATTGTTCTCTTCTTTACTTTTTTTATTTTTTCAGATTTTTCTGAGAACGTTTTTGTTTTGTGATTATGAGTGGTACCGTGATATTAAGGATATTTATGAGTCCTACTATGATACTATCGATATTTACTTAAAAAGTTACTTTGATATTAGTAAAAACTTAATATCACTGTTTTTTTTATTACGATATTAAGAAAAGTTATGTTGAAATTTAAAAAATTTAACTTTGATATTAAGAAAGCATGAAATTTCTATGAGTTCCCATGATTGTTCCGCACTAAGATCACGTAGCTTACCACCGGCCGATTGGTCAATGGTTTGCCTCGTGGAGATGTCGATATGGTCATAGAAGATTTGGACTTGGAGCCAAAGATCTATACCATGATGAGGGACTTTTTGGAGTAAGTCCTTGAAACGAGTCCATGCTTCATAAAGAGATTCATTTTGACGTTGTTGAAACATCAAGATGTCATTCCTAAGTTTAGTTGTTCTCCCCGGTGGGAAAAATTGAGCAAGGAAACGAGTGGTGAGATCATCCCATGTGGTGATGGATCCCGCGGGTAAACGCTCAAGCCATTGACTAGCTTGATCCCGTAGAGAGAATTGGAATAGGCGTAAACGGGTAGTCTCTCTAGTTTCAACACCTAGGTCTATGGAATCTACGATTTTGAGGAAGTCCTTAAGGTGTTGGTTTGGATCTTCGGAACGAAGTCCATGGAATGCACATCCGCTTTGCACCAACCGGATGGTGTCGGATCGCAAGGGGGTCACATTGGCTCCGGTGAGCTCAATGGTGTTTCGGTAGCCTTGGTGGCTAGGTCGGGAATACTCTCCTAAGGTTCGGGGCCTAAGGGGTTCTAATGGTGGGTTTTGTTGTGGTAGGATGATGGGTTCAAAGATGTTACCACCTTCCATGATGTCGGATGGTAAAGAGTTACGAACAAAAGCACGAAGAAATAAGATAGACTAAAGAAGACCTAAAAATAAAAATAAAAATCTTACTAGAAAGGAATCTAGCAAGTAGACCTAATAAAAAGAAATCCTAACCTAGACAATAACTATTCCCCGGCAGCGGCGCCAAAAACTTGATGCGTGGGAATCGCACCTTGCTTTACCTCTCGAGGGATCTCGCGAGGCTTACAACCCCCACCAGGCAGTGTACCTGATCGTTGTAGTATAGTATAGTGACAAGTACCGGGGGATTGATCGTTCAGCTTAGGAATAGTGTCGCTAGGATTAGAAAACCTAATTAATAGTTCTAGAGGTGAAAGATGATTATTTTTGTATTTTTATATTTTTATTAAAGCAAGTAAAATCTCGGGTTTTGAAGGAGTGGGCGGAATTAGTTGCTAATCAACTAACCCAAAGCTAAGATGTAATCAAAATAAAATAATAAAAATGAAATTAAACTAAATTAAACTAAGGTTGTGAGCAGTGATTGGAGAAATTGTGTTTACTTAGACTTCACTACTCCCTAGATATCTTTTACATGTTAATCACTTGTTACACTTGTATGAATGACGGGTTGTATTCCTTAATACCATTCGTGGAGTGGCATACATAACTCCCCAACTCTATGAGCTCTTATCTCCTCCTACACCATGACCCAACACAATTATAGGGATTGTAAACAGTGGCTCATGCATTAAATACAACCAATAAAGACCTAGTACGCCTCGGTTCATGTTTCTTAAGACGTTCAAGCATGTTACCATTTGGAGATCTGCCAGTTTTCTTAAGCCTAACATATAAATCATTCATTCAAAACAAGAATAGACAAGTAATCAACACATAATCAACATCTAGGTTTCATTAGATCTAAGCAAACACAAGAGAGATCTAGCCTAGCATAGTAGAATTGAGACAAGAACAAGAGATAAACAACCAACACATAGACATATTGATTGAATTGAAAGTACACTTATCTCAATTACAATGCAAGGTCTCAAGGGTTTGGAACCCTTGAAAAACCTGTAAAAGAGGCACCAAAATCGTCTTTAGGGTTTCACCAAAACCTCTCTCTCTCTTAATGAAAAAAAACTAGAAAACTATATATAGGAAAATCTTTCTGACGGCGTCAAGAGTTAAATCTGACGCCGTCACCTCGCCGCCATATACTTCCTCGGACGCCCTAGATCCACTTGTGACGGCCTATGTGACGCCGTCACCACCTTCGGTATTTTATTCTTGGCCACTTTGACGTCGTCACCTCTCCATCTGACGCCGTCACCAGCTACGGTAAATTATTCTCCATGTCTGACGCCGTCAAGCTTTTGGTCTTGACGCCGTCACCTTGTATCTTCAGCTTGGATTTTTGGTACTTTGTCGTTTTCTTCACTTTATGCTCCAAAAACGTCCAAAATAGCCTCTTTTCTAGAATTCACTCTCCAAACACCTAAAATCACAAAAGGAACGATTTAGGGCAATATTTGATCAAATAAAGTCGGATTCGGGCTTAAATGACCCCCTAAAAACGGATCATTTTTCGCCTCATCACTTTTGTAAAAAAGTCAAAACTAAACGCTAATATCACAATACTTTTAACGTTGAAGACGATTTTTTTTTTAAATTTTTTTCAGCAATTCTTAATTATTTATTATCCTTTTTCTTTTTTTAATTTTTTCATACTTTTTTGGAATATTTTTCAAGAAAAAAAACTACTGTGATATTAACGTTTTAAAAAAAAAAACCGGGATATTTACGATTTTGTCACTCGGCCTTTTTCAGATGGTTGACTAGATGGAGGGCTGAAATTCGTCCGTACGTCCGCACTAAAATCCAAAATCGTACCTGATCCCTTCCCTATATATATATATATATATAGGGAAGGGATCAGGTACGATTTTGGATCTTAGTGCGGATCTACGGACGAATCTTAGCCCTCCATCTAGTCAACCATCTGAAATATATATATATATATATATATATATATATATATATATATATATATATATATATATATATATATATATATATATATATATATATATATATATATACTAATAAACCATAATAATTAACAAGCCTTAGAAGCACAACAATTCATTAATGCGCTGATGTGTCTGCATTTTCATTGGCTACATATTTATTGCGTATACCACCAAAGCATCACCTTCATTCTTCCCAAACATGCTTTCAATTCATTCAATTTAGTCCGGTCTAATTTTGTTAACCAATTAATGTTACGCTCCTCCCATCCTCAATGTATTGAATGTCAAACTTCAATTCAAAAGCAAAACCATAGCAGTTTCTTCTCTCATTAAAATTGGTTCGTGTCTCTTCTCATTTGATTCAGTTTCTTCTCAACATTTAATGTGTACGCAATTTTCAAATCATCCCAAAAATTGGCATTATGATTATCTTTTTTTATGTTTGGAGAAGAAAAATTGATGGACAATCAAGAACTCATGGGTATGTGTCTTTCTTCATTTATGTTTCCACCATCAATCGTTTGTTTATATCTTGATCCCTTGAATTTTCCTTAATTTAGATATCCGTTTTGTTGTTGTTCTTTGGGCAGGGGCATACGCAATTCAATTTGAAGGTATGTAAATCTTAATCCCTTAAATCTTTTTATTTAGTTCAACTCTCAACAATCCATCTAATTGCTATGTATATGATAATCGATTCAAATAGATTTTTAGCATACACCAAGTGTTTGATGAAATGCCACATTCACAATTTGTTATTATTGAGTTTGTTAAAACATATTTAGTTGATTTTTAAATTTTAAGTGTCTATGTCTTTGCTAAAGTTTTTTAATTGCGTGAAGGTGCAGGTTAAAAAAACTTTTATTATTGTTTTGTTACATGTTATACCTTTATTCGTTATCTATATAGTATGATAACTTTTTTGCATCTTTGGTTTCATTTTGTTTTGCTCCATGGATAGGGTGCAGCCCGCCGCTTGTGCTTGCAAAAGTAGAGCTTGGAGGTTGTTGAATCAGTTGGGGTATCATGGAAAGTTAAGAAAAAGATCGTGAGATACTTCAAGCTAGAGATTGGTGGTAGGTCACCATTTCTTAACATAAGCACTTAGAAATCTAGAGAGAGAAAGTAGTTTAGAGAGAGAGTGTGGAAGGAACTCTTGAAATGAAATGAAAGAGATAATATTACTAGAGAACCAACACCCTCAAATGAGGGGTTACATGTCTATTTATAGGTGAGGACTAGGGCTTCACTAAACTTTGATAATATTACAAAATAAGCCCTTAGACCTTTACCAAACATATAAACTAAGCATAATACTTGATAAAAACATATTAAATCACTAACGTACTAACTTAATAATGCAACCTATTACAAAATTCAATGACCGACACTTGAATTAATAAAGTCTATTCCCAACAATCTCCCCCTAAGTGTTGGTCATCAAAGGTTGCCCGATGTCGTCATCTTCTAAACTTTGACTTTGTTGTTGACGTCTTCAAAAAAATAGTAAACAAAATCTTTCATCATTCTTTTTACTTCGTTCTTTGTTGATGTGATGGTAAATCATGTTATGAAGTTGTCTGTCGTTCGTCACTTCTGTGTCTGTGGTGGTCGTCCGCCATTCCAACATGCTCATACATCTTTAGACTTTGACTTTCGAAAGCACGAAGTTCCTTTACATACAATTTGATCTTTGATCTTTATACTTTGAAGATTCTTCTTTTTGGCATAGAATCTTTCTTTGAACTTTGTGTTGCATAGATCTTTGGGGGAGCTTTCTTTGACTTCAAGATGTTTGCATGAGCATGCTGGAATCTACCATCATGGAGGTGATATGTACCTGCAGGTAAACAGTTAGCAATAATCAACCGGTACTTACAGATAAGGAATTAGAGCTCGTCCATAGCATAGTGTGAAGACTCCTTCTAATCCTTATCAAGGCCGTTCCCATGTCAGATACCCCCGAAGGAGCTTACGAGACCTATTAAGTAGCTCAATGACTGGGTGAGTCGCTTGGGATCACTCCATGACTGTAGACCGCTAAAGAACCACCGCGAACACTAAGCGTAACCCGTGTGGGGTTACGGAAGTGACCTGCTGTCAGGGCTATTTGATGTTGACCCTGGCAGGAATTTCCGTTCAATCATTAAGAAATACATTTGTAATTCTCTCATAAACGTTCTTGGCAGATTGCTAAGATCTGCGAAGGACTCGATAATTTACAACTAGTGTCCATTGATGTAGAACACCAGTTGTAGAAATACTAAGTGTTCCTAAGAGATCTTTGATGTATCTCATGGCTCTAGACTTGATAAGTGCACACTTAGGTTTCCTATACGGAGACTAGGGAGGGGTCTCCTGCTTCAATATCAACCAACTCTAAGAGATTAGTCGATAGATTACACTGGTTCCCCGTGAGAATGAAGCAAGTTTTTTTAAGAGAACTTGAGTGGTTAAGAAGGTTTAGTGCATTGCGTCACTGGGTCCATGACGACTTTATCTTCAATACCGGTGTTGCCTTAGCAACAACCAGTAGCATAAGAATTGAACCCAGTGTCTGCCCTAAGGTTGAACATATGGAGGGCTATTTCTTTTCACCCTTTTCTTTACTTTTCTTTTTAATTCTTCAACTCCTTCTTTCCCCTTTCATTCTTTTCTCCTTTTTTTGTATCATACCTAAGGACTTCTAATTCTATCTATTGGTGATGTCCTTGGGTGGATCCATCCAGCTCTGGCGGATCATATGACGGTTTTTCCTATCTTAATCAACTTATAACTCCATGATAATCCAACAATTGCCATGAAACCTTTGATTGAAAATCTCTCAAAGTGTTTGTGATTATCAAACATTTTGTTTAACACTTTGAGAGTTTTGTGTTTACTTTTGAAGAGCTCCCCCTTCACATGTGCTCATAAGTTTTTAATAAATTTGCATATGCGGGAGGAGCAAGCACTTTTTGAATTGATCCACTTTCAGTGAACAAGACTGATTCGAGACACGCTTACATCACTAGTTATACTAGCTTGAAGTTATTACCCGGCCTGGTCAAGTCCACATAAAGTTTCTCGAAACGGTACATTTCTACTTATACAAATCCTTTTCGAGAAACGCTTACGTGGCTAGTTAAAGAGTTCCATTGTCAGCTTTTAGGTGACAACTAGCTCTAGAAACTAACTTGATGTTATTACCCATCGAGGATAAGTCTTTTTGATTATTAACTTTTTTGTTTCGTCAATTCTTGGGTCAATCCTGAGTCTAGCTCGCATGAGATTTGACTTTAAGCAACTTTGAACTTTCATATTTTAATCACTTTCACTTTTCTCCCCCTCAAAAATAGCATATGAGATGTTATTTTTGATAAACTTTTGATTAAAATATGCTTTTTGAGTCTTATGGGGAGATATCAACAAGAACTTTTGTTTTTCAAAACGATGAGTTTTTCAAGTGCTGCCCCTGAACAAGTGAATACTTATTGAGGTGAAATACTTGTCTTTTAAGCAGAATTATGAAAATCAGAAAATATTTGATTAATTCTACTCAAAAGTAAGAAGCCTTCGCTCCTTATATAAGGATTGAGGCACTGAAAAGTACCTTAGGGTCCTTTCATTACAAGCACGGGTTGTACACTGTTAAATGTGCACAAACCAAAGTCATTAATGAAGAAAATTATGATGAAACAAAGATAATGTTATACCAAAACGATCAGACATGAGGAGTATCTGGACGGCGGTAAGTGAGAATATTCGGAATCGGTTCCCTTGCTCCAATCAAGCTCTCCAATCTGCGTATGTGCTCCCTGAACTTTAACTTTTGATCAATCCTATCTATGAACTTAAGTGCGTCCCTCACATCTCTACTTTTCTAGCCCACGTTAATCCCACTGTCATCTTCTTTGAGTTTTTTATTCAGCTTAATTTTTACATACTTGAGAGTCTGATCCCCGAACTTGTGAACCTCTTCGTATCTCATGAATCTGTATCCACCCCTATACGGATAAACAACTTCAAAGGGTTTGTTGTTGAAGATGAAAGGTCTCAAATACGGGATGCAAGGAACTTGTTTTGTGGACCAGTAAAGTTGAGTGACGTTTGATAGCTTTCGACTCCTAATTGTGCATCTTCTACTCTTGCTTTGATGATAGTTTGGCGCATGAAGAGCAGAATAGAGTTGATGATGTCATACTGAAGGCTGCCGGGCAGATGCTGAAGTTTGCCTTGAACCTTAAGTAAGTACATATCTTCTAAGTCGTTGAGGTTCAACCGATGATAGTCTGCTTCACTGAATTTGAACAACTTGTCATCGATTCGACGGACCACAATTTCGTCAAGAAAATTATACCTGAATCTTTTCTCAGTTATTGGAACTTCTGTGATGGAAAGAATTCATTGTTGAGAGAAGACTTTATGTTTAGATCGGAATGTCAGCTTATACTTATAAAACCATTTGTGCATCTCTGGCCAGTGAAGGGTGCATAAAGCTGCTTCAACAATGTACTTACTGACAGACGTGGAGTACAATCCTCTCATTTTATCGTCAAGTTCAACCGATAATTTACAACTGGTGTTTTGGATCAGTGTTCCCATGGATAAGATATTGGAGATCGTTGTTGAAGAAGTATTGCTTAGGAATTTTTGGATCACTTGGAGGACCAATGAGGGGTAATGGTTGAGAAAAATCTTAAAAGTCGAAGTCATCAGGATCCGTGCCAGGGTAGATTCTGTCCCAAGATGGCCTCTTTTCCTAAGTAATATTCTGTCCCAAGATGGCCTCTTTTCCCAAGTAATATTCTCCGATTGATCCTTCAGTCATTTCTTCAGCTTCAGGGACATCAGGGTGAGCATCGACCATGTCATCAAACCAATTAAACGAAGGTGCATCAGGATTAATCCACTCAGGAGCTGGGATTAATTGAGCTTCCTTAGGTGGTTCAAGGATTTGGAGGTAGAGCTTCCTTAGTGCCTTGCGTAGATCATTCTCCTCAGGATCATTCTCCTCATCACTATTTTCTTCTTTCTCGGATGCATCATCATCTTTGCTTTTCAAAGCTTCTTCTTCTTCACTTTCAGCTGGTTTATCGAGAGAGTCTTTTGGTTCAGAACTGGATAACTGAGCTTCATTATCGAAATCATCACCATCTTGATCAGGAGATGACAATGTTTGAGAACGTGTTTCTTCTGATGATTGATCATCTCTTTTTGAATCTGGAATCGTCATTTCCACATCCTGAGTACCAGAACCTTCACCTTTCTTTGTTAGTCTAGCAATTCTTTCCTCTTCCGTTTGTTTGCTTTTTCTTAAGGTTAGTTGCAGTTGTTCATCTTCTTTGGATTCAGACATTGTTGAGGTGACTGATTCTTCTTGAGTTTCGTTTAGTTTTCCCTTATCTACCTTTTTCTTCTTAGTCAGTGTAAGCTTTTCAATTTCTGTCTCCTGCTGAGCAACTCCTTCATCATCAGCTGGTTCATCACGAAGAGTTTTCACTTTCTTCTTAGGTTGTAGAGTGACTTTCTTTGTTCTGGATTTGGGAATTGTTTTGATTTTAGCTGCAGCTTTAGAAGTTTTCCCTTTCTTCAGTTGAGTCAAACCAACTTGGTCGTTTCTTTGAGCTTCAACATATATTTTATATGCTTCAGCACTAAGGATTGCTTCTGGTAACAGACTTGCAGGGATTCTCATTCCTTGTTTCTGAGTATTTGTCTTCTGAATTCTGGTTCTAGAATATATGTGATCCATAGCAGTGGTGTGTTTCTTATCTTCCAATCTGCGATCAATTTCTGGGTATATATTCATGAAATGAGCGATGAGACACTTAGTGAATCTCTAGAATGGAATTCTTGAGGTTGAGGCTTTCTTAAACTGTCTTGCATGATAAACCATATCCTCCCATATCAGTTGAGCATAGTCAATAGTTGCTAGTTTGACAACTGATGAGGCGAAAAATCAACCGTTTTTAGGGGGTCATTTAAGCCGGAATTGGAATTTATTTGATCAAATATTGCCCTAAATCGTTCCTTCTGTGATTTTAGGTACTTTGGGAGTGAATACTGGAAAAGGAAGCATTTTGGACGTTTTTGGAGCATAAAAGTGAAGAAAACGGCAAACACTTAATTTTCCATGCTGGAAACAATACCTGACGGCGTCAAGAAGGAAAATGTGACGGCGTCAGGAGTAAAGTGCATGACGACCCAGAGAAAACGTGACGGCGTCAGAAGTAGGGCGTCAAGAGTTATTTTGGTGACGGCCTGAAGAAGGATTACACATGACGGCGTCAGCTCCAGATCTAGGCAGTCCGAGAACTTTATTGGCGGCGAGATGACGGTGTCAGAAATTTACTCTTGACGCTGTTAACTCACAAAATCTATATATACTTTTCTATTTTTCATTCATTAAAGTAGGAACTTGTGTGGAGAATACTAGGGTCGAACCTAATAAACCCTAGGTCATTTGTAACAGTATTTTCAAGGGTTTTCACCCCTTGAAACCTTTCATGTTCAATTAAGATAAGTCCTCTTTCAATTCATTCAATATATCTATGTGTTGTTTGAATATATCTTATGCTTGTCTTGATTATAACATGCTAGGCTAGATCTTTTGTGTCTTTGCTTAGATGTAATGAAACCTAGATATTGATTATATGTTGATTGCTTGTTTATAGTTGTAATGGATGAATGATTTCAATGTTAGGCTTAAGAAAACTGGCAGATCTCCATTGTGTAACTTGCTTGAACGTCTTAAGAAACATGAACCGATGTGTACTAGGTTTTTATGATTGTATTTAATGCATGAGCGAATTCTAGTGATCCCATGTTATGAGCTTCTTAGCCGGCTCGACATAGGAGTGAAGTAGGAGCTTATAGAATTAGGGAAGTAAGTACGCCACCCCATGAATGGTATTAAGGAATACAATCCATCATCCACGCAACTGTAACAAGTAATTAACCTGTAAAAGATATCTAGGGAGTAGTGAAATCTAAGTAAACACCATTTTCCCACATATTGCTCACACCACTAGTTTAATTTAGTTTATTTTCATTTTTATTATTCTATTTTGATTGCATCTTTAGTTATTGGGTTAGTTGACTAGCAACTAATTCCGCCCACTCTTCCAAAACCCGAGATTTTACTTGCTTTTATAAAAATAAAAAAAAATACAAAAAGAATCATCCCTCACCTCTAGACCTAGTTTTTAGGCTTTCTAATCCTAGCGACACTATTCTTGAGTTGAACGATCAATCCCCAGGTACTTGTCACTATACTATACTACAACGATCAGGTACACTGCCTGGTGGGGGTTGTAAGCTTCTCGAGATCCCTCGAGAGGTAAAGCCTGGTGCAATTCCCACGCATCAAGTTTTTGGCGCCGCAGCCCGGGGAATAGTTATTGTCTAGGTTAGGATTTCTTTTTATTAGGTCTACTTGCTAGATTCCTTTCTTGTAAGATTTTATTTTTATTTTTAGGTTTTCTTTAGTCTATCTTATTTCTTCGTGTTTTTGTTCATAACTCTTTACCATCCGACATCATAGAAGGTGGTAACATCTTTGAACCCATCAACCCACCACAACAAGACCACCCACAAAACCCACCACTAGCTAACCAACCTCTTAGGCCCCGAACCCTAGGAGAGTATTCCCGACCTAGCCACCAAGGCTATCGAAACACTATTGAGCTCACCGGAGCCAATGTGTCTCCCTTGCGATCCAACACCAACCGCTTGGTGCAAAGCGGATGTGCATTCCATGGACTTCGTTCCGAAGATCCAAATCAATATCTCAAGGTGTGGAAAACTAGAAGGGGGGGGGGGGGGGTTGAATAGTTTTACGTCTTTTTAATTTGTTATAAAAATAGTTTTGGTGTTTTCTTAGTTTTTAAAATTTAGATTCGATAATATATGATCTCAAGTCTTGCACAATATAAACAACTATCAATAAGTAAGATATAGCAATGATAAGTAAGGAAATAAATAAGAGATGGAAAGATCGAACCGCGAGACAAGAGATTTATAGTGGTTCGGCTACAAGGACACCTTCCTTGCCCTACTCCACTCCCCGAGCACCTAACTCGAGAGTTTTCTTTACTATATCAACAAGCTCCCTTATGGCGGAGAAAACCTTACACACCAATTTACACACCACTTTACACACCACAACTTCTTCACAACTAAGTCACAACTTATACACAACTTCTTCAAACCAATCTACTTCACAACTAACTACTCCACGCCTATCTTCTTCACACCAATTTTCTTCACAACTAACAACTTCACACCTAGCTTCTTCACTGCAATCTAATTCCTAACTTTTCTTCTTCACATCAAACAACTAACTAATCACACAATCAATCTACCTAGCACAACTATCTACAATCAAATATTCACAACAATCTTCACAAAGAATAATGTAAATAATCTTGATGATGCACCAACAACTTATATATGGAGGTCACAACAAGTTGTAATACTTCTTGTCTTGGGGGATAGAAGTATTCTTCTCTTGCACTTGAGAGGATGATGTTTGAATCACTTTGAAACAAAGAATTATGTACTTATGATCAAAGGATTAAGAGAATAGAAATGTGGATCTAGAACAGAAAGTTTAGGAGTGCAAAAGGTGAGAAAATTATGTGGGATGAACCAGTATTTATAGGGGAGAAAATTACTGTTCTGGAGCGTGGTCGGTCCCCTTAATTAGAGGTCGGTCCCCTTAATGATTAAGGGGGCCGCCTAAGGAATTAAGGGGGCCGCCCCTTCAGAACGTTGAATTTTCTTGTCTTTTAGTGGGAAATATTTTTCTGGATAAAATTTGCCATTTTTGGTTGGAAATTTGAAATTATATATTTATAATGAATTAAACATATTCTTTTAATTCCAAAAGTAATTTTGTAAAAGATATAGAATGTTTAATACATTTTATAAAAATTCTAGTGATTAGAAAAATTTCCTTTGATCATGAAACACAATAAACACTTTGTTTATTCATACCTTAAGTGATATGGATGCAAAGACAAATATTAAGCACTAAAAACTTGTTTATGGCATAAGTTTTAGGTTAATGAGTTTATGATTTGTAATTATCAAAACATAGAGACATTGTTAATATGCTAACAATGTTTTTAGACATTATTTATGTCAACAATCTCCCCCTTTTTGATGATTACAAAACCTTAAACTCTTTAGGTCTAAAAAATAATTTTAGACAAGTATTATTAGAGTTTAACATTCTCTTCTCCCCCTTTTTGTAAAATCAAAAAGGTTAATGCTCCCCCTTGATGTATGCTCCCCCTCATTTGAGAGCACCAAGGGAATGAGCTATGGAAATCTTGGCTACATAAAATATTAGAAGAGAACAAGACAGATATACATGCAAAGCAATAATTATATAAATAAAAATAGATTCATTCAAGCATCATAGAAGTAATTAGCATTACAACATTCAATATGCTTAAAGCATATTGATTACAATAAAACAAAAGAAAAGACATAGTCCTATATTGGCTAAGAGAACACTTGGACTTGCTTGCAACCCATGGTTGATAGTTTTATTTGCTTGAAGGAGAACATAAGCATAAAGCTTAGTTGTTAGATGGAGAGGGATATGGAGTGGGGTATGGAGCGGAAGAGGTGGATCTTACAATATTGTATCGTGTTAAGGGTGGTATGAGATGAGGACGAGTGAGGAGATATTCAATCCAAGAAATATCTTCACTCAAGTAAAGGATTTGTTTTTGAAGGAAGATGCAACAAGGGAAATAGTGAGTGTGGTTTGTAACTTGATCCAAGTTGAGAGAGTAAGGAAGGCAATTGTTGTAGGGTGATGATGGAGGTTGCCCTTTGTTGCGTTGTGCAAGATGCATGGCATTGAGATCACAAAGATCATGGATTTGTGATATTTCATCACGGAACTTTTGCTTTTCCGTGGCAATGCGGAGAAAGTCATTGTGTGGATATGGATGAATTGGGTTCGTGTAGTTGGAATTGTAGTGTGATGGTTGATCAAACTTGTATGGATCATTACAAATGGTTGGAGGATGAGATGAGTGGTTTGGCATGAAGGAAGATGTTTAGCCAATGTTGTATGGTTTGTAGAGAGGATCAAATGAATGTCCTTGTGAATTTGGTGTAAAGTTTGGGAAGTAAGTGGTTGGAGGTGTTGAGTGATTTCCAACTTCATTGGTATTGATGGATTTGTTTCGAGGGCTTTTTATTCGCCAAATGGATTTTTCCGTCATTCTTGCAAGCCTTGAGGCTTTTGGTTTTGGTTTGTTTGGAGAAGTCATGAAGGGATGAATGGAGAGTGTGGAAGATTTGGGGTATTTATAGTGTAAGATTTGTGTGTTTAAGGATGGATAAGGTTTGTTTGGGAGACTAGGACAAAATATGTTGGTGAAAAATGGGAAATGTTGGTGGAAATTGGCTAAAAAGCAGAAAAGATTCTGTAAACCCGACCATCAGATGGCCGGTCCCCTTAATTAGGGGGCGGTCCCCTTAATGATTAAGGGGGCCGCCTTACAAAATTAAGGGGGCCGCCCATCTGGTGATTTCCAGGTTGCCAGAATTGGGTTTTTGGCAGAAAATTTGCATAAAGGTTGTGTGTTTGGATTAGAATTCAAGCAAGTTCAATCCCTTTAGGCAATATAGCATCTAATCTAATCAAGATATGGCATGCATGAAAAAACACATAAGCAAAAGAGCAATTAAGCAACACATAATAAGCAAGAGGAGATAAGTAAAGGCAAGAGCACTTAAACTTCCTAAGGCACCTATCTTAGATCAAAGGCAAAGGTAACTAGTGAGTGGAGACCTAGTGATGGAACAAGATGACAACATTATTAGTGAATTTGTCCTAGTGTGTGTCTATATGCAACAAATGTGGAGTTGTGATTGTTTCGACTCCTAAATGCAAAGAGAAATAACGATCCTAAGAAATAATCCAAAAGATCTCCTTGATTCAATTTTTGCTCAATCATGAATGTCAAAGATATATATTAGATTATATACCTTGACAATTTATGTGAGAGTTTATGCATGATTTTGAAAGACAATGTTTTTAGCATTAGTCAACAATGCAAGGAAAATGATGTTCATGTGATTCCTAGATGAGAGAATAATTTTTAAAGAAAATTGATTGGGTTTTACAAAAGAGTTTATGCAAAGAAAATAAACTTTCCCAATCTTTAATTTTGTGCGAAATAGATTCCTAGACTCAGAAATGAAGAAGTGGACGAAAAGTAAATTTTATGCAAGTATAAATTTGTATTAGTTCAATATAATTTAGTCAACTTGTTCCATCATTCCTAATCCTAAACGCAAGTGGTTGAATAATTCACGTTTAAGGGGTTTTGTGAATATATCCACAATGTTATCTTCCGATGCAACTTTTTCTATAGATATGTTTCCTTTTTGTACATTATCTCTAAGAAAGTGGTGGCGTATTTCTATATGTTTGGTTCTAGAGTGTTGCACCGGATTTTTACTTAAATCTATCGCGCCTTTGTTGTCGCACATAATGGGGACATTTTCTAACCTAATGCCATAGTCTACGAGAGCTTGTTTCATCCATAGTGCTTGTTGACATGTGATGAGTGTCTAAATACTCATCATTTTATACCAATCTGAGCTGCCAAAACATACAAAAACACTCAAATATGCATCAAAATACATAAAATATCTTAGAAGTGTGTTTTATATGTTTCAAATGCAAAATATGCAAAAACAAACGAAAAACGTACAAAGTTTGCATAATTGGCAGTTTCAGTCCCTTAAGTTTTAAAAGTTGTCAAAACTAGTCCCTGGTTATTCTAAAAACTTGAAAAAGTCATCAAAGATCCTTTTAAATCATAAAGTTACATATTTAGCCCTTTGGTGAAAAGTTTCACAAAATTACAAGTTTAGTCCCTATACTTTGGAATTTGACATAAATGGTCCCTGGGATGTAAAAACTTTGAGAAAAATCAATTTTGGTCCTTGTACTAATAATCTTTTGCAGGAATGGTCCTTGGTGTGAAGTTTGGTGAAATTGCATATTTAGTCCCTGAAGTTTGGTGAATTGGTAATTTTGATCCCCGGATATTAAAAATGAGAAAGTATTATTATTGGTCCTTGGGGTATTCAATCATGGCAAGTTTAGTCCTTAATTAAACTTTGGAAAAGTTACACATCAGCCCCCTAAACTTTCAGCAATTTACAAATTTGGTCCTTGTGATTTATTAACTAAAAAACCAAATGGACCTTATTATTATTTATCCACCAAATCCAATCCAAATAATAATCCACCCAGCCCACACACACCTGGCCCAATTCCCTTCCAAGCCCACCCTTTAAGTATTAAAAACCGGGATCAAACTAAAAAAGTCAAACAAACCACCCTGGTTTAGTTTTTCCCTCCATCTCCCTCACACCACCACCTGAGTCACCATAGCAGGTGGTTTTGCCACCTGCTACCACCACCTCATCACCTCCACCTCACCACAACATTCGAAACTCAATTAAACCCTTAAAAACCTCTCCACGCTATCCACAGTTGTCCCAAGACTTTGGCGCCAAGTTTTTAATTTAAACGGTGGATATGAGTTTGACTAATCCAAGGGCTAAGGGTTGGTGGGAAATGCCTCTGTGGGTCCCACAAACTCAGAAAGTATCTATAAAGCAAAATAGATGCAGAAGAGATGAAGTATTAGAGTAGTTTTAGTTTAATTAAATCGTAGGTAGTGTAATCCTTATTTCAATTGTAATTTTAAGTTAAATCTTGTTTAACTCAGTTACTTTAATGTAATTCAAGCTCTTTTAAACCTTTAATTCCAGTATTGTTCCTTAAATTCATATCTAGCTATTTTAAGTGAATTTGACAAATTCAATTAAGATTGTTAAGTGTTGTTTTTTCATGTTCCTATAAGCATTCATAAGCTCACACAAAGCTCTGACAAAGTTTTGAATAGTTTTTAAGATCTGTTTTCACTCAGTTACTAAAAATAAGAAAAATAAAAGAAAAATAGAAATAAAATAAAAATTCTTAGTTAATGAAGAATCAAGATGGGAGAATGGTGAATTCTGGATTGATATGGTTTAGTAGCTTTTTGGGAAGCTGTTAGGTTGATTCTCAGTTCATGGTTCTTGGTTTCTCAGTTCATAGTTGGATCCATTTGTAAGTTACTCTTATGGTTTTTGTTATATTACTATAGGTATACTTATTATAGCTTAATTGTTGTTTATTCATGTTTGTTTTAGCTTATTAAATTTAGTTTAAGTCTCAGTTTAATCTATACAAGCTTTAGCTTTGATTTACCTTGAAATCTGTCACATACTAGGGTGTTTGGATTAGCCTGTTACCCTGTGTTCCAGGGTTTGTTTGTTAGTATTTTCTGTGTGCACAAGTTATATTAGGTCTAAGTCAGTTAGGCAAGTAATAAAATTTGGTAAGTCTAGTGTAGAAAGTCAAAATCACCATTCACATACCATAAGCAGTTAACTGTTTGGGATTGACACTCCCAAATCTGCCATATATGCTTATCTTTTGTTGTAATTGCATAAATTAGTCTTAGTATATCACATAATATCATTCTCAGTTAGTTTAGAAGGATCAAATTTCATATAAGTCAAACTAGCTAAGTTTCATCAAAAGTCAAAATTGTATCTCTCAAAATTTTCCTAAACTAGCCAGATTTTTATAGAATTTTTTGTTGTGATTTAGAGTTTGAAACTTGTTGTAATCATAGTCTACCATCTCAACTTCAATTTCCCATAGTTGTTATATTTTTAGGATTTTTACCCTGGGCCTCACTCACCCTCAAACTCACTTGCAGGGAAGACACTTCCCCTGCACCAGATACTCAGTCCATTACCACCACTTTGGTGGTGATTTGTGACCACCCGAGTGGGCCCCACACATCCAACTTAGGTTCTTACAACCCCCTCCTACCAGACTCTTAGAGTTGACCTTTTGTTTGACCTGAATCATTGTGGACCCCACCTGAATCAGACCCAAAAGTTTGTCCCTATTCTGTGTTGCTTTTGAGTTTTTGGAATAGCTTATTTTTGCTTATCAGCTTATCTACTGAGCTTATTTGGCAAATTTTAGCTTAGACAAGTCCAATATACTTATTTAGATCAGAATAATACATAGTGGGTCCCACATAAGCTCAGTTGAGCTTATCTGCTTATTCAGCCAAACAAAGTCAACTGTGGAGGTAATAAGCCCCCACAGTGCTTATTATTAGCTTATTAAATAGTTGTTTTTACAAAAGTTGTCTATTTTTAGGTATAATATAGTTTTATAAAAGAAAAATCCAGAAAAGACAATATAAAAATAAGTGATAGTTTCTATTTAATATAATTTAATTTTAATTTTCATTTTTAGATTTTTATTAAGTAAGTTGTGTTTTTATATTTTTATTAATTTCCTTTTAGGTTAAAGTAATTTTTATAATTTTCTCAGATTTTTATTTTGTAACTTAATATTTATTAGAATTAAAATTAGTTTTATTAATAATTAATAAATAATTAAGTTATAAATAGCATAATTAATTTTTATAAGGTAATACCTAGTTTTTATATTTTTCCTAGCTTTTAAATGTTATAAATTAGTTTTATAAATTTTTTCATAATTTTCTAAGTCATTTTAGTATTATTAATAATTTAAATTAATTTAAATAGTTTAATTAAGATAATTAGTTTCTAATTAATAAAAAAATCCATAAAAAGACAAAAATATTTATTTTTAATTTTTATACTTTCTTCAAGTTCATTTTAAGTTTTAGAAATTATTTTTATAGTTAAATAGTTTTTAATTAAATAATTAATAATAAATAATAAAATAATCTAAAAAATAGTTTTCTTTTTAATTTAATTTTATTTTAAGTTTAAGTTTATCGAATTTTCATTTTTAACCCTTGTAGTTTATTTTTCTTAAAACTCACCTTTTTCTCAGTACGCAGTCGCGTTTGATTTTTAATTTAGTTTACGTTTATACGTTTTAGATATCTAGGTTTCACGTAATCGTTAATATAGTTTATTTAAGTCATTTTATTTTATAAAACCTTAGACTAATCACTCACACACACATTTATACCTTTCCTGTTCACATTCACTCGATCACAAATTTGTTTTTAATAAGACATCGCACACCTCGTTGGGACATTAAGACCCGGGGAAACACTGTATTCCACGGAGAGCATTTGCCTAAGCTGTTTGACTATTATAGTTGACCATTCACAAGTGGTTGACCAATAATTATCTGACCGTTTGAGGTGAATCAAAATTTAGCGCCGCTGCCGGGGAGGTTGTGCACTTATTCTAAACAATTTTGCGTATTAGTGAACCTGAATACACGCTCATTGTATATTTATCCATCCTTATTCATATTATTATAATATATAAACAAAACTGTTCCCGAAAACTTTTTAAAATCAGTTTTCAACGAACGCAAAAAACCAAAAATATTTTCCTTCTTATTAGTACTACAAAAATTTTCAAAAATACCAAAAATATTCACCTTTTCACTCCTACCTATTTGATTCTTCATTTCTCATCTCCAAAACCCTTTGATTCTTTCTATGTCTTATTCTCACCCTCTTGTCTGTCAATGGTGTGGTAGTCCTTATAATGGTGGTAATTGCCCTAGTTGTGGCATGGTAGAGTCAGGAAACGGGTCTGTCTATAACCAGAATCCCTATTCCTACCCTGACATGACTGATTCATTCCACCAGCTTCCACACCATGAGACTCAGCAGTTTAACTGTTGTGAGTATTGTGGTGGTTCACACTACAGTTCTGATTTTCAATCAGGAAGCACGCTTGTCTATGAGCAGGTTCCTGATAACAATTATGACTCCAGCACTTATGGCTCACAGCCACCTCAGTTTTACTGTTGTGAGTACTGTGGAGGCCCTCACTATGGCTCTGATTGTCAAACTAGGAATCAGTTTGTCTATGAACAGGTTCCTTGTAATAATCATGAATTTGGTTTTAACCAGCCTTCACAGTACACAAACCCTCAACCACTTCCTCAGGACGAGTTAGCTAAAGCTGAATTGATTAAAATGACTGACCTTGTTCCAATCCCAAAGTTATCTGAGAAACCTTTTGATTCAACTTCAGTTGAAGCTACTTCAGTAGAAATATAGGGAGAAAAGAATATAACTGAATCACCAGCAGTAGAAATAATGGAACTTGTAGAACCCATTACTGCTAGTCCTTCTTAGCTCCCTAAGTATGATGTTATCACACCCGAGGTTCCCACTCACTCTCTAAACATGGGGGACGAGCATCTTGACACTGTTCCTGAAAAGGAATCGGACGAATTCATAAAGTCTAGTGTTGAGAACCTTGTCTCAATCCCAAGTGAGTCACAGGGAATTCTTGAACATATGTGTGATATCCCTCCCCCTCTTGTCTTCCCAAATGATCATATTGAGATGTTCTTTAATTCTGATGAGAACTATTCTTTATCTCGTGGAGACATAAGTTATGTGGAGGAATTACCTTCTGAGCTTGTCAACTCAGAAGAAGAGAATGATGAGGAAATAACCCAAGACGAATCTCTTCGTCTTACATTATTAAATGTTAATCTTCTCATTTCTAGAATCGAGGCTTTTAATGAAAAGCCTATTTCATCTCCTATCCCCATCAAGGATAGTGAGCTTTTGATAAATGATTCTATTCCGGAATTGCAAACGTTCAATTTTTTGATCTTTCGGGAGAGAAGATAAGTGGTATCACCACTTCTAATTCTTATAATTCTCTTCCCGTTTATGAATCATTTATTTTTGAGGAGTTCCCCAATGAACTCACTCAATTCAATCCCGAATACGAATCATTCGCCTTTGAGGAGTTCTCCGGTGAACTCACTCATATCATATCTCCTCCAGAGTATGATAACTTTTATTTTGATCTAGACATACCCATAATATGTCTTGATCAAAGGAGCTTAAAAGAGGAGATTCATGAAACAATGGATTCTCCTATTGAAGATGAAGAGTTAGTTATGATTTTTAGATTTTCTTCCTTTTCTTCATATATTCTGTTCCCTATCCTGTTCTTCACTCTTTCGGGAGTGAAGACATTATCTTTGATCCCGGCATTCTCATTTATAAATTATGAGCCGGGTACTTATCTCATCGGTGTGGAACTTTCACGTGCTTCAAATGTTTATCCAAATATTTTGAATGAAAGTCAGATGCAGATTATCTCTTCCACATCATGCTTCCCCATGGACAAATGAATTCGGGGTCGAGTCAAGCTAGCGACTCGGTAATCAAAAACAGTAGCATTTACTTAGGGTTTTCACCCTAAGTGTGGGGGAAATACTAACTCACATGTTGTATATATGTATATATCCTCTTGTAAAAAAAAAAAAAAAATGTTTGTACATAAATTTAAATAAAGGCTATAGAGTATTTTCTTCTTACGTTCTAAGTGTTGGTTTAACACCCGGTACTTTGAATATTGAAGACAATATTCAGTTCAAAGTGTGGGGGGAGATTCGTTATTCTAACGAATTTAAACACATGTTCCATCAAGAACCCCCATTTTAGCCCAAAATTTAAAAAAATTTCTCACTTAGAACGCAATAAATGGTTATCAGTCCGCCATGTCTAACCCACATAAGGATTGGCTAATCCAGGAGCAAACGGTTCTTGGTAAAAATAACTCAAACCCGTTGATGGCTTGCAATTTGCCCAAAATTGTATGGTACCTCAACTCCCCATATCCTAAAAAGTGAATGAGTTGGCTAGCCCGCAAGATTATGGCTTGTGGTAAAGGCAGTGGAAAATCCATAATTGGTAATCAGCTCACCAAGATGTTGACTATTCCATCAAGAGTTGGCTAGTCCAGAAGCAAACGACTTTTGGTAAAGACTAATCAAATCCGTTGACAGCTGGTGGTTTGCTCAAAATCACACGGTTATCAGATGTGCCACAGTTCTTACATCTGGCTACTCCAGAAGTGATGGCTTTTGGTAAAGAGTTTTTCAAATCCATTAAGTTTTTCTCAAAAGATTGCTAGGGACTAGCAATAGTTTAGTGTGGGGGATTGATGAGTGTCTAAATACTCATCATTTTATACCAATCTGAGCTGCCAAAACATACAAAAACACTCAAATATGCATCAAAATACTTAAAATATATTAGAAGTGTGTTTTATATGTTTCAAATGCAAAATATGCAAAAACAGATGAAAAATGTACAAAGTTTGCATAATTGGCAGTTTCAGTCCCTCAAGTTTTAAAAGTTGTCAAAACTAGTTCCTGGTTATTCTAAAAACTTGAAAAAGTCATCAAAGGTCCTTTTAAATCATAAAGTTACATATTTAGTCCTTTGGTGAAAAGTTTCACAAAATTACAAGTTTAGTCCCTATACTTTGGAATTTGACATAAATGGTCCCTGGATGTAAAAACTTTGAGAAAAATCAATTTTGGTCCTTGTACTAATAATCTTTTGCAGGAATGGTCCTTGGTGTGAAGTTTGGTGAAATTGCATATTTAGTCCCTAAAGTTTGGTGAATTGGTAATTTTGATCCCCGGATATTAAAAATGAGAAAGTATTATTATTGGTCCTTGGGGTATTCAATCATGGCAAGTTTAGTCCTTAATTAAACTTTGGAAAAGTTACACATCAGCCCCCCAAACTTTAACCAATTTACAAATTTGGTCCTTGTGATTTATTAACTAAAAAACCAAACGAACCTTATTATTATTTATCCACCAAATCCAATCCAAATAATAATCCACCCAGCCCACACACACCTGGCCCAATTCCCTTCCAAGCCCACCCTTTAAGTATTAAAAACCGGGGTCAAACTAAAAATGTCAAACAAACCACCCTGGTTTAGTTTTTCCCTCCATCTCCCTCACACCACCACCTGAGTCACCATACCAGGTGGTTTTGCCACCTGCTACCACCACCTCATCACCTCCACCTCACCACAACATTCCAAACTCAATTAAACCCTTGAAAACCTCTCCACGCTATCCACAGTTGTCCCAAGACTTTGGCGCCAAGTTTTTAATTTAAACGGTGGATATGAGTTTGACTAATCCAAGGGCTAAGGATTGGTGAGAAATGCCTCTGTGGGTCCCATAAACTCAGAAAGTATCTATAAAGCAAAAGAGATGTAGAAGAGATGAAGTATTAGAGTAGTTTTAGTTTAATTAAATCGAAAGTAGTGTAATCCTTATTTCAGTTGTAATTTTAAGTTAAATCTTGTTTAACTCAGTTACTTTAATGTAATTCAAGCTCTGTTAAACCTTTAATTCCAGTATTGTTCCTTAAATTCATATCTAGCTATTTTAAGTGAGTTTGACAAATTCAATTAAGATTGTTAAGTGTTGTTGTTTCATGTTCCTATAAGCATTCGTAAGCTCACACAAAGCTCTAACAAAGTTTTGAATAGTTTTTAAGATCTGTTTTCACTCATTTACTAAAAATAAGAAAAATAAAAGAAAAATAGAAATAAAATAAAAATTCTTAGTTAATGAAGAATCAAGATGGGAGAATGGTGAATTCTGGATTGATATGGTTTAGTAGCTTTTTGGGAAGCTGTTAGGTTGATTCTCAGTTCATGGTTCTTCATTTCTCAGTTCGTAGTTGGATCCATTTGTAAGTTACTTTTATGGTTTTTGTTATATTACTATAGGTATACTTATTATAGCTTAATTGTTGTTTATTCATGTTTGTTTTAGCTTATTAAATTTAGTTTAAGTCTCAGTTTAATCTATACAAGCTTTAGCTTTGATTTACCTTGAAATCTGTCACATACTAGGGTGTTTGGATTAGCCTGTTACCCTGTGTTCCAGGGTTTGTTTGTTAGTATTTTCTGTGTGCACAAGTTATATTAGGTCTAAGTCAGTTAGGCAAGTAATAAAATTGGGTAAGTCTAGTGTAGAAAGTCAAAATCACCATTCACAAACCATAAGCAGTTAACTGTTTGGGATTGAAACTCCCAAATCAGCCATACATGCTTATCTTTTGTTGTAATTGCATAAATTAGTCTTAGTATATCACATAATATCATTCTCAGTTAGTTTAGAAGGATCAAAGTTCATATAAGTCAAACTAGCTAAGTTTCATCAAAAGTCAAAATTGCATCTCTCAAAATTTTCCTAAACTAGCCAGATTTTTATAGAATTTTGTGTTGTGATTTAGAGTTTGAAACTTGTTGTAATCATAGTCTACCATCTCAACTTCAATTTCCCATAGTTGTTATATTTTTAGGATTTTTACCATGGGCCCCACTCACCCTCAAACTCACTTGCAGGGAAGACACTTCCCCTGCACCAGATACTCAGTCCATCACCACCACTTTGGTGGTGATTTGTGACCACCCCAGTGGGCCCCACACATCCAACTTAGGTTCTTACAACCCCCCTCCTACCAGACTCTTAGAGTTAACATTTTGTTTGACCTGAATCATTGTGGACCCCACCTAAGTCAGACCCAAAAGTTTGTCCCTATTCTGTGTTGCTTTTGAGTTTTTGGAATAGCTTATTTTTGCTTATCAGCTTATCTACTGAGCTTATTTGGCAAATTTTAGCTTAGACAAGTCCAATATACTTATTTAGATCTGAATAATACATAGTGGGTCCCACATAAGCTCAGTTGAGCTTGTTTGCTTGTTCAGTCAAACAAAGTCAACTGTGGAGGTAATAAGCCCCCACAGTGCTTATTATTAGCTTATTAAATAGTTGTTTTTACAAAAGTTGTCTATTTTTAGGTATAATATAGTTTTATAAAAGAAAAATCCAGAAAAGACAATATAAAAATAAGTGATAGTTTCTATTTAATATAATTTAATTTTAATTTTCATTTTTAGATTTTTATTAAGTAAGTTGTGTTTTTATATTTTTATTAATTTCCTTTTAGGTTAAAGTAATTTTGATAATTTATTCAGATTTTTATTTTGTAATTTAGTATTTATTAGAATTAAAATTAATTTTATTAATAATTAATAAATAATTAAGTTATAAATAGCATAATTAATTTTTATAAGGTAATGCCTAGTTTTTATATTTTTCCTAGCTTTTAAATGTTATAAAATAGTTTTATAAATTTTTTCATAATTTTCTATGTCATTTTAGTATTATTAATAATTTAAATTAATTTAAGTAGTTTAATTAAGCTAATTAGTTTCTAATTAATAAAAAAATCCATAAAAAGACAAAAATATTTATTTTTAATTTTTATACTTTCTTCAAGTTCATTTTAAGTTTTAGAAATTATTTTTATAAGTTTTTAGCTTAATTTGTAGTATTTATAATTTTTAGTTTGATTTAAATTAGGTTTAATTAAATAGTTAAATAGTTTTTAATTAAATAATAAATAATAAAATAATCTAAAAAATAGTTTTCTTTTTAATTTAATTTTATTTTAAGTTTAAGTTTATAGAATTTTCATTTTTAACCCTTATAGTTTATTTTTCTTAAAACTCACCTTTTTCTCAGTACGCAGTCGCGTCTGATTTTTAATTTAGTTTACGTTTATACGTTTTAGATATCTAGGTTTCACGTAATCGTTAATATAGTTTATTTAAGTCATTTTATTTTATAAAACCTTAGACTAATCACTCACAGACACATTTATACCTTTCCTGTTCACATTCACTCGATCACAAATTCGTTTTTAATAACACATCGCACACCTCGTTGGGACATTACGACCCGGGGAAACACTGTATTCCACGGAGAGCATTTGCCTAAGCTGTTTGACTATTATAGTTGACCATTCACAAGTGGTTGACCAATAATTATCTGACCGTTTGAGGCGAATCAACATGCCTTTCCAGAGCTTACATATTCGGCTTCGGTAGTAGAAATAGCAAGAGCGGTTTGCTTCTTCAAAAACCAAGATGTTAGACAACATCCCATAAACGTGCAGATGCCGCTAGTGCTTTTTCTATCTACGTAGTCTCCCGCATGATCCGAATCCGCATCGACGATGGTTTCTATGCTGGATCCCTTAGGATACCATAATCCTAAGTGTATAGTGCCTTTAATGTATCGGAAGATACGCTTAACCGCTTCTAGGTGAGAGGTTTTGGGATCCTCTTGAAAACGGGCACAAAGGCAAACACTAAACATGATATCGGGTCTACTTGCCGTCAAGTATAGTAAACTACCTATCATTCCTCTATACTTGGTGTTATCTATGGACTCACCTTCATCATCCTTTGTAAGCTTTACTTCCGTAGACATGGGAGTTTTCATGGGTTTTGAGTCTTCTAGGCCAAATTTCTTAAGCATTTCCTTAATGTACTTAGATTGATTAAAAAATATTCCATCTTCTAATTGTTTTATTTGTAATCCTAGGAAGAAGTTAAGTTCACCCATCATACTCATCTCAAACTCATCATGCATGATTTTGGCAAATTCATCACACATATCTTGACAAGTCGATTCAAATATAATGTCATCAACATATATTTGGACAATGATGAGATTTGGGTCTTTCCTTTTAGTGAAAAGAGTGTTATCTACCATTCCCATGGAATAATTATGTTTAATAAGAAAAGCTTTTAATCGATCATACCAAGCCTTGGGAGCTTGTTTGAGTCCATACAAAGCTTTCTTTAACTTATAAACATAATCAGGTTTTGTAAAGTCAATGAATCCTGGAGGGTGTGCCACATATACCTCCTCATTGATAAAACCGTTAAGGAATGCACTTTTCACGTCCATTTGGAATAACTTAAAATCTAGGGCGCATGCATAGGCAAGTAATATCCTAATCGATTCTAGTCTAGCTACGGGGGCATAAGTTTCGTCATAATCAATTCCTTCTTGTTGATTATAACCTTGGGCAACTAATCTAGCTTTATTCCTAGTGACTATTCCATTCTCAGCTAACTTATTTCTATATACCCATTTATTTCCTATGATGGTCATATTCATTGGATTTGGGACTAATTCCCAAACATCATTTGCCTTAAATTGATTTAATTCTTCTTGCATAGCTATAACCCAACTTTCATCTTTTAAAGCCTCATTAATATTCTTAGGTTCTATTGCTGAGAGGAAACAAAAGAAATTGTTTTTATCTTGGGCTTGTGACCTAAGGGTTCTATGGTTAAGATGTCCTATTATATTATCTAATGGATGTGATCTAGATTCTTTAACATTAACAATTTCATTGTTTCTAATTGAATGTCTTCATTATCATTTCCTATGGGTTTTGTTTTACTAACCTCAATAGCTTCATCTTCGACTAAGTCATCATCTTCTAAAGGTAATGTTTTAGGAGGTGGTGGTATTTCATCAAATGTTACATTTAGTGATTCTTCTACCTTCATGGAGTGTTTGTTAAGTATTATATATGCTTTACTATTTTGTGAATATCCTAAAAATATTCCTTCATATGATTTTGGATCAAACTTAGTGAGGTAATCCTTAGTGTTTAGAATATAACATTTACTTCCAAATACCCTAAAGTAGCTTAAGTTTGGTTTTCTACCTCTTAGTAACTCATAAGGAATTTTTCCTAGAATTCTCCTAATTGATACCCTATTTAAAATATAAGTCGATGTATCTACAACGTGACACCAAAATTTTTGTGGGATGGATTGTTCATTTAACATTGTTCTACTCATTTCTTGTAGTGACCTATTTTTTCTTTCTACTACGCCATTTGATTGAGGAGTACGAGGAGCGAAGAAATTGTGAGATATGCCATTTAACTCACAATATTTTCCGAATTGTATTTCGTTATCAAATTCCCTACCATGGTCCGTCCTAATTGCAACTATTGAGCATCCTAATTTATTTTGAATCATTTTACTAAATATTTCGAATTTTTCAAAGGCTTGGGTTTTGTCACTTAAAAATCTAGTCCACGTGTATCGTGAGTAATCATCTACTATTACTAAGGTATATTTGTTTCCTCCATAGCTCCGCACAGCGGATAGACCGAAAAGATCCATATGTAATAATTCTAGGCACCTAGTAGTGGATACTATATTCTTAGCTTTGTGACTAGCATGAGCTTGCTTTCCAATTTTACATGCATCACAAAATTGCTTGTCATATTTTAGATTAGGCAAATTTCTAACTAATTCCTTAGAGGCCAAAGATTGTATTTGTTGCATGTTAGCATGTCCTAATCTCCTATGCCACAATGTAGAGTTTTCATCTAGGGTCGTTAGGCATATCCTATCCCCAGGCTTGTTTCCTAGTTTCATAACATATATGTCACCTTTCCTAATTCCTCTACCTATGATTTTTCCATTCTTAACTATTTCGCTATCCTCTTCGGTAAAAGTGACTCTACATTTATTATCACATATTTGTCCTATACTAAGCTAGTTATATGTTAAATTATCCACATGCTCTACATTTTCAATAGTAAGTGAGTCTTGAGAAATCGTACCTTTGCCAATGATTTTTCCACGTAAGTCACTACCGAAAATAACGTTACCTCCATTGTATGCCTTGTATGTAGAGAATAGCTTGCGGTTCCCCGTCATGTGCCTCAAACATCCGCTATCTTTGATCCATTCGTCAGGCTCCAAGTCAATTCCTAAACATATTTCGTCGGTTTCTTTTGCCATAAAACACTTTTCATCTCTTGGCTTTTCAACTTCTTCTTTGTCACTATCACTCCATGTTCCACTAACAAATGCGCCTGGATTTTCATAACCCGGTGGCTTTAGACATTCGCCAATGAGATGATTTGGACTTCCACATCTAAAGCACTTTCTTTTCCCATAGTTGTCACTTCTATTTCTTTGGAATGGTTTTCTTTCGTCTCGTGATGATCTAGTGAATCTTCCTCGTCTCTTGAAGAATTTCTTGAATTCTCTTACGGCCATTGCATATTCTTCGTCTTCACTTTCGTCACTTGAATCATCATCATTACTAGGTTCCTTTTTGGCTTTTAGAGCAATGGATTTGGTTTGTTCTTTCTTGACTTTGACCGTTTCCGAATCTCTTCTTATAATTTCTTCATGAACCTTCAAGTTGCCAATTAGTTCATATAGTGATAACGTCATCAAGTTCTTTGATTCTTCAATTGTCGTGACCTTAGCTCGCCATTTCGGATGCAATGCCCTAAGAAATTTTCTAACACAATTTTTACTAGAAAATGTCTCATCAAGTGCTTTTAAACTTGTGATAATAGTGTTAAATTTAGCAAAAGCATTATCAATTGATTCCTCTTCCGGAATCGTAAATTGTTCATATTGTTGTACAAGAAGATCTATTTTATTATCTTTGACTTGGCTATTACCTTGGTGAGTAATTAGTAAAGAGTCCCAAATTTCTTTGGCGGTTTTACACATAAAAATTCTTTCATATTCTTTGCGTGGTAGTGCATTATAAATGACCATTTTAGCCTCATTATTTTTTGCTAGTTTCTTTTTCAAATCATCATTTTGTTTTTCAAAAGATACAATTTCATCCATTTTAGTTTCAACATTATATTGAATAGGGGGAAAGTCACAAAAGGTAATAATATGCCAAAGATCAAGATCTTTTGATTTCACATATGTTTCGAATCTATTTTTCCAATATAAAAATCCATCACTTTCAAATAGTGGTTGTCTTTGCATAGATTGTCCTTCTAAATATTTTTCAGATTCCATAGATCGTTACAAGTTTTAAAATACAATATATTTTAAAAATCTTGCTCAACCTGGCTCTGATACCAATTGTGGAAAACTAGAAGGAGGGGTTGAATAATTTTACATCTTTTTAATTTGTTATAAAAATAGTTTTGGTGTTTTCTTAGTTTTTAAAATTTAGATTCGATAATATATGATCTCAAGTCTTGCACAATATAAACAACTATCAATAAGTAAGATATAGCAATGATAAGTAAGGAAATAAATAAGAGATGGAAAGATCGAACCGCGAGACAAGAAATTTATAGTGGTTCGGCTACAAGGACACCTTCCTTGCCCTACTCCACTCCCCGAGCACCTAACTCGAGAGTTTTCTTCACTATATCAACAAGCTCCCTTATGGCAGAGAAAACCTTACACACCAATTTACACACCACAACTTTTTCACAACTAAGTCACAACTTCTACACAACTTCTTCAAACCAATCTACTTCACAACTAACTACTCCACGCCTATCTTCTTCAAACCAGTTTTCTTCACAACTAACAACTTCACACCTAGCTTCTTCACTGCAATCTAATTCCTAACTTTTCTTCTTCACATCAAACAACTAACTAATCACACAATCAATCTACCTAGCACAACTATCTACAATCAAATATTCACAACAATCTTCACAAAGAATAATGTAAATAATCTTGATGATGCACCAACAACTTGTATGTGGAGGTCACAACAAGTTGTAATACTTCTTGTCTTGGGGGATAGAAGTATTCTTCTCTTGCACTTGAGAGGATGATGTTTGAATCACTTTGAAACAAAGAATTATGTACTTATGATCAAAGGATTAAGAGAACAGAAATGTGGATCTAGAACAGAAAGTTTAGGAGTGCAAAAGGTGAGAAAATTATATGGGATGAACCAGTATTTATAGGGGAGAAAATTATTGTTCTGGAGCGTGGTCGGTCCCCTTAATTAGAGGCCGGTCCCCTTAATGATTAAGGGGGCCGCCCCTTCAGAACGTTGGATTTTCTTGTCTTTTAGTGGGAAATATTATTCTGGATAAAATTTGCCATTTTTGGTTAGAAATTTGAAATTATATATTTATAATGAATTAAACATATTCTTTTAATTCCAAAAGTAATTTTGTAAAAGATATAGAATGTTTAATACATTTTATAAAAATTCTAGTGATTAGAAAAATTTCCTTTGATCATGAAATACGATAAACACTTTGTTTATTCATACCTTAAGTGATATGGATGCAAAGACAAATATTAAGCACTAAAAACTTGTTTATGGCATAAGTTTTAGATTAATGAGTTTATGCTTTGTAATTATCAAAACATAGAGTCATTGTTAATATGCTAACAATGTTTTTAGACATTATTTATGTCAACACAAGGACTTCCTTAAAATCGTAGACTCTATAGACCTTGATGTTACAACTAGAGAGTCAACCCGATTACGCCTATTCCAATTCTCTCTACGTGATCAAGCTAGTCAATGGCTTGAACGTTTACCAGCGGGATCCATCACCTCATGGGATGATCTCAACACTCGGTTCCTTGCTCAATTTTTCCCACCGGGGAGAACTACCTAGCTTAGAAATGATATCTTGACGTTCCAACAACGTCAAGGTGAAACTCTATACGAAGCATGGACTCGTTTCAAGGACTTACTCTAAAACGTCCCTCATCATGGCATAGATCTTTGGCTCCAAGTCCAAATTTTTTATGACCATATCGATCTCTCCACAAGGCGAACCATTGACCAATCGGCCGGTGGCAAGCTACGTGATCTTAGTGCGGAAGAATCATGGGAACTTATAGAAGATCTTACTCTCTATGACAATGAAAGTTGGAATGATCCCCGTGATTTGAACAAAACGGTCAAGGCAATATCTTTGCCTTCGAACAATTCTGGCACTCCCGACCATAGGATCATGGAACTTGAGGACCAAGTCAAGTTTCTCATGAAATCTTACGAAGCTCCTAAGCCTACAAGCCAAGTGAACAAAATCACTTCTTCATGCGAATTATTTAGTGGTCCCCATGACACTCGTGATTGTGTGGAACTCTCCGGAATAGCTTTTGCAGACTACGCATCTTCGCGTACCGACGAAGTGGGAGATAAGTGGTACACTTTCAAGCCCGAGCCAAACCCTTACGGTGATTCCTACAACCCCTCTTGGAAAAATCACCCAAACCTTAGGTGGAAGCAAAACCAAAACAATTCCTCCAATCCGCCTAATCGTTACCAACCAAACGGTCCATCCTCCAACCGTACTTTCAACAACAATCCTTCTAACAACTATGGTAGTACCAACAATCTTGAAGGATTGATGTCCAAGTTTGTGGCATCTCAAGAAGCTCGCATATCCAAGTTTGAAGCCGATTTCAAACAAAAGCAAAGCGAGATGACCACCAAAATTGACACATTGTTGAAAGTTCTCAACGACCGAGAAATGGGAGCACTCCCAAGCGACACGGTCAAGAACCCAAAATTAAACGTTAATTCCATATCCTCAGTTTTGTCACCCACTTCTTGTCCGCAATACTACTCGGTTAAATCAACGAGCACGTGTTTCAAACAGAACCAAATTCTTCAAAAGGACCAATCAAACAGAACACCCGATATAAAACCGGTCAAAAGCATAGTTGAAACACCTCCTACGCAAGACCTTGACGATGAATTCAAGGAGATTCACCTTGAACGCCCCGTCATTGATGTCTTAGCCCGTGCTCCTTACTATAGTGCCCTCCTAGAAAAGTATGAGAAGTTTAAGCTAGGTATAAATGGGACCGCCTTTGTTCAAAACAAGTTGCCTAAAAAGCTTGATGATCCGGGTATATTCGTTTTGCCTTGTAAGATAGGAAGATTCGAAGCTTTCGACACACTAGCCGATTTAGGATCAAGCCTCAATTTGATTCCCTTTTCACCACTCTCAAGCTAGGGAAGTTAGAGGAGACGGAGGTCTTAATTGGTCTAGCGGATGGGAGTATTGCCCACCCGGTTGGAATGATTAAGGATGTAGTTGTTCACGTAGGGAAGTTAACTATTTTAGCGGATTTTCACGTCCTATATATGGTTAGTGATACTACATGCCCACTATTAGTAGGAAGAGGATTTTTAGCAACCGCTAGCGCCATGATAGATTGTAAGGAGTCTAAGATAGTGGTAGGTGAGGACAATACTTGGTCGGTATATGATGTTAAGAAACATAGCTACGATTGTGAGGATGAACCGACACCACATTGGGTAGAGATGAATAGGAGACCATCTAGATACGGACCTTGGATAGAAAGGAACTTTATAGGACCTCAACGCCCATTCTATCTAGAAAAGATTTCATCGAGAAAACACATTTGGTGGAACAACTCATAGCTAGAAATGAAGAGCTAGACCCTTTTGAGGACCCCCTAGTCTTTAGAAAGATGATTGAGTTCTTGAGCGTAATGCCCATTAACATAGAGATGAACAAGTGGAAAAGAGAGGGGGATAAGTGTAAATGGAGGTGGGACAAGCCACCTAAGGAAGGTGACGGATCATGGCATATGAAGATGATTTTGTATGATCCGGATGGAGAAAAGTTTGAAAGGTCATACCGTACTAAGAAAACCGATAGGAAGTTGAAACCCAAGTTTGATCCAAAAGATGTCCTCAATGAGGAACTCACCCATGTCACGTAGTAACCCATGACCTTGAGTCTAGCTACAAGACTCGTTAATAAAGAAAAGCGCTTCTTGGGAGGCAACCCATGTTTTGTGTGATTTTTATTTTGTTTGATTGTTATTTGTTTCCGTATGCATGCTTTATTTTTATTGTTGGTAGATCATGTTTCAAAACTAAAGGATGTAAATACTTTATTTTGTTGTTTGGCTTAGTCTTAACTTTATCCAAAGGTATTTCGCAAAAGATAAGTGTAAGGGGAAACCCCAAATATGTTTTTAAAGAAACAAAACTGATCATGATTCTCCACAATATTAAATGAACATGTATATTCGTATTTGTTAGATTCAAATGCTTGTATCGAGTCATAATGATGTTTTGCAGGATTTTCCAGGAAGTAGGGCCAAGTTTTTCCAGAAATTTTCTGGAAACTTAACATAAGAATTCCTGCAGGTCACTTCTGACGGCGTCACGTGTAAGATTCCAGAAATTTTACCAGTTTTGTTTTTCTAATGGAATCTTAAAGTTTTTGTTAACCCTTTTGTTTTATAATCTCCAGGAAATCTGCAAACATCATTCCACAAGCATTATATCTTACTTTACTTTCTAGGATTTGTTAGCATATATAGATTGCCGCCGACTTTACGCGAGGTTGGCTTGTTTGTTTTCTCAGGTTTAACAGGTTATGTTTGACAAGAAGATGATTTATATTCTGGAAGGGAAGCTTTGATTGTTCATTTTCTTGGAGGAAGATCTAACCTTGCTACCTTATTATCCATACCGAGCGAATCAGGGGAGTATTTGATTTCATTCTTTTTACTTATTTCACTTTTACATTGGGGACAATGTTCATCCTAAGTGTAAGGGGAGGGTAAAATGATGATACCTTATAGATACACTTTCGCTTGAGTTTGTTTGTTTGATGGTAGATGTGTAATAAAACTATGAGAAATACTTGTTAGTGTATTTTTAGCGCCAAATTTAAAATTTTTTACAACATTTAGGAGTGAAACTTTTGCCTTAGCGAGCGTCTCATGGATAGGAGGTTGTATGACTAGCACAAAACCGTACCACTTAAAAAAATTTTCCACCCAAATATGTGAGGTTCGCCTTTAGATTTGATAGGAAAAGCATTCATTATTAGTGCTTATGTGTGTACTAGTAGCATTTAGATTCTAGAACTTGCGTTAGTGATACATCCCGAGACCGCTAGTGAGACTACATTCGTGTAGTAGGATTTACTACATGATAAGAGGCATTAGGATCACCCTTGTGTTAAACCCGCATCATAATTACTTGACCATTTACGTCATAATACTTGGCTAGTTAAGTCAATTAATTTTTAACACACCATTAGCGTTGTACTCATTTTTAGTACACGAAACCCCTAGTACACCCCTCCGAGCCTATCTTTTCGTTTCTAACTTTAAACATCTTACTTAAAAGAAGAATTTGTTACACCCCACTTAAATGTACACCCAAATCGCCTTAGCCTTCCATGTATGCACTCATCTTTAGTGCATTATTGTTATTTGTTTAAACCCTTAGTTAATTATCTAATTGATTACATGGTTGCTAAGTCGAGTCATATCCTTGTACATATTGTTTTGGGACGATTGGGACTATGGGTAAAGTACATGTGTTATGGAGTAATGGGGAAGAACATCATATATTACCCCCATATGTGTGTTAATCTTAAAAGTACTCCAAGCGTTTTGATTTTCTTGATTCGAGTCATTAGATTAGTTTATTGTAAAGTATGTAAAAATTCAAGTGTAAGGGGAATGTTCATTCCCTATGATGTATTATTTTGGATGGTAGGGTAAGAATGTATGAAAAAAATAAAAAAATAAATAAAAAATAAAAAAAAAATCGAAAAATTAAGAAAAAGAAAAAAAAAATAGAAAAAGAAAAGAGAAAAAACATACGGACTACCATCCCGTTTCATTCTATGTTTATTTTATGTTTTTGTTATTTTTCATTTATTAGGTTAAGTCGAGTCTAGTCTTGGCTTAGCAACGCCATATTGTACATGTAATTAACCAAGATTATTAACTCGCCACCAGTAAAGACTGCCTATATCCAACAAAACCGTGTATTCCATATCCCTACACCTAACGTTACAACCCTTTAAAAGACATCTTTGATAGTTTATCCTAGGTGCTTACGCCATGTGGTGGAGGTTTGATCCTTTCCCAAGCCTATGGTACTCTATTTTGCTATGACAGGTAGTGAGAGATGTTTTCCATTTCCATATTGTGATATTACTTTATTACACCCGAGAGATGTGAGTATCTAAACACTATTTGTGAGGTGCAAGTGTATGACCTCCGTGCTTGTCTTTGGTCTTTAGTGGAACGATTATTTGTTGTAATTACTTTTATATTAGTGTTAAATGACCCCTAACTTGTATTTTGATTAGAATAAAAGCATATTTGCTTGAGGACAAGCAAATCTCAAGTGTAAGGGTATATGATGAGGCGAAAAATGAACCGTTTTTAGGGGGTCATTTAAACCGAAATTGGAATTTATTTGATCAAATATTGCCCTAAATCATTCCTTTTGTGATTTTAGGTACTTCGGGAGTGAATTCTGGAAAAGGAAGCATTTTGGACGTTTTTGGAGCATAAAAGTGAAGAAAATGGCAAAGACTTAATTTTCCATGCTGGAAACAATACCTGACGGCGTCAAGAAGGAAAATGTGACGGCGTCAGGAGTAAAATGCATGACGACCCAGAGAAAACGTGACGGCATCAGAAGTAGGGCGTCAAGAGTTATTTTGGTGACGGCCTGAAGAAGGATTACACATGACGGCGTCAGCTCCAGATCTAGGCAGTCCGAGAACTTTCTTGGCGGCGAGATGATGGCGTCCAAAATTTACTCTTGACGTCGTCACCTCACAAAATCTATATATACTTTTCTATTTTTCATTAATTAAAGTAGGAACTTGTGTGGAGAATACTAGGGTCGAACCTAATAAACCCTAGGTCGTTTGTAACAGTATTTTCAAGGGTTTTCACCCCTTGAAACCTTTCATGTTCAATTAAGATAAGTCCTCTTTCAATTCATTCAATATGTCTATGTGGGGGTTGTAAGCTTCTCGAGATCCCTCGAGAGGTAAAGCCTGGTGCAATTCCCACGCATCAACAACCCCCCAGAAAATTTGCATGATTTCTAGAGACGGGTGTTCATGCCCAGTTTCCTTGCTAGTTAAACTATTGGTCAGGATTGAGTAAAGTGTGAGCCATGGTTGTGGAATGAATTTTCTGTCGACCGTAGAAATTTTGTTGAGAGTGACCTGTGATTCATCATACTCTAGTTCTCGAAGAAGACTGACAATTTCTGACAATGAGGGCAAAGGAGTAAACTTTTTGAGGTTTCTTGTTCCTTCTACAGGCAAACCAAGAACAGTGCAGAGAGTTTTCACATCAAACACAATGTCTTTGTGATCAAGACGAATACCCAAGAACTTGTTATTTCTGCTAACTTCAATAGATTCCCAGAACTGTGTTAAGTAGACTTCTGGTACTGTGCTTGTGATGGTGAGAAGATTATAAATGAAGTGTCCTTTAAGTATCTCTAAGATGATAGCACATGTTGGATGACACGTGATTGTCTCAAGATTTACTTTCTGGTTTGTCTTTGCGATTGTTCTTTCTTCTCCTTGAATCAATTCGTGTCTAGGTGTGGATGCCTTTGACATGGTTGGACCTTAAATGTGTCATAAAACCAACACAAGCAATATGGTGATATATATGTTAGTTGTATAACAAAAGTCCAATATGACATCCATTATAGTAAAATTCAATCACCTAAGACAATAGTACAATCACATAATCATCATATGATAAAACCAAACTGACTACACATCACATGAGAAGTCACATAACTCGACAAAACTTGACACTTAACTCGATAAGCATTTTACTCAGGGCCTAACTCGACAAGAACACCTCTAACTCGATAATTTTAACAAAATTTGGGCAGCATTTCTTTTCACGAAGGTTAAAAAACTAGAACCCATACTCGATGGTTCCATTTGAAACTCCTAACTCGGAGTGGAAAAAAGCTTATGTACAAGATCAGTTGAAGAAAAATTAGATAACTCGATATGTTTTAAAAAATTTCAAACTCGATATACTTGACTTAACTCGATAAGAACACAAAAATATTTAACTCGATAAACTAGCCAATTTTCAAACTCGAAAAAAACTTTTATGTAACTCAATAAGCACAGAAAATATGTAACTCGATAAACCCATCAAACTCGATAAAACTCAGTCATCAAACTCGATACTGAAAAGTCAGAAGATAACTCGATAAACCAAGAGGACAAATGTAACTCGATAATGATCCAAACTCGATAAAAAGAATATGAACATCACTTGTATAACTCGATAACATGTATGTCCTAACTTGATAAGTTCATGCACAAACATTCACAAGTATCAAACTTGATAATTTCATCACTTAACTCGCAAAATTCATCAGTTAAATTGGAAAGTTCATTAGACAACTCGAAAGACCAAAATAAATTCAAACGAATTGGGCCGAGGGTCTACAATGGTTTGGTGACAATAGGCGTCAAGATACACAATCCAATCTTAAAATAAAAATAAGTCTAAAAACTTATTCAGAAAAGGTCATACAGTTGATGATATTGACAGAATCACAACCAGATGATATTTTGATGTATCAAGACTGAAGGAACATATCAAGTGAACACAAGTAAGCCACAAACAATACTTATAACAAACAAACACAAACCCAGTAGGTGCCAAGAAGAAAATCGAGCACTTTAAACCCTAAATACCTAAATTTCACTAGATAGATGCAATACGAATCAAAACGAGGGTAGATTATTACACATTGGGAGATCCAATCTAAGAAACACCCAAATTAATTCCCCTAAAACATCCAATCTAAGAAACACCCAAATTCAATATGCATAAACCCTAATATTTGATTTGTGACAACATATCCACAGAACGTGTAGAGAAAATTAGGGCAAGTGATAGAAGCAAGAAAATGATTAACATAAACACCTACAATCACTGAAACATGCAACTCATGAAAATCTTGATTTTGAAAAATTTTGACAGCGTGAGGTGCGTTTGTTTGTGAGAAAAGATGAAAACAGATTATGAAACCTGGATTTATATTTGAGACTATGGTGTATTGACACTTCTGGTCCTCTTACATGTTTTCAATTCAAAGTTCTAACCATTTGTGCACATTAAACTCAAAAGGTTTTAAGAACTTAAAACATTGAGCCCAAGAAATAAATGCTTCGAGTATTTTGGATGTAACTTCCTGTTGAACCAAACTCGAGATGTTAATTTGAAAAACTTAATAATAAATGGTTCAAGAGCCATCGAGAAAAAGATTTTCATGATGAGAAAAGCTTTTAAATGAAGAAGTGGAAAAATTTTATTTCTCCCCCTCAAGATATGTATGTTATAAAATTGAGAAAAATTGTGTTTGAATAACATATCTTGAAGAAGATTTTTTTTTTAATGAAATTGTGAAATGAAAAATCTTTTTGTGTTTTTGTAGGTTTTATATTTTGTTTTTGAAAAATATTTACAAAGATAGTTTTGATGTTTGACAATCACTTGTATTTTAAAAACTTTTCTAGATCTTATGGAGTCAAACATCGCATACCAATTTGGTGGACTAGATCAGCAAACCTTGTTGGAGGTAATGCTTTAGTGAGTAAGTCTACCAATTGATATTCAGTTCCCACAAAATATAATTCAATTATACCCTTTTCGACATGCTCCTTGATGAAATGATATCGGAGATCGATGTGTTTTAACTTGCAGTGATGAACTGTGTTGCAGGAAATGGCAATGGCACTTTTGGAGTCACAGTAGATCGGAATCTTATTGAATAGGTAACCATAGACCTTAAGTTGTGATCGCAGCCAAATGACTTGAGCACAACAAGCAGACATAGCTACGTACTCAGATTTGGTTGATGACAGAGATGTGAAGTCCTGCTTCTTAGAATGCCAAGACACCAGTTTATCTCCGAGAAACTGTAATCCACCTGATGTACTTTTTCGCGTGTCTAAGCATCCTGCATGGTCAGCGTCTGAAAAAGCAATTAGTTCAAAACCAGAATCCTTCGGATACCAGATTCCCAAGTTAATGGTTCCCTTTATGTATCGAAGGATTCTTTTGGCCTCATTGAGGTGCCTTTCAGTTGGTTTGAACTGATAACGAGAACACATGTAGACAGCAAATACTATATCAGGTGTACTAGATGTGAGATACATGAGTGACCCAATAATACTGCGGTATTTGGTAGGGTCAACAGGAGTCCCTTGTATATCAGCATCTAGTTTTGTGGTATAGGCCATTGGTGTATTATAAGTATCACAGCTCATCATTCCATGTTTCTTTAAAATTTCCAAAGCATATTTGGACTGATTTAGAAAAATTCCACAGGGTGATTGATGAACTTGTAGTCCTAAAAAGAATGAAAGTTCACCCATCATGGACATTTCAAAATTATCTTTCATTAAATTTGCAAAATCATTTGAGTAACTTCTGTTTGTTGAAGCAAAAACAATGTCATCGACATATATTTTAACAATTAGTAAGTCCACCCATATGTTTTTGTAAATAACGTTGGATCCACCGAACCTTTAGAAAATTTATTGGCCAGCAAGAAAGCATATAGTTTGTCATACCACGCCCTTGGGGCTTGCTTGAGTCCGTAGAGAGCCTTTTTGAGTCGGTAAACATGATTGAGATGCTCAGGATCAACGAAGCCTTCTGGTTGGCTGACATAAACTTCTTCACGGAGTTCACCATTCAGAAATGCCGTTTTCACATCCATTTGATAAACAACCATGTTCTGATGAGCAGCATAGGCCAGAAAGATCCGAACAGCTTCAAGTCTAGCTACTGGAGCAAAATATTCTTCAAAATCAATTCCTTCTTCTTGGAAGTATCCTTTAGCTACCAAGCGTGATTTGTTACGCATGAAAGTGCCTTCTGCATCCAGCTTATTTTTCCAAATCCATTTTAGCCCAATGACAAAGACTCCGTCAGGTCTTTCAACTAATTCCCAGACTTCTAATATTTTGAATTGCTGAAATTCCTCTTGCATAGATTCAATCCAGTTTTCATAAGTCATTGCTTCTTTGATGTTCTTAGGTTCATCTTGGCAAACTGTAAGTGCATAGATGCAAGTTTCACCATCTATGTGAAGTCGTTGTCTCGTCATGATTGGTGCATCTGGATGGCCAATAATTTGAACTAAGGGATGATCTCTAGTCCATTTGTGTGTCGAAGGGTGAAGTTGATAGGTATCTCGCATGTTAGCAGGATCCAAATTGCGTGTGGATGACTTAGCTATTTTAGGAACTGTTGGAGCCGGTGTAAACAGGTTAAAGAACGCATTTGGATCATACTCTGCGGGTTGTGGAACTGATTGTGGTGTAGAATCTCCAGCTGATTTTCGTAAGTTGGATGTGGTTTGTTCTGCTGTTATTGGAGATGCAATTGGAGGACCGTCTTTCTCAACAGTTGTTGTTGTTTGTTGTGGTGAGTCAGGTACTTGAATATTTTTAGGTTGTGCAGCGGAAATTGGTGAGACCTCATAAGGACGGTTTTCAATTGTATCATCGAACAGTGCAGCAAACAGGGTTTCCAATTCTTTGCGGTTGAGAGACAATGGTTCAGCCGAAGAATTCGGAAAGTTAAGACGGTTGGATTCGGGTCCTAAGCTGTTTTAACTCGGTAAACATATTGTTTGCAGTTCCTAACTCGAAATTACTCTAACTTGGTAACTTGAATTCAATTAAGTATAGTTTCCCCTAAGTATTGAGTATTAAGAACCTTACTCGATAAACGATAAGGAAATGGCTAACTCGCCAATGAGAAACTTAACTCGATATAATACTGAAGCTAACTCGCTGAAACCAAACTTAACTCGAAAGTTAGAAACTATAACTCGGTAACTAATCTTAACTCGATAGAAATTATGTGTAACTCGCAAGATCGCCGATGAACAGTAGTCAGAATCTTAAAAATCGATTAAAGCTTAGTTATTATTACCAAATCTAACATAAAACAACCTATATTATCCCTTGGCGAATGATACCACTTGTTAGGTCACCATTTCTTAACATAAGCACTTAGAAATCTAGAGAGAGAAAGTAGTTTAGAGAGAGTGAGTGGAAGGAACTCTTGAAATGAAATGAAAGAGATAATATTACTAGAGAACCAACACCCTCAAATGAGGGGTTACATGTCTATTTATAGGTGAGGACTAGGGCTTCACTAAACTTTGATAATATTACAAAATAAGCCCTTAGACCTTTACCAAACATATAAACTAAGCATAAAACTTAATAAAAACATATTAAATCACTAACGTACTAACTTAATAATGCAACCTATTATAAAATTCAATGACTGACACTTGAATTAATAAAGTCTATTCCCAACAATTGGCAAGATACTTCATGCATTGCATTATAGTCTTGATGCCCATACTCTTCTAAGGTTCTCCTTAATAAGGACTTTTATGATCAATTTCTTCATATTAAATGTTATCTGACTCGGTTCATCAAAATCAATCTAGGTTTGAATTAGACAAACGTCAATTGCTCTTAAAGATGCTCAGTCCGAATTAGTGAATTAGACAAACGTCAATTGCTTTTAAAGATGCTCAGCCCAAATTAGACAAACGTAGACAAAAAAGTGAGTCAAAGGTAAAACGATGTTTGACGGCCTTGCAGCAGCTTAGATGCTGCCATAATTCGCTTTTATTGAAGTTTATACATGTGTCTTTGGTTGCTATAAAACTATTTTAGTACTCCATAATTAGCTGTTTCTTGTGCTCAATAATATAAGCTTCTTATGGTTTTAGTTAATTATGTTTTTATGTTTGATGGTAGAAATGTTTAGTTTGACTGTTATATTAAACTCTTATGCTAAATAGACATATAATTGATGAATAATAAAAACATATCAAGTATGGTTACTATTGTTAAAAAATGTAAAATGATATTAGATTTTAGGAAATAGTTGAGTGTACTTGAAGTAACAGTTAATTCAACCCACTTTTGGTCTTGGTGAATTCGACTTGCTTAATTTTACTACTTAGTATCAAATAAAATATTTTACCTCACCCATTTTAAATTGATCGTGCCAAACGATTGTGAATGTGTTTAAAAGCTTTAATTACGGTTTATTATTAGTTTTTAATGCTCATTTTTATGGTATTCCAGTGAAGTGGACATTCGAACTTCTTCAAAGGGTATTAGTTGTATCAGATCCTATTGTTGCCATATATATTCTTCGTGAAAATGCATTTCCGTACGATAAGGTATGCTTTTTATTACTTAACTTCCTTTTACTCCCACACTGTTGTCCTATTGACATTTCGGCCAGACACAATCTATTGTTTGTTTGTACTTGCATATCCATCGGGTCAAATGGGTAATTTTGACATATAGAGATTAGAGAATCATTAAATTGGTCCAATTGGGTCAAGGGTCTCTCAACATGTATTCACATGACAACTTCCTAAATCCCCAAGGTTATTATTTTGAGAGTGTAAGTTCTGTCAGCGTATTCAATATAGTATGTTAGTAACTATCTATAAGATTTATAAAATGGACAAAATGGTTATTTGCAAGTTAGCCCAAACTAATTTATTTGTTTTGACATGTTATTTAAAGTTACATCATTGACTATTCCCAAGTTTTTATTTGTTTTAACATGGGTTGTGTAGGAAGTTCTTGCTAACATTTTGAAACCAATTATGGGGAAGGGACTAATTCCTGCCGACTACACTTGGAAGCAAAGTAAAAGAGGTAGCATGTCTTGAAGATTCGATCCATAATATTTCCTCTACACTTAAAAAATTAGGATGGCCACTATTGAACCTTATAAGTTTGAATTATGCTTAATATAGCTCTTTTAAGTGTAAGTGTGGCATTCTGTTTAATACTCGCAACTGCTGCTATGCTATCCGATTATTGCATTTTGTTACGGTAGAAGCAAATCCAAACACCAAACCTTATGACTATTGCTTATCTGATATACGGGTTTTACGAGGTGTTTTGGCTATGTGCTTGAATGTTATTATTTGGTCACCGTGCTAAACTTGCCTATAATCGGTTTATAGTGTTTGAGTATATGCAACTGAATTACTAGATTTTATAGGGGTAATTTTAGGGAGTGTGAGCGACAATTGGATTGTTCGTTTGAATTTGTTCATCTGCTTATAGTTTCTTTCTATAAGCAGAATGACTGTTTTGAGTGTTTGGATAGACGTGCACTGCCTATTATGATAATGTGTGTCTTTGAGAGAGGCAAAAGCTGTTTTTGTTCAGCATAAGTTGTTTCAAAGCTGCTTAATCAAACTAGATATCATATGTCATTAGGTTTTGTTATATAGCTTATTATTTATAGGTGAGTGATGAGTGTCTAAATACTCATCATTTTATACCAATCTGAGCTGCCAAAACATACAAAAACACTCAAATATGCATCATAATACTTAAAATATCTTAGAAGTGTGTTTTATATGTTTCAAATGCAAAATATGCAAAAACAGATGAAAAACGTATAAAGTTTGCATAATTGGCAGTTTCAGTCCCTCAAATTTCACAAAGTGTCAAAACTAGTCCCTGAAGGTTTAAAATGAATGAAAAGTCAACTTAAGTCCTTGGGAAACCAAAAATATTCACAAATGATCCCTGGATGAAAGTTTACACAAACTGGCAACTTTTACCCCTCAAGTTACAAAATTGGCAAAAATGGTCCCTGGGTATTCAAAACTTGGAAATTTACAAATAATACCCTTGTACTATGCATGAATTACAAAATGGAACAATTTTGATAAACTTTTAGGAATTTACAACCACAGTCCCTTAAAAATCCAAATTTACATAAATGGTCCCTGGAGTTTGAGAAATTACAGAAAAGGTCCCTGGATATTTTTAAATGGAAAAAATCATAAATTTGGTCCTTGGTTTATTATATTTGGCATAAATAGCAATTGAAACTACTTTGGGAAAATCACATATTCAGTCCCTCTATTTTTGTCAAATTACAAAAATGGTCCTTGTTTATTACCTTAACCAAACCGGACCTTATTTATTTTATAAACCAAAAACCAAATCCAACCCAACACAAACCAATACCCAGCCCACCCTTTTTCTTTTTCCTTGGCCCATGCCTCAGCCCTATCCATAACCATAATATAAACGGGGGTTGACCTCGTTTGACCATCCAATACCGCCCAAACCACCACCATTGTAGCTCCTTCTCCCCCACCCCTGCTTCACCAAAACCAGGTGGTTTTTGCCACCTGTTATCACCTCTCCACCTCAACCCCTACTCCCCTAAACCCTCCTTTCCACCTCACAGAAAACCCACACTTCATTTAATGCATTCCACACCCTTTTTTACCTCCAAACCATCTCTTTGCCTCTGTTTTCATCATATCAGTTCCAACTTGCATAAAACTATCTTAATTGTCTCCTGCCACCTCCACAACAATCCACAATTCTTTAATTGCAGAACGTTGGCTCCAAGTTAACTTGGAGACTTTTGGCGCCAAAAAGAAGATTTGAAGGTCAGGATTGATTCAGAGAAATTAAGGACCAAGATTGAAGTGGGAAAAGCTCCAAGTCATCCAAGAAACCCTAATTTGAGCTTATAAAAGGAAGAGAAGCAGAGGAGTTGGATATCTAGTTTTAATTTTAAAAAGTGTATGTCGTTTAATGCAATTTCCAATTTCTAGTGTAAACCTAAGCTTCTAAGCAGTGTTCTAAGTGATTTCAGTGTATTGCAACTCTTTCTAAGTAATAAAATTCAAGTTTCTTTGGCTGTTCAATCTTATGCAATTTTAGTCTCAAGTTCTTAAATTTCAAAAGCTCAACTATTGTTATTATTAAGTGTATTGGATTCCTAAGCTCACTTAAGCTCCTAGATAGTTTATAAAAGCTATTAGAAACCTTTAAAAGCAGTTTAGTAATAAAAACTCAAAAATACCAAAAAAGTCAACAAAAGTCAAATTGATAAGCTATTGGTGATAAGCAATGGAGCAAGGTTAATTTTGGAAGGCCTTGGGTTAGTGAATCTGTGGAGATTCTTTAAGATTGTTCTTGGTTCTTGATTTTGAGCGGTAAAGCATTTTGTAAGTTTCAAAAATCTCATATCTATCCTTATACTATAGCTTTGTCAATTGCTTGCTTTCTCAGTTACTATATGCTTATTCAGTCTTAGTTAGTGATAATTCAACATAAAATTGGTATCTTGTTTGTTGGAATCCATAGTTACTAAAATATCAAAGTCTCACAGTTAATATAGCTTATCTTGTAATCTTGTGTATCTGTGGGTAATTTCTGTTTCTAAGTGCTTAATTATATTTAATATAACATAATAAGTCATTTTGGATCAGTAGTATAAGCTCTTATATCCCTTAGCTACTTAAATCTCAAATCAGTCTAGTTAAAAGTGTGTTTGGATCAGTTTGTTCATCTAAGTTCAAAGTGGTTTAAGTTGTTGTTTTTGCTTGTTTTAAGTCATATGTTGTAACATTAGCTCAGAAAAACAAAAATACTCAAGTCTCATTTGGATAAAAGTCAAAATCATACTCAATTCATCACCACAGTTAACTGTGGTGGAATTTGAGTCCAAAACTCATCAAGTCCACTCATAAGTTAGTGATTTAGTTTATTTTAGTCTTATTATAGCTTATTATAACATAATCATTCAGAAAATCAAGTTAGAAAGTCATTTTATTCAACTTAGTTTAAAATCTTAAAAAGTCAAATTGTGTTGTTCTCAGATTTCTCAAAACTTGGGAGATTTTTCTAGAATTTAGGAAGCTAATTTAGAGTTTGAAATTTCTTGTGCTTATAATCTACCACCTAAACTCTAGGAATATAAACTTATTTGATTTTTAAGATTTTTTCTCAAGCTTGTGCAAGAGCTGAAAGTACCCTGCAGGGCAAACCAGTGCCCTGTGCACTCAGATCCCATTTCACCCATCCAACTTTAGTGGTGATTTGTGGTTACTTCAGTGGACCCCACACCCTAGGTTTCAGCTTAATTGTAGCTTAATACCTCAGCTTTTCATATTTATAAAGTAGTTAAGACTTTTAGAAAATAGTTTCATAATTTCCACTGTCCATTTTCTAATTTTCTTATTTAATTTAATTAAATTAGCTTAAAATTAATTAATAAGTAATTAATTAGTCAATTAGCTTAAATATAATTTTTAGCAACTTTCTATAATTTTGTAGTATTCCTGTAGTAATTAAATAGTTTTATAAATTTTGTCATAATTTTCTAAGGTAATTTAGTAATAATAGTCATTTAAAATAGTTTAATTAGATTAATTAAATTAAATAGTTTTTAATTAATAAAATACTAATAAAAAGACAAAAATATTTGTTTTCATTTTTTATACTTTCTTCAAGTTCTTATTTAGGTTTAGAAATTATTTGTGTAAGTTTTTAGGATAATTTGTAATACTTGTCATTTTTAGTTAAATTAAATTAAGTTTTAAATTAGATTTTAATTAGTTTTATTAATTAAAAAATAATTAAATATTATAATAATCATTTTCATAATTTCAATTTCATTTTCCATTTTCTTTAAGTTTAAGTTTTCAAAAGTTTCACTTTTACCCCCTGTAGTTTGTAACTTATTAAATACCACTTTTCTCTGTCTGTTATCTGATTTTCTTATTTGTTCTTTTATTTGTATCTCTGTTATTATTTATATATTTTCATATTATCCAAATATCAAGCAATCAGTAGTATAATCAATCCTCAAATCATCTTTGTTACTGTCCTCAGTACCACTCACTTTCCTAATCATTTACAAATACAATTTCAATCTCGTTGGGACTTAACGACCCGGGGATTTTCCTGTACTTCCACGGTCAATATTAACTTGCACTTTCTCCCAGGTGGGCCTATCAGCTGCACACGGTTGACTGGTTGGTTTGGGAGGAGTCAAAATTTGGCGCCGCTGCCGGGGAGGTTGTTGCGTATTTCAAAACGGTAAAAGTTTAGTGGTTTTCAAAAACCCTCCTGTACAAATATCACCACTTTTTAATTTTTAAGAAAATCAAAATCATATCTGAAAACGTTCATTAACATTTCTCCTGAAGTGTTAACAACACCAAACAAATCATAAACAAAAAAACAAACTGTGAAGTTAAATTACTTCGTCTCTTTACGATTACAACCTATACAGTTGGTTTAAGGTAAGTTCTGACATTAAATTGCGAACTTAAGAGGGATCCATTTATTTCCTCCCGCCAGCCTGCGAGTAATCTTAAAGGAACGATTTCGGTTAACGAATCAGTTTCAAAAATATTGTCCAAGTTTTTTCACACATACACGAAAAGCCAAAAACATTTTACTATGAATATAATTACATAAAAGTTTACCACCGCAAACCAAGGCAGAACACCTACCAACTGGAGGTGTGAACATAATAAGTTCCCAAACCTAAGATTTAAAACTTACCATTGTATCCTTTTGAATAGTGTACCTTTTTTAAAGGATATGTTCATTTGTGATTATTGGGTTTAAGTTCACTGTAGTTTTGCCTCGATCTTGTGTTGAAAAATAATTTTTGTGCATGCGCACTCGTTCACAATCAAAGAATAAAAAGAAGAAAAACGTACCCGAGTTACGTACTGTTGAAGAACACACAATAAAAATGAACGACGAGTCCCCCAATCCCTCCCAAGGAGGAGCCAGTTCCTGACACCCGAACTATGGAGGAACTGTGTCAACCTACCATGCACGGGAGGGGTGGACCAATTGCACCACTCACTATTGGAGCCACGGATTTTGGATTAAAACACCACATGATACAACAGATCCAGAATACGTGCCAGTTCCACGGATTGCCGGGTGACGATGCCAACAGGCATCTCGACAAATTTTTAACTGTCACCCAAAGCATGAAACAACATGGCGTCGCCGAAGACAGCCTGCGTTTATACTTGTTCCCTTATTCTCTCACTCATCATGCAACTTCATGGTTCGATCGACTTCCAAAGAATTCGATCCACACTTTTGATGAGATGATCACTAAATTTCTGGCCAAATACTTTTCACCATCTAAGGTCACAAAGCTGAGGAATGACATCAGCAACTTCAGACAGCTTCCCGAAGAGTCCTTATTTGAGGCATGGGAACGCTACAAACTTGCTATTGATAAGTGTCCTAATCACAACATGCTTCTTGTCACCATTATTGATACCTTTTATAATGGTTTGACACTCCGTCATCGTGACACCATCAATGCTGCTGCTGGGGGCACCTTTATGAAAAGAACCCCTGAAGAGTGCTATGACTTAATCGAAAACATGACTGCCCATCATAATTTTTGGGACTCCTCTGTTGAGAGGAACGACTCATTTAAGTCAGACACTCCGGCAAGCAATGAAATATCAATCCTAGCTAAAAGGCTGGATGATTTGTCTACAGCAGTTTTGCGTATCCATCAGAATAATCCTAATCAGATCAAAACTGTTAACCCAAGTTGTGAAACTTGCGGTGGTCCACATACCTACACAGAGTGCCCAGCCTCCGGTGGCTTTGCTCGTGAAAACGTATCCGCAGCTCAAGGTTCCTATAACACGGGAGGTAATTCTTACCAACCGCAAGGGGATCGAAACCTTTTGAGCCATCGATCTAATAACTATATTGGACCACCAGGGTTTAATCAGCCTCAAAACAGGAACCAGAATTTTAACCAGAATCAGAACCAGAACCGAATGAACCAAGGTTATAACAACCAAGGTAATTTCAACTCTGGTCAAAACCAGGTTCACCAAAATCAGAACCAAGGGAACTATAACCGTAATCAAGGTCAGAACAATTACCCACAGGGTAATTTTCAACAACAAAACCACTTCCAAGGTAACAACAATCAGCAACATGGGAATTTCCAGAACAATCGGGCTCAAAATTTTCCAAACCAAAATCAAGCCATTGTTCCAACTGGACCATCACATGATGAGTTATTAAAACAGTTTATGAAATCCCAAGAAGGACTGAACAGAATGCTGGTTAGTCAAATGTCTAATTTCCAGAAGCCTTTAAATGATCGACCCTCGGGCTCAGGTACAACTTTACCTAGCAACACGATCGCTAATCCGAGGGGCGATGTAAAGGCGATCACCACAAGAAGTGGAGTTTCTTACCAAGGACCTACAGCTACCTCTACCTCATCTCCTATCCCTGTAGAGGAATGTGAAACTGAGGATACTACGGATACGGTACTTCCTAATAATAACGGAGGTACTAATTACATCCCTCCTCCAGTTATCCCGGTCCCGACTCCTCCTAAAAGAGTCGTGTTTGAAACTACCAAAGGACCTGTTGAATATCCAAAAGCCAAACCAAAAACAACAATTCCATATCCCTCACGATTGCAAGACCAAAAGCTCCATGACAAAGCTAATCATCAGATGGAAAAATTCTTCCAGATTTTCCAAGAACTACACTTCGATATTAGTTTCGCGGATGCTCTTCTTTTTATGCCCAAATTCACATCGACAATCAAAAACCTGTTGAGCAATAAAGAAAAAATGTTTGAGATGGCACGAACTCCACTCAATGAGAACTGCTCTGCGGTTCTGTTGAAACAGCTTCCCAAAAAGCTAGGAGACCCCGGGAGATTTCTAATACTATGTACTTTCCCGGGTATCGTTGAATGTTTTGCCTTGGCCGATCTTGGTGCAAGCATCAACTTAATGCCACACTCAGTTTGGAAAAAGCTCTCTCTTCAGGCACTTAGTCCCACATGCATGACTCTCGAGCTTGCAGACCGTTCAATTTCACGTCCCCTCGGTATTGCCGAGGACGTATTTGTGAGAGTGGGACAGTTCAATTTTCCGGCAGACTTTGTCGTTGTTGATTTCGATGCAGATCCAAGAGTTCCTCTCATTCTTGGGAGGGGATTCTTAAGGACGGGACGTGCATTAATCGATGTTTTCGATGAGGAAATCATGTTACGAGTTGGCAATGAAGCGATAACGTTCAACCTTGATCAAACCTCGAGATACTCCTCGAATTATAATGCTGATTCGGTCAACCGAATTGATGTCATTGACATTGCATCCGAGGAGTATGCTCAAGAATTCCTTGGTTTCGCTGATAATTTTCCGAGTGGCAATCCCACTACTTCTTCTGATCCCATAATCGCTAATTCTTCTCCTTCCCTCACTCCGTTTGAGGGAAGTGATTTTCTCCTTGAGGAATTAGAGGCCTTTCTCCAAAGTGATTCAGTTTTCGAAGGAATTGATAACCAAGAGATTGACCCGGAGGGGGATATACTTCTCCTTGAGAAGTTATTGAACAATGATCCTTCTCCCATTCCTGTTCTACCTCCACAACTTCATAAGGTGGAAGTCAAATATGTTGAGAAAAATGATGACTTCCCCGAGGTTGAACTTAAGGACCTGCCTCCTCATCTAGAATATGCATTCTTGGAAGATGACGATAAGTTACCAGTCATTATTGCAAAAGACTTAAAGGATGAGGAGAAAACTGCGCTGCTTAAGGTTTTAAAGTCCCACAAGCAAGCAATTGCTTGGAAGCTCTCAGACATAAAGGGTATAAACCCGGATTTTTGTACACACAAAATCCTAATGGAAGAGGACTTTAAACCTACCGTGCAGCATCAAAGAAGGGTAAATCCAAAAATCCACGAAGTTATAAAAGCTGAAGTTATCAAACTTCTTGATGCGGGATTGATTTACCCTATATCTGATAGTCCTTGGGTTAGCCCAATTCATTGTGTTCCAAAGAAGGGCGGCATTACGGTTATCACAAATGAGGACAACGAGTTGATACCAACTCGTTTGGTTACAGGGTGGCGAGTATGTATTGATTACAGAAAGCTTAACGAAGCCACCCGCAAAGACCACTTTCCTCTGCCCTTCATGGATCAAATGCTCGAAAGACTTGCAGGAAATGAGTATTATTGTTTCATCGACGGCTTCTCAGGTTACTTCTAAATTCCCATTGATCCAAAGGATCAAGATAAAACTACCTTCACATGCCCTTACGGAATATTTGCCTATCGTCGCATGCCTTTTGGGTTATGCAATGCTCCGGGCACTTTCCAAAGGTGCATGATGGCTATTTTCCACGACATGATTGGAAAAACCATGGAGGTATTCATGGATGACTTCTCAGCCATCGGGAATTCTTTCGACTCACGCCTCTCCCATTTAGAAAAAATGCTTCAACGTTGTGAAAACACTAATCTTTGTCTAAACTGGGAGAAGAGCCATTTTATGGTTAAAGAGGGCATTGTCCTCGGCCATAAAATTTCAAAAAGTGGGATTGAGGTCGATAAGGCCAAAATTGATGTTATTGCTAAACTGCCTCATCCCACCACTGTTAAAGGAATAAGGACTTTTCTCAGCCATGCCGGGTTCTATCGGAGATTCATACAAGATTTCTCCAAAATAGCCCGGCCCATGACTCATCTTCTTGGAAAGGATGCTCCTTTTATCTTCTCACCAGAGTGCATCGAAGCTTTTGAAATTTTAAAGAAAAGGCTTACTGAGGTACCAATCCTTGTTGCCCCCGACTGGGACTTACCCTTTGAACTTATGTGCGATGCTAGCGATTATGCTATTGGTGCAGTTCTGGGGCAACGCAAAACCAAACATTTCCAGCCAATACACTACGCAAGTAAGACCATGAATGAGGCTTAAACACACTATACCACCACAGAAAAAGAATTATTAGCTGTGGTATATGCCTTTGAAAAATTTCGGTCTTACTTAATCTTAAACAAAAGCGTGGTGTATACGGATCATTCGGCTCTGAAATACCTGTTCACTAAACAGGATGCAAAGCCAAGACTACTCCGTTGGGTCCTGCTCCTCCAGGAATTCGATATTCTCATAAGAGATAAAAAAAGGAGCAGAGAACCTTGCTGCTGATCACTTGTCCCGGTTAGAAAATCCTCATCAGGATATTCTCGAGAGAAAAGAAATAAATGAAACTTTTCCTCTGGAGACTCTAAATCTAATCTCTAACCGGGATAATGCCACCACCCCATGGTTTGCCGACTTTGAAAATTACCGTGCGGGAAATTTTGTTGTGAAAGGGATGTCGTCCCAACAGAAAAGAAAATTCTTTAAAGATGTAAAACATTACTTCTGTGACGACCCCTACTTGTTCAAAATATGTGCGGATCAAGTCATCCGACGGTGTGTCCATGGCCAAGAAGCCATGGAAATTCTTAAAGCTTGTCATGATGGACCCACGGGGGGACATCATAACCCAAATTACACCGCCAAAAAGGTGTTTGATTCAGGATTCTTTTGGCCCACGATCTATAAAGACGCCCATGAACTTATCAAAACCTGTGAGGCTTGCCAGCGTCACGGGAATATTTCCAAAAAGAATGAGATGCCGCAAAACGCCATCCAAGTCTGTGAAATATTTGATATGTGGGGCATTGATTTTATGGGGCCATTCCCGTCTTCACGAGGGAATAAGTATATACTCGTGGCTGTCGACTATCTGTCAAAATGGGTTGAGGCAAAAATCTTACCCACCAATGATGCCCGAGTAGTTGTTAAATTTTTAAAATCTCTCTTTGCCAGATTCGGGACTCCTCGTGCCATTATCAGTGATCGTGGTACTCACTTTTGCAATGAACAATTTGCGAGAGTAATGCTGAAATATGATGTAACTCACCGTCTTTCTACAGCGTACCACCCCCAAACAAGTGGGCAGGTGGAGGTCTCAAATCGGGGTATTAAGAGAATTCTCGAGAGGACGGTTGGTGAAAACCGTGCCTCTTGGTCGGATAAGCTGGACGATGCATTATGGGCTTTCCGCACTGCTTACAAAACACCCATCGGGTGTACTCCATATAAGCTAGTGTACGGGAAAGCATGTCATCTTCCGATCGAATTAGAACATAAGGCCTATTGGGCCTTAAAACATGCAAATTTCGACCTTCAGACAGCGGGTGATCACCGTAAAGTTCAACTAAACGAACTAAATGAATTACGTGATCAAGCTTACGAAAATTCTTTAATCTATAAAGAAAAGACTAAGAAGATACATGACTCTAAAATCAAGAACCGCGTTTTCAACGTTGGTGACAGAGTTCTTCTTTTCAATTCAAGATTAAAAATTTTCTCGGGAAAACTAAAAACCCGTTGGTCTGGACCATTTACTATAACAAAAGTATACCCATATGGAACTGTTGAGTTATTGCAACCCGACGGTCCCAATTTTAAAGTAAATGGTCATCGGTTAAAACACTATTTTGGAGGGGACATACAACCAATGGTTGTCCCGGATCTCCAAACTTACCCCATGGACCAATAAATTCGGGGTCGAGTCAAGCTAGCGACTCGGTTAACAAAAACAAGTTTCCCCAAGGACAATTTTAATTCGGGGTCGAGTCAAGCTAGAGACTCGGGAATCAAAAACAAGCTACCTCATGGACAAATCAATTCGAGGTCGAGTCAAGCTAGCGACTCGGTAATCAAAAACAGTAGCAATATGGGTCGTCACCCATATTTCTGTCTTCTCATCCCTTTCTAACACCCTAGTGTGGGGGACACGAACCACATGTTGTACATATGTAAAATATTTTTTCAAAAAAAAAAAAATAATAAAAAAAAAGAAAAAAAAATAAAAAAGAAAAAAAAATGGTATAAGACAAATAAAAAGAAAAAAGTGAGTTTGTATGTAAATAGAGTAAAATAAAAAGGTTAATAGTATTGCCTCCTTACGTTCTTAGTCTTGGTGGGACACCAAGTACTGTGAATATTGAGGGCAATATTCAGTTCTAAGTGTGGGGGAGCGTTCTCACGAATGTAAAACACATGTTCCATCAAGAACCCCCATTTGATCAAAATTACCAGTTTTTTCACACTTAGAAATGCAAATAATGGTATCAATCCTCCATGACTAACCCACAACAGGATTGGCTAGTCCAGGAGCAAACGGCTCTTGGTAAAGACATCTCAAAACCGTTGATGGCTTGCAATTTGCCAAAAATTGTATGGTTCCTCAGCTCCTCATATCCCATAAAGCAAATGAGTTGACTAGCCCGCAAGATTATGGCTTGTGGTAAAGGCCGTGGAAAAACCATAATTGGTAATCAGCTCACCAAGATGTTGACTATTCCATCAAGAGTTGGCTAGTCCAGAAGCAAACGGCTTTTGGTAAAGACAAATGAAATCCGTTGACAGCTGGTGGTTTGCTAAAAATCACACGGTTATCAGGTGTGCCACAGTTCTTACACCTGGCTACTCCAGAAGTGATGGCTTTTGGTAAAGAGTAAAAATCCATTAATTTTTTCTCAAATAGATTGCTAGGGACTAGCAATAGTTTAGTGTGGGGGATTGATGAGTGTCTAAATACTCATCATTTTATACCAATCTAAGCTGCCAAAACATACAAAAACACTCAAATATGCATCATAATACTTAAAATATCTTAGGAGTGTGTTTTATATGTTTCAAATGCAAAATATGCAAAAACAGATGAAAAACGTACAAAGTTTGCATAATTGGCAGTGTCAGTCCCTCAAATTTCACAAAGTGTCAAAACTAGTCCTTGAAGGTTTAAAATGAATGAAAAGTCAACTTAAGTCCTTGGGAAACCAAAAATATTCACAAATGATCCCTGGATGAAAGTTTACACAAACTGGCAACTTTTACCCCTCAAGTTACAAAATTGGCAAAAATGGTCCCTGGGTATTCAAAACTTGAAAATTTACAAATAATACCCTTGTACTATGCATGAATTACATAATGGAACAATTTTGATAAACTTTTGGGAATTTACAACCACAGTCCCTTAAAAATCCAAATTTACATAAATGGTCCCTGGAGTTTGAGAAATTACAGAAAAGGTCCCTGGATATTTTTAAATGGAAAAAATCATAAATTTGGTCCTTGGTTTATTATATTGGGCAAAAATAGCAATTGAAACTAATTTGGGAAAATCACATATTCAGTCCCTCTATTTTTGTCAAATTACAAAAATGGTCCTTGTTTATTACCTTAACCAAACCGGACCTTATTTATTTTATAAATCAAAAACCAAATCCAACCCAACACAAACCAATACCCAGCCCACCCTTTTTCTTTTTCCTTGGCCCATGCCTCAGCCCAATCCACAACCATAATATAAACGAGGGTTGACCCTGTTTGACCATCCAATACCGCCCAAACCACCACCACTGTAGCTCGTTCTCCCCCACCCCTGCTTCACCAAAACCAGGTGGTTTTTGCCACCTGTTATCACCTCTCCACCTCAACCCCTACTCCCCTAAACCCTCCTTTCCACCTCACAGCAAACCCACACTTCATTTAATGCATTCCACACCCTTTTTTACCTCCAAACCATCTCCTTGCCTCTGTTTTCATCATATCAGTTCCAACTTGCATAAAAACTATCTTAATTGTCTCCTGCCACCTCCACAACAATCCACAATTCTTTAATTGCAGAACGTTGGCTCCAAGTTAACTTGGGGACTTTTGGCGCCAAAAAGAAGATTTGAAGGTCAGGATTGATTCAGAGAAATTAAGGGTCAAGATTGAAGTGGGAAAAGCTCCAAGTCATCCAAGAAACCCAAATTTGAGCTTATAAAAGGAAGAGAAGCAGAGGAGTTAGATATTTAGTTTTAATTTTAAAAAGTGTATGTCGTTTAATGCAATTTCCAATTTCTAGTGTAAACCTAAGCTTCTAAGCAGTGTTCTAAGTGATTTCAGTGTATTGTAACTCTTTCTAAGTAATAAAATTCAAGTTTCTTTGGCTGTTCAATCTTATGCAATTTTAGTCTCAAGTTCTTAAATTTCAAAAGCTCAACTGTTGTTATTATTAAGTGTATTGGATTCCTAAGCTCACTTAAGCTCCTAGATAGTTTATAAAAGCTATTAGAAACCTTTAAAAGCAGTTTAGTAATAAAAACTCAAAAATACCAAAAAAGTCAACAAAAGTCAAACTGATAAGCTATTGGTGATAAGCAATGGAGCAGGGTTAATTTTGGAAGGCCTTGGGTTAGTGAATCTGTGGAGATTCTTTAAGATTGTTCTTGGTTCTTGATTTTGAGCAGGAAAGCATTTTGTAAGTTCCAAAAATCTCATATCTATCCTTATACTATAGCTTTGTCAATTGCTTGCTTTCTCAGTTACTATATGCTTATTCAGTCTTAGTTAGTGATAATTCAACATAAAATTGGTATCTTGTTTGTTGGAATCCATAGTTACTAAAATATCAAAGTCTCACAGTTAATATAGCTTATCTTGTAATCTTGTGTATCTGTGGGTAATTTCTGTTTCTAAGTGCTTAATTATATTTAATATAACATAATAAGTCATTTTGGATCAGTAGTATAAGCTCTTATAGCCCTTACCTACTTAAATCTTAAATCAATCTAGTTAAAGGTGTGTTTGGATCAGGTTGTTCATCTAAGTTCAAAGTGGTTTAAGTTGTTGTTTTTGCTTGTTTTAAGTCATATGTTGTAACATTAGCTCAGAAAAACAAAAATACTCAAGTCTCATTTGGATAAAAGTCAAAATCATACTCAATTCATCACCACAGTTAACTGTGGTGGAATTTGAGTCCCAAACTCATCAAGTCCACTCATAAGTTAGTGATTTAGTTTATTTTAGTCTTATTATAGCTTATTATAACATAATCATTCAGAAAATCAAGTTAGAAAGTCATTTTAGTCAACTTAGTTTAAAATCTTAAAAAGTCAAATTGTGTTGTTCTCATATTTCTCAAAACTTGGGAGATTTTTCTAGAATTTAGGAAGCTAATTTAGAGTTTGAAATTTCTTGTGCTTATAATCTACCACCTAAACTCTAGGAATATAAACTTATTTGATTTTTAAGATTTTTTCTCAAGCTTGTGCAAGAGCTGAAAGTACCCTGCAGGGCAAACCAGTGCCTGTGCACTCAGATCCCATTTCACCCATCCAACTTAGGTGGTGATTTGTGGTTACTTCAGTGGACCCCACACCCTAGGTTTCAGCTTAATTGTAGCTTAATACCTCAGCTTTTCATATTTAGGTTTAGTCTAGCCTTTAGCTTATTGTAGCATAGCTTTTAGGATCCAATTTGTGCATTACCCAAAACAAGCCACACTGATCACTCAGTATATGACCACTATTTTAAAAGCTCACACAGAGCTTATTAGTGAACCATAATGGTAGCTTATTGGCTCAACTTGTAGCTTATCACCTCAACTTTGAACCCCTAGGTTTAGTTTGAACCCCCTTTTACTCTTGTGGACCCCACACTCATTGGAACACAACTGCAGGGAAGAAGTACTCCCCTTGCACCAGCTTACCACCACCACACCATCAACTTTAGTGGTGGCTGCAGCCCACACCAGTAAGTCCCACACCTCATACGTTGGTTCTTACAACCCCCTCCTACCCAGGTTCAATAATTGACCTTTAGTTTGACCCTTAGACTAGTGGACCCCACTTTGTTTTGAACCAAAACTCTGTCCCATTTCTGAGTCAGAAACCAAATAAGCAATTGCTTATTTTAGCTTTCCAGCTTATCCTAGGAGCTTATCTCACCAAATATAGTTTAAACAAGTTCAAGTAACTTAGGTGTATTATATTTAACCAGTGTGGACCCCACATTCACCCAATTTAGCTTATTTCTTAATCTAGTCAACTATAGTCAACTGTCTAGGGTAATAAGCACTTACAGTGCTTATTCTTGATTTCTAAAGTAGTTGTCTTTGTTAAAGTTTCATTATTTAAGTATTTAAGTAGTTTTATAAAAGAAAAACCAGAAAAAACAAACATAAAAATAGTGATAGCTTCTATTTAATAGAAATTATCTATTAATTTCCATCCAAGCTTATTAATAAGCACTTGTCCAATTTTATAATTTTATAAATTACTTAGTACCTTAAAGTAGTTAAAATAATTTTCTTAGAATTTTTCTAAGCAGTTTACTATTTATTAGATTTAAAACTAGTTTAAATAATTAAATAGGTAATATTAGTAATTAAATAGATTTCTTTAATTTTAATTAACAAAAGTAGAATTTTGTATTTTTCCTAAGTTTTATAAAGTAGTTAAGACTTTTAGAAAATAGTTTCATAATTTCCACTGTCCATTTTCTAATTTTCTTATTTAATTTAATTAAATTAGCTTAAAATTAATTAATAAGTAATTAATTAGTCAATTAGCTTAAATATAATTTTTAGCAACTTTCTATAATTTTGTAGTATTCCTGTAGTAATTAAATAGTTTTATAAATTTTGTCATAATTTTCTAAGGTAATTTAGTAATAATAGTCATTTAAAATAGTTTAATTAGATTAATTAAATTAAATAGTTTTTAATTAATAAAATACTAATAAAAAGACAAAAATATTTGTTTTCATTTTTTATACTTTCTTCAAGTTCTTATTTAGGTTTAGAAATTATTTGTGTAAGTTTTTAGGATAATTTGTAATACTTGTCATTTTTAGTTAAGTTAAATTAAGTTTTAAATTAGATTTTAATTAGTTTTATTAATTAAAAAATAATTAAATATTATAATAATCATTTTCATAATTTCAATTTCATTTTCCATTTTCTTTAAGTTTAAGTTTTCAAAAGTTTCACTTTTACCCCCTGTAGTTTGTAACTTATTAAATACCACTTTTCTCTGTCTGTTATCTGATTTTCTTATTTGTTCTTTTATTTGTATCTCTGTTATTATTTATATATTTTCATATTATCCAAATATCAAGCAATCAGTAGTATAATCAATCCTCAAATCATCTTTGTTACTGTCCTCAGTACCACTCACTTTCCTAATCATTTACAAATACAATTTCAATCTCGTTGGGACTTAACGACCCGGGGATTTTCCTGTACTTCCACGGTCAATATTAACTTGCACTTTCTCCCAGGTGGGCCTATCAGCTGCACACGGTTGACTGGTTGGTTTGGGAGGAGTCAAAATTTGGCGCCGCTGCCGGGGAGGTTGTTGCGTATTTCAAAACGGTAAAAGTTTAGTGGTTTTCAAAAACCCTCCTGTACAAATATCACCACTTTTTAATTTTTAAGAAAATCAAAATCATATCTGAAAACGTTCATTAACATTTCTCCTGAAGTGTTAACAACACCAAACAAATCATAAACAACAAAACAAACTGTGAAGTTAAATTACTTCGTCTCTTTACGATTACAACCTATACAGTTGGTTTAAGGTAAGTTCTGACATTAAATTGCGAACTTAAGAGGGATCCATTTATTTCCTCCCGCCAGCCTGCGAGTAATCTTAAAGGAACGATTTCGGTTAACGAATCAGTTTCAAAAATATTGTCCAAGTTTTTTCACACATACACGAAAAGCCAAAAACATTTTACTATGAATATAATTACATAAAAGTTTACCACCGCAAACCAAGGCAGAACACCTACCAACTGGAGGTGTGAACATAATAAGTTCCCAAACCTAAGATTTAAAACTTACCATTGTATCCTTTTGAATAGTGTACCTTTTTTAAAGGATATGTTCATTTGTGATTATTGGGTTTAAGTTCACTGTAGTTTTGCCTCGATCTTGTGTTGAAAAATAATTTTTGTGCATGCGCACTCGTTCACAATCAAAGAATAAAAAGAAGAAAAACGTACCCGAGTTACGTACTGTTGAAGAACACACAATAAAAATGAACGACGAGCCCCCAATCCCTCCCAAGGAGGAGCCAGTTCCTGACACCCGAACTATGGAGGAACTGTGTCAACCTACCATGCACGGGAGGGGTGGACCAATTGCACCACTCACTATTGGAGCCACGGATTTTGGATTAAAACACCACATGATACAACAGATCCAGAATACGTGCCAGTTCCACGGATTGCCGGGTGACGATGCCAACAGGCATCTCGACAAATTTTTAACTGTCACCCAAAGCATGAAACAACATGGCGTCGCCGAAGACAGCCTGCGTTTATACTTGTTCCCTTATTCTCTCACTCATCATGCAACTTCATGGTTCGATCGACTTCCAAAGAATTCGATCCACACTTTTGATGAGATGATCACTAAATTTCTGGCCAAATACTTTTCACCATCTAAGGTCACAAAGCTGAGGAATGACATCAGCAACTTCAGACAGCTTCCCGAAGAGTCCTTATTTGAGGCATGGGAACGCTACAAACTTGCTATTGATAAGTGTCCTAATCACAACATGCTTCTTGTCACCATTATTGATACCTTTTATAATGGTTTGACACTCCGTCATCGTGACACCATCAATGCTGCTGCTGGGGGCACCTTTATGAAAAGAACCCCTGAAGAGTGCTATGACTTAATCGAAAACATGACTGCCCATCAAAATTTTTGGGACTCCTCTGTTGAGAGGAACGACTCATTTAAGTCAGACACTCCGGCAAGCAATGAAATATCAATCCTAGCTAAAAGGCTGGATGATTTGTCTACAGCATTTTTGCGTATCCATCAGAATAATCCTAATCAGATCAAAACTGTTAACCCAAGTTGTGAAACTTGCGGTGGTCCACATACGTACACAGAGTGCCCAGCCTCCGGTGGCTTTGCTCGTGAAAACGTATCCGCAGCTCAAGGTTCCTATAACACGGGAGGTAATTCTTACCAACCGCAAGGGGATCGAAACCTTTTGAGCCATCGATCTAATAACTATATTGGACCACCAGGGTTTAATCAGCCTCAAAACAGGAACCAGAATTTTAACCAGAATCAGAACCAGAACCGAATGAACCAAGGTTATAACAACCAAGGTAATTTCAACTCTGGTCAAAACCGGGTTCACCAAAATCAGAACCAAGGGAACTATAACCGTAATCAAGGTCAGAACAATTACCTACAGGGTAATTTTCAACAACAAAACCACTTCCAAGGTAACAACAATCAGCAACATGGGAATTTCCAGAACAATCGGGCTCAAAATTTTCCAAACCAAAATCAAGCCATTGTTCCAACTGGACCATCACATGATGAGTTATTAAAACAGTTTATGAAATCCCAAGAAGAACTGAACAGAATGCTGGTTAGTCAAATGTCTAATTTCCAGAAGCCTTTAAATGATCGACCCTCGGGCTCAGGTACAACTTTACCTAGCAACACGATCGCTAATCCGAGGGGCGATGTAAAGGCGATCACCACAAGAAGTGGAGTTTCTTACCAAGGACCTACAGCTACCTCTACCTCATCTCCTATCCCTGTAGAGGAATGTGAAACTGAGGATACTACGGATACGGTACTTCCTAATAATAACGGAGGTACTAATTACATCCCTCCTCCAGTTATCCCGGTCCCGACTCCTCCTAAAAGAGTCGTGTTTGAAACTACCAAAGGACCTGTTGAATATCCAAAAGCCAAACCAAAAACAACAATTCCATATCCCTCACGATTGCAAGACCAAAAGCTCCATGACAAAGCTAATCATCAGATGGAAAAATTCTTCCAGATTTTCCAAGAACTACACTTCGATATTAGTTTCGCGGATGCTCTTCTTTTTATGCCCAAATTCACATCGACAATCAAAAACCTGTTGAGCAATAAAGAAAAAATGTTTGAGATGGCACGAACTCCACTCAATGAGAACTGCTCTGCGGTTCTGTTGAAACAGCTTCCCGAAAAGCTAGGAGACCCCGGGAGATTTCTAATACTATGTACTTTCCCGGGTATCGTTGAATGTTTTGCCTTGGCCGATCTTGGTGCAAGCATCAACTTAATGCCACACTCAGTTTGGAAAAAGCTCTCTCTTCAGGCACTTAGTCCCACATGCATGACTCTCGAGCTTGCAGACCGTTCAATTTCACGTCCCCTCGGTATTGCCGAGGACGTATTTGTGAGAGTGGGACAGTTCAATTTTCCGGCAGACTTTGTCGTTGTTGATTTCGATGCAGATCCAAGAGTTCCTCTCATTCTTGGGAGGGGATTCTTAAGGACGGGACGTGCATTAATCGATGTTTTCGATGAGGAAATCATGTTACGAGTTGGCAATGAAGCGATAACGTTCAACCTTGATCAAACCTCGAGATACTCCTCGAATTATAATGCTGATTCGGTCAACCGAATTGATGTCATTGACATTGCATCCGAGGAGTATGCTCAAGAATTCCTTGGTTTCGCTGATAATTTTCCGAGTGGCAATCCCACTACTTCTTCTGATCCCATAATCGCTAATTCTTCTCCTTCCCTCACTCCGTTTGAGGGAAGTGATTTTCTCCTTGAGGAATTAGAGGCCTTTCTCCAAAGTGATTCAGTTTCCGAAGGAATTGATAACCAAGAGATTGACCCGGAGGGGGATATACTTCTCCTTGAGAAGTTATTGAACAATGATCCTTCTCCCATTCCTGTTCTACCTCCACAACTTCATAAGGTGGAAGTCAAATATGTTGAGAAAAATGATGACTTCCCCGAGGTTGAACTTAAGGACCTGCCTCCTCATCTAGAATATGCATTCTTGGAAGATGACGATAAGTTACCAGTCATTATTGCAAAAGACTTAAAGGATGAGGAGAAAACTGCGCTGCTTAAGGTTTTAAAGTCCCACAAGCAAGCAATTGCTTGGAAGCTCTCAGACATAAAGGGTATGAACCCGGATTTTTGTACACACAAAATCCTAATGGAAGAGGACTTTAAACCTACCGTGCAGCATCAAAGAAGGGTAAATCCAAAAATCCACGAAGTTATAAAAGCTGAAGTTATCAAACTTCTTGATGCGGGATTGATTTACCCTATATCTGATAGTCCTTGGGTTAGCCCAATTCATTGTGTTCCAAAGAAGGGCGGCATTACGGTTATCACAAATGAGGACAACGAGTTGATACCAACTCGTTTGGTTACAGGGTGGCGAGTATGTATTAATTACAGAAAGCTTAACGAAGCCACCCGCAAAGACCACTTTCCTCTGCCCTTCATGGATCAAATGCTCGAAAGACTTGCAGGAAATGAGTATTATTGTTTCATCGACGGCTTCTCAGGTTACTTCTAAATTCCCATTGATCCAAAGGATCAAGATAAAACTACCTTCACATGCCCTTACGGAATATTTGCCTATCGTCGCATGCCTTTTGGGTTATGCAATGCTCCGGGCACTTTCCAAAGGTGCATGATGGCTATTTTCCACGACATGATTGGAAAAACCATGGAGGTATTCATGGATGACTTCTCAGCCATCGGGAATTCTTTCGACTCACGCCTCTCCCATTTAGAAAAAATGCTTCAACGTTGTGAAAACACTAATCTTTGTCTAAACTGGGAGAAGAGCCATTTTATGGTTAAAGAGGGCATTGTCCTCGACCATAAAATTTCAAAAAGTGGGATTGAGGTCGATAAGGCCAAAATTGATGTTATTGCTAAACTGCCTCATCCCACCACTGTTAAAGGAATAAGGACTTTTCTCAGCCATGCCGGGTTCTATCGGAGATTCATACAAGATTTCTCCAAAATAGCCCGGCCCATGACTCATCTTCTTGGAAAGGATGCTCCTTTTATCTTCTCACCAGAGTGCATCGAAGCTTTTGAAATTTTAAAGAAAAGGCTTACTGAGGCACCAATCCTTGTTGCCCCCGACTGGGACTTACCCTTTGAACTTATGTGCGATGCTAGCGATTATGCTATTGGTGCAGTTCTGGGGCAACGCAAAACCAAACATTTCCAGCCAATACACTACGCAAGTAAGACCATGAATGAGGCTCAAACACACTATACCACCACAGAAAAAGAATTATTAGCTGTGGTATATGCCTTTGAAAAATTTCGGTCTTACTTAATCTTAAACAAAAGCGTGGTGTATACGGATCATTCGGCTCTGAAATACCTGTTCACTAAACAGGATGCAAAGCCAAGACTACTCCGTTGGGTCCTGCTCCTCCAGGAATTCGATATTCTCATAAGAGATAAAAAAAGGAGCAGAGAACCTTGCTGCTGATCACTTGTCCCAGTTAGAAAATCCTCATCAGGATATTCTCGAGAGAAAAGAAATAAATGAAACTTTTCCTCTGGAGACTCTAAATCTAATCTCTAACCGGGATAATGCCACCACCCCATGGTTTGCCGACTTTGAAAATTACCGTGCGGGAAATTTTGTTGTGAAAGGGATGTCGTCCCAACAGAAAAGAAAATTCTTTAAAGATGTAAAACATTACTTCTGTGACGACCCCTACTTGTTCAAAATATGTGCGGATCAAGTCATCCGACGGTGTGTCCATGGCCAAGAAGCCATGGAAATTCTTAAAGCTTGTCATGATGGACCCACGGGGGGACATCATAACCCAAATTACACCGCCAAAAAGGTGTTTGATTCAGGATTCTTTTGGCCCACGATCTATAAAGACGCCCATGAACTTATCAAAACCTGTGAGGCTTGCCAGCGTCACGGGAATATTTCCAAAAAGAATGAGATGCCGCAAAACGCCATCCAAGTCTGTGAAATATTTGATATGTGGGGCATTGATTTTATGGGGCCATTCCCGTCTTCACGAGGGAATAAGTATATACTCGTGGTTGTCGACTATCTGTCAAAATGGGTTGAGGCAAAAATCTTACCCACCAATGATGCCCGAGTAGTTGTTAAATTTTTAAAATCTCTCTTTGCCAGATTCGGGACTCCTCGTGCCATTATCAGTGATCGTGGTACTCACTTTTGCAATGAACAATTTGCGAGAGTAATGCTGAAATATGATGTAACTCACCGTCTTTCTACAGCGTACCACCCCCAAACAAGTGGGCAGGTGGAGGTCTCAAATCGGGGTATTAAGAGAATTCTCGAGAGGACGGTTGGTGAAAATCGTGCCTCTTGGTCGGATAAGCTGGACGATGCATTATGGGCTTTCCGCACTGCTTACAAAACACCCATCGGGTGTACTCCATATAAGCTAGTGTACGGGAAAGCATGTCATCTTCCGATCGAATTAGAACATAAGGCCTATTGGGCCTTAAAACATGCAAATTTCGACCTTCAGACAGCGGGTGATCACCGTAAAGTTCAACTAAACGAACTAAATGAATTACGTGATCAAGCTTACGAAAATTCTTTAATCTATAAAGAAAAGACTAAGAAGATACATGACTCTAAAATCAAGAACCGCGTTTTCAACGTTGGTGACAGAGTTCTTCTTTTCAATTCAAGATTAAAAATTTTCTCGGGAAAACTAAAAACCCGTTGGTCTGGACCATTTACTATAACAAGTTTAGTCCCTATACTTTGGAATTTGACATAAATGGTCCCTGGGATGTAAAAACTTTGAGAAAAATCAATTTTGGTCCTTGTACTAATAATCTTTTGCAGGAATGGTCCTTGGTGTGAAGTTTGGTGAAATTGCATATTTAGTCCCTGAAGTTTGGTGAATTGGTAATTTTGATCCCCGGATATTAAAAATGAGAAAGTATTATTATTGGTCCTTGGGGTATTCAATCATGGCAAGTTTAGTCCTTAATTAAACTTTGGAAAAGTTACACATCAGCCCCCTAAACTTTCAGCAATTTACAAATTTGGTCCTTGTGATTTATTAACTAAAAAACCAAATGGACCTTATTATTATTTATCCACCAAATCCAATCCAAATAATAATCCACCCAGCCCACACACACCTGGCCCAATTCCCTTCCAAGCCCACCCTTTAAGTATTAAAAACCGGGATCAAACTAAAAAAGTCAAACAAACCACCCTGGTTTAGTTTTTCCCTCCATCTCCCTCACACCACCACCTGAGTCACCATAGCAGGTGGTTTTGCCACCTGCTACCACCACCTCATCACCTCCACCTCACCACAACATTCGAAACTCAATTAAACCCTTAAAAACCTCTCCACGCTATCCACAGTTGTCCCAAGACTTTGGCGCCAAGTTTTTAATTTAAACGGTGGATATGAGTTTGACTAATCCAAGGGCTAAGGGTTGGTGGGAAATGCCTCTGTGGGTCCCACAAACTAAGAAAGTATCTATAAAGCAAAATAGATGCAGAAGAGATGAAGTATTAGAGTAGTTTTAGTTTAATTAAATCGTAGGTAGTGTAATCCTTATTTCAGTTGTAATTTTAAGTTAAATCTTGTTTAACTCAGTTACTTTAATGTAATTCAAGCTCTTTTAAACCTTTAATTCCAGTATTGTTCCTTAAATTCATATCTAGCTATTTTAAGTGAATTTGACAAATTCAATTAAGATTGTTAAGTGTTGTTTTTTCATGTTCCTATAAGCATTCATAAGCTCACACAAAGCTCTGACAAAGTTTTGAATAGTTTTTAAGATCTGTTTTCACTCAGTTACTAAAAATAAGAAAAATAAAAGAAAAATAGAAATAAAATAAAAAATCTTAGTTAATGAAGAATCAAGATGGGAGAATGGTGAATTCTGGATTGATATGGTTTAGTAGCTTTTTGGGAAGCTGTTAGGTTGATTCTCAGTTCATGGTTCTTGGTTTCTCAGTTCATAGTTGGATCCATTTGTAAGTTACTCTTATGGTTTTTGTTATATTACTATAGGTATACTTATTATAGCTTAATTGTTGTTTATTCATGTTTGTTTTAGCTTATTAAATTTAGTTTAAGTCTCAGTTTAATCTATACAAGCTTTAGCTTTGATTTACCTTGAAATCTGTCACATACTAGGGTGTTTGGATTAGCCTGTTACCCTGTGTTCCAGGGTTTGTTTGTTAGTATTTTCTGTGTGCACAAGTTATATTAGGTCTAAGTCAGTTAGGCAAGTAATAAAATTTGGTAAGTCTAGTGTAGAAAGTCAAAATCACCATTCACATACCATAAGCAGTTAACTGTTTGGGATTGACACTCCCAAATCTGCCATATATGCTTATCTTTTGTTGTAATTGCATAAATTAGTCTTAGTATATCACATAATTTCATTCTCAGTTAGTTTAGAAGGATCAAATTTCATATAAGTCAAACTAGCTAAGTTTCATCAAAAGTCAAAATTGCATCTCTCAAAATTTTCCTAAACTAGCCAGATTTTTATAGAATTTTTTGTTGTGATTTAGAGTTTGAAACTTGTTGTAATCATAGTCTACCATCTCAACTTCAATTTCCCATAGTTGTTATATTTTTAGGATTTTTACCCTGGGCCTCACTCACCCTCAAACTCACTTGCAGGGAAGACACTTCCCCTGCACCAGATACTCAGTCCATCACCACCACTTTGGTGGTGATTTGTGACCACCCGAGTGGGCCCCACACATCCAACTTAGGTTCTTACAACCCCCTCCTACCAGACTCTTAGAGTTGACCTTTTGTTTGACCTGAATCATTGTGGACCCCACCTGAATCAGACCCAAAAGTTTGTCCCTATTCTGTGTTGCTTTTGAGTTTTTGGAATAGCTTATTTTTGCTTATCAGCTTATCTACTGAGCTTATTTGGCAAATTTTAGCTTAGACAAGTCCAATATACTTATTTAGATTAGAATAATACATAGTGGGTCCCACATAAGCTCAGTTGAGCTTATCTGCTTATTCAGCCAAACAAAGTCAACTGTGGAGGTAATAAGCCCCCACAGTGCTTATTATTAGCTTATTAAATAGTTGTTTTTACAAAAGTTGTCTATTTTTAGGTATAATATAGGTTTATAAAAGAAAAATCCAGAAAAGACAATATAAAAATAAGTGATAGTTTCTATTTAATATAATTTAATTTTAATTTTCATTTTTAGATTTTTATTAAGTAAGTTGTGTTTTTATATTTTTATTAATTTCCTTTTAGGTTAAAGTAATTTTTATAATTTTCTCAGATTTTTATTTTGTAACTTAGTATTTATTAGAATTAAAATTAGTTTTATTAATAATTAATAAATAATTAAGTTATAAATAGCATAATTAATTTTTATAAGGTAATACCTAGTTTTTATATTTTTCCTAGCTTTTAAATGTTATAAATTAGTTTTATAAATTTTTTCATAATTTTCTAAGTCATTTTAGTATTATTAATAATTTAAATTAATTTAAATAGTTTAATTAAGATAATTAGTTTCTAATTAATAAAAAAATCCATAAAAAGACAAAAATATTTATTTTTAATTTTTATACTTTCTTCAAGTTCATTTTAAGTTTTAGAAATTATTTTTATAGTTAAATAGTTTTTAATTAAATAATTAATAATAAATAATAAAATAATCTAAAAAATAGTTTTCTTTTTAATTTAATTTTATTTTAAGTTTAAGTTTATCGAATTTTCATTTTTAACCCTTGTAGTTTATTTTTCTTAAAACTCACCTTTTTCTCAGTACGCAGTCGCGTTTGATTTTTAATTTAGTTTATGTTTATACGTTTTAGATATCTAGGTTTCACGTAATCGTTAATATAGTTTATTTAAGTCATTTTATTTTATAAAACCTTAGACTAATCACTCACACACACATTTATACCTTTCCTGTTCACATTCACTCGATCACAAATTTGTTTTTAATAAGACATCGCACACCTCGTTGGGACATTAAGACCCGGGAAAACACTGTATTCCACGGAGAGCATTTGCCTAAGCTGTTTGACTATTATAGTTGACCATTCACAAGTGGTTGACCAATAATTATCTGACCGTTTGAGGTGAATCAAAATTTAGCGCCGCTGCCGGGGAGGTTGTGCACTTATTCTAAACAATTTTGCGTATTAGTGAACCTGAATACACGCTCATTGTATATTTATCCATCCTTATTCATATTATTATAATATATAAACAAAACTGTTCCCGAAAACTTTTTAAAATCAGTTTTCAACGAACGCAAAAAACCAAAAATATTTTCCTTCTTATTAGTACTACAAAAATTTTCAAAAATACCAAAAATATTCACCTTTTCACTCCTACCTATTTGATTCTTCATTTCTCATCTCCAAAACCCTTTGATTCTTTCTATGTCTTATTCTCACCCTCTTGTCTGTCAATGGTGTGGTAGTCCTTATAATGGTGGTAATTGCCCTAGTTGTGGCATGGTAGAGTCAGGAAACGGGTCTGTCTATAACCAGAATCCCTATTCCTACCCTGACATGACTGATTCATTCCACCAGCTTCCACACCATGAGACTCAGCAGTTTAACTGTTGTGAGTATTGTGGTGGTTCACACTACAGTTCTGATTTTCAATCAGGAAGCACGCTTGTCTATGAGCAGGTTCCTGATAACAATTATGACTCCAGCACTTATGGCTCACAGCCACCTCAGTTTTACTGTTGTGAGTACTGTGGAGGCACTCACTATGGCTCTGATTGTCAAACTAGGAATCAGTTTGTCTATGAACAGGTTCCTTGTAATAATCATGAATTTGGTTTTAACCAGCCTTCACAGTACACAAACCCTCAACCACTTCCTCAGGACGAGTTAGCTAAAGCTGAATTGATTAAAATGACTGACCTTGTTCCAATCCCAAAGTTATCTGAGAAACCTTTTGATTCAACTTCAGTTGAAGCTACTTCAGTAGAAATATAGGGAGAAAAGAATATAACTGAATCACCAGCAGTAGAAATAATGGAACTTGTAGAACCCATTACTGCTAGTCCTTCTTAGCTCCCTAAGTATGATGTTATCACACCCGAGGTTCCCACTCACTCTCTAAGCATGGGGGACGAGCATCTTGACACTGTTCCTGAAAAGGAATCGGACGAATTCATAAAGTCTAGTGTTGAGAACCTTGTCTCAATCCCAAGTGAGTCACAGGGAATTCTTGAACATATGTGTGATATCCCTCCCCCTCTTGTCTTCCCAAATGATCATATTGAGATGTTCTTTAATTCTGATGAGAACTATTCTTTATCTCGTGGAGACATAAGTTATGTGGAGGAATTACCTTCTGAGCTTGTCAACTCAGAAGAAGAGAATGATGAGGAAATAACCCAAGACGAATCTCTTCGTCTTACATTATTAAATGTTAATCTTCTCATTTCTAGAATCGAGGCTTTTAATGAAAAGCCTATTTCATCTCCTATCCCCATCAAGGATAGTGAGCTTTTGATAAATGATTCTATTCCGGAATTGCAAACGTTCAATTTTTTGATCTTTCGGGAGAGAAGATAAGTGGTATCACCACTTCTAATTCTTATAATTCTCTTCCCGTTTATGAATCATTTATTTTTTAGGAGTTCCCCAATGAACTCACTCAATTCAATCCCGAATACGAATCATTCGCCTTTGAGGAGTTCTCCGGTGAACTCACTCATATCATATCTCCTCCAGAGTATGATAACTTTTATTTTGATCTAGACATACCCATAATATGTCTTGATCAAAGGAGCTTAAAAGAGGAGATTCATGAAACAATGGATTCTCCTATTGAAGATGAAGAGTTAGTTATGATTTTTAGATTTTCTTCCTTTTCTTCATATATTCTGTTCCCTATCCTGTTCTTCACTCTTTCGGGAGTGAAGACATTATCTTTGATCCCGGCATTCTCATTTATAAATTATGAGCCGGGTACTTATCTCATCGGTGTGGAACTTTCACGTGCTTCAAATGTTTATCCAAATATTTTGAATGAAAGTCAGATGCAGATTATCTCTTCCACATCATGCTTCCCCATGGACAAATGAATTCGGGGTCGAGTCAAGCTAGCGACTCGGTAATCAAAAACAGTAGCATTTACTTAGGGTTTTCACCCTAAGTGTGGGGGAAATACTAACTCACATGTTGTATATATGTATATATCCTCTTGTAAAAAAAAATGTTTGTACATAAATTTAAATAAAGGCTATAGAGTATTTTCTTCTTACGTTCTAAGTGTTGGTTTAACACCCGGTACTTTGAATATTGAAGACAATATTCAGTTCAAAGTGTGGGGGGAGATTCGTTATTCTAACGAATTTAAACACATGTTCCATCAAGAACCCCCATTTTAGCCCAAAATTTAAAAAAATTTCTCACTTAGAACGCAATAAATGGTTATCAGTCCGCCATGTCTAACCCACATAAGGATTGGCTAATCCAGGAGCAAACGGTTCTTGGTAAAAATAACTCAAACCCATTGATGGCTTGCAATTTGCCCAAAATTGTATGGTACCTCAACTCCCCATATCCTAAAAAGTGAATGAGTTGGCTAGCCCGCAAGATTATGGCTTGTGGTAAAGGCAGTGGAAAATCCATAATTGGTAATCAGCTCACCAAGATGTTGACTATTCCATCAAGAGTTGGCTAGTCCAGAAGCAAACGACTTTTGGTAAAGACTAATCAAATCCGTTGACAGCTGGTGGTTTGCTCAAAATCACACGGTTATCAGATGTGCCACAGTTCTTACATCTAGCTACTCCAGAAGTGATGGCTTTTGGTAAAGAGTTTTTCAAATCCATTAAGTTTTTCTCAAAAGATTGCTAGGGACTAGCAATAGTTTAGTGTGGGGGATTGATGAGTGTCTAAATACTCATCATTTTATACCAATCTGAGCTGCCAAAACATACAAAAACACTCAAATATGCATCAAAATACTTAAAATATATTAGAAGTGTGTTTTATATGTTTCAAATGCAAAATATGCAAAAACAGATGAAAAATGTACAAAGTTTGCATAATTGGCAGTTTCAGTCCCTCAAGTTTTAAAAGTTGTCAAAACTAGTTCCTGGTTATTCTAAAAACTTGAAAAAGTCATCAAAGGTCCTTTTAAATCATAAAGTTACATATTTAGTCCTTTGGTGAAAAGTTTCACAAAATTACAAGTTTAGTCCCTATACTTTGGAATTTGACATAAATGGTCCCTGGATGTAAAAACTTTAAGAAAAATCAATTTTGGTCCTTGTACTAATAATCTTTTGCAGGAATGGTCCTTGGTGTGAAGTTTGGTGAAATTGCATATTTAGTCCCTAAAGTTTGGTGAATTGGTAATTTTGATCCCCGGATATTAAAAATGAGAAAGTATTATTATTGGTCCTTGGGGTATTCAATCATGGCAAGTTTAGTCCTTAATTAAACTTTGGAAAAGTTACACATCAGCCCCCCAAACTTTAAGCAATTTACAAATTTGGTCCTTGTGATTTATTAACTAAAAAACCAAACGAACCTTATTATTATTTATCCACCAAATCCAATCCAAATAATAATCCACCCAGCCCACACACACCTGGCCCAATTCCCTTCCAAGCCCACCCTTTAAGTATTAAAAACCGGGGTCAAACTAAAAATGTCAAACAAACCACCCTGGTTTAGTTTTTCCCTCCATCTCCCTCACACCACCACCTGAGTCACCATACCAGGTGGTTTTGCCACCTGCTACCACCACCTCATCACCTCCACCTCACCACAACATTCCAAACTCAATTAAACCCTTGAAAACCTCTCCACGCTATCCACAGTTGTCCCAAGACTTTGGCGCCAAGTTTTTAATTTAAACGGTGGATATGAGTTTGACTAATCCAAGGGCTAAGGATTGGTGAGAAATGCCTCTGTGGGTCCCATAAACTCAGAAAGTATCTATAAAGCAAAAGAGATGTAGAAGAGATGAAGTATTAGAGTAGTTTTAGTTTAATTAAATCGAAGGTAGTGTAATCCTTATTTCAGTTGTAATTTTAAGTTAAATCTTGTTTAACTCAGTTACTTTAATGTAATTCAAGCTCTGTTAAACCTTTAATTCCAGTATTGTTCCTTAAATTCATATCTAGCTATTTTAAGTGAGTTTGACAAATTCAATTAAGATTGTTAAGTGTTGTTGTTTCATGTTCCTATAAGCATTCGTAAGCTCACACAAAGCTCTAACAAAGTTTTGAATAGTTTTTAAGATCTGTTTTCACTCATTTACTAAAAATAAGAAAAATAAAAGAAAAATAGAAATAAAATAAAAATTCTTAGTTAATGAAGAATCAAGATGGGAGAATGGTGAATTCTGGATTGATATGGTTTAGTAGCTTTTTGGGAAGCTGTTAGGTTGATTCTCAGTTCATGGTTCTTCATTTCTCAGTTCGTAGTTGGATCCATTTGTAAGTTACTCTTATGGTTTTTGTTATATTACTATAGGTATACTTATTATAGCTTAATTGTTGTTTATTCATGTTTGTTTTAGCTTATTAAATTTAGTTTAAGTCTCAGTTTAATCTATACAAGCTTTAGCTTTGATTTACCTTGAAATCTGTCACATACTAGGGTGTTTGGATTAGCCTGTTACCCTGTGTTCCAGGGTTTGTTTGTTAGTATTTTCTGTGTGCACAAGTTATATTAGGTCTAAGTCAGTTAGGCAAGTAATAAAATTGGGTAAGTCTAGTGTAGAAAGTCAAAATCACCATTCACAAACCATAAGCAGTTAACTGTTTGGGATTGAAACTCCCAAATCAGCCATACATGCTTATCTTTTGTTGTAATTGCATAAATTAGTCTTAGTATATCACATAATATCATTCTCAGTTAGTTTAGAAGGATCAAAGTTCATATAAGTCAAACTAGCTAAGTTTCATCAAAAGTCAAAATTGCATCTCTCAAAATTTTCCTAAACTAGCCAGATTTTTATAGAATTTTGTGTTGTGATTTAGAGTTTGAAACTTGTTGTAATCATAGTCTACCATCTCAACTTCAATTTCCCATAGTTGTTATATTTTTAGGATTTTTACCATGGGCCCCACTCACCCTCAAACTCACTTGCAGGGAAGACACTTCCCCTGCACCAGATACTCAGTTCATCACCACCACTTTGGTGGTGATTTGTGACCACCCCAGTGGGCCCCACACATCCAACTTAGGTTCTTACAACCCCCCTCCTACCAGACTCTTAGAGTTAACATTTTGTTTGACCTGAATCATTGTGGACCCCACCTGAGTCAGACCCAAAAGTTTGTCCCTATTCTGTGTTGCTTTTGAGTTTTTGGAATAGCTTATTTTTGCTTATCAGCTTATCTACTGAGCTTATTTGGCAAATTTTAGCTTAGACAAGTCCAATATACTTATTTAGATCTGAATAATACATAGTGGGTCCCACATAAGCTCAGTTGAGCTTGTTTGCTTGTTCAGTCAAACAAAGTCAACTGTGGAGGTAATAAGCCCCCACAGTGCTTATTATTAGCTTATTAAATAGTTGTTTTTACAAAAGTTGTCTATTTTTAGGTATAATATAGTTTTATAAAAGAAAAATCCAGAAAAGACAATATAAAAATAAGTGATAGTTTCTATTTAATATAATTTAATTTTAATTTTCATTTTTAGATTTTTATTAAGTAAGTTGTGTTTTTATATTTTTATTAATTTCCTTTTAGGTTAAAGTAATTTTGATAATTTATTCAGATTTTTATTTTGTAATTTAGTATTTATTAGAATTAAAATTAATTTTATTAATAATTAATAAATAATTAAGTTATAAATAGCATAATTAATTTTTATAAGGTAATGCCTAGTTTTTATATTTTTCCTAGCTTTTAAATGTTATAAAATAGTTTTATAAATTTTTTCATAATTTTCTATGTCATTTTAGTATTATTAATAATTTAAATTAATTTAAGTAGTTTAATTAAGCTAATTAGTTTCTAATTAATAAAAAAAATCCATAAAAAGACAAAAATATTTATTTTTAATTTTTATACTTTCTTCAAGTTCATTTTAAGTTTTAGAAATTATTTTTATAAGTTTTTAGCTTAATTTGTAGTATTTATAATTTTTAGTTTGATTTAAATTAGGTTTAATTAAATAGTTAAATAGTTTTTAATTAAATAATAAATAATAAAATAATCTAAAAAATAGTTTTCTTTTTAATTTAATTTTATTTTAAGTTTAAGTTTATAGAATTTTCATTTTTAACCCTTATAGTTTATTTTTCTTAAAACTCACCTTTTTCTCAGTACGCAGTCGCGTCTGATTTTTAATTTAGTTTACGTTTATACGTTTTAGATATCTAGGTTTCACGTAATCGTTAATATAGTTTATTTAAGTCATTTTATTTTATAAAACCTTAGACTAATCACTCACAGACACATTTATACCTTTCCTGTTCACATTCACTCGATCACAAATTCGTTTTTAATAACACATCGCACACCTCGTTGGGACATTACGACCCGGGGAAACACTGTATTCCACGGAGAGCATTTGCCTAAGCTGTTTGACTATTATAGTTGACCATTCACAAGTGGTTGACCAATAATTATCTGACCGTTTGAGGCGAATCAACATGCCTTTCCAGAGCTTACATATTCGGCTTCGGTGGTAGAAATAGCAAGAGCGGTTTGCTTCTTCAAAAACCAAGATGTTAGACAACATCCCATAAACGTGCAGATGCCGCTAGTGCTTTTTCTATCTACGTAGTCTCCCGCATGATCCGAATCCGCATCGACGATGGTTTCTATGCTGGATCCCTTAGGATACCATAATCCTAAGTGTATAGTGCCTTTAATGTATCGGAAGATACGCTTAACCGCTTCTAGGTGAGAGGTTTTGGGATCCTCTTGAAAACGGGCACAAAGGCAAACACTAAACATGATATCGGGTCTACTTGCCGTCAAGTATAGTAAACTACCTATCATTCCTCTATACTTGGTGTTATCTATGGACTCACCTTCATCATCCTTTGTAAGCTTTACTTCCGTAGACATGGGAGTTTTCATGGGTTTTGAGTCTTCTAGGCCAAATTTCTTAAGCATTTCCTTAATGTACTTAGATTGATTAAAAAATATTCCATCTTCTAATTGTTTTATTTGTAATCCTAGGAAGAAGTTAAGTTCACCCATCATACTCATCTCAAACTCATCATGCATGATTTTGGCAAATTCATCACACATATCTTGACAAGTCGATTCAAATATAATGTCATCAACATATATTTGGACAATGATGAGATTTGGGTCTTTCCTTTTAGTGAAAAGAGTGTTATCTACCATTCCCATGGAATAATTATGTTTAATAAGAAAAGCTTTTAATCGATCATACCAAGCCTTGGGAGCTTGTTTGAGTCCATACAAAGCTTTCTTTAACTTATAAACATAATCAGGTTTTGTAAAGTCAATGAATCCTGGAGGGTGTGCCACATATACCTCCTCATTGATAAAACCGTTAAGGAATGCACTTTTCACGTCCATTTGGAATAACTTAAAATCTAGGGCGCATGCATAGGCAAGTAATATCCTAATCGATTCTAGTCTAGCTACGGGGGCATAAGTTTCGTCATAATCAATTCCTTCTTGTTGATTATAACCTTGGGCAACTAATCTAGCTTTATTCCTAGTGACTATTCCATTCTCAGCTAACTTATTTCTATATACCCATTTATTTCCTATGATGGTCATATTCATTGGATTTGGGACTAATTCCCAAACATCATTTGCCTTAAATTGATTTAATTCTTCTTGCATAGCTATAACCCAACTTTCATCTTTTAAAGCCTCATTAATATTCTTAGGTTCTATTGCTGAGAGGAAACAAAAGAAATTGTTTTTATCTTGGGCTTGTGACCTAAGGGTTCTATGGTTAAGATGTCCTATTATATTATCTAATGGATGTGATCTAGATTCTTTAACATTAACAATTTCATTGTTTCTAATTGAATGTCTTCATTATCATTTCCTATGGGTTTTGTTTTACTAACCTCAATAGCTTCATCTTCGACTAAGTCATCATCTTCTAAAGGTAATGTTTTAGGAGGTGGTGGTATTTCATCAAATGTTACATTTAGTGATTCTTCTACCTTCATGGAGTGTTTGTTAAGTATTATATATGCTTTACTATTTTGTGAATATCCTAAAAATATTCCTTCATATGATTTTGGATCAAACTTAGTGAGGTAATCCTTAGTGTTTAGAATATAACATTTACTTCCAAATACCCTAAAGTAGCTTAAGTTTGGTTTTCTACCTCTTAGTAACTCATAAGGAATTTTTCCTAGAATTCTCCTAATTGATACCCTATTTAAAATATAAGTCGATGTATCTACAACGTGACACCAAAATTTTTGTGGGATGGATTGTTCATTTAACATTGTTCTACTCATTTCTTGTAGTGACCTATTTTTTCTTTCTACTACGCCATTTGATTGAGGAGTACGAGGAGCGAAGAAATTGTGAGATATGCCATTTAACTCACAATATTTTCCGAATTGTATTTCGTTATCAAATTCCCTACCATGGTCCGTCCTAATTGCAACTATTGAGCATCCTAATTTATTTTGAATCATTTTACTAAATATTTCGAATTTTTCAAAGGCTTGGGTTTTGTCACTTAAAAATCTAGTCCACGTGTATCGTGAGTAATCATCTACTATTACTAAGGTATATTTGTTTCCTCCATAGCTCCGCACAGCGGATAGACCGAAAAGATCCATATGTAATAATTCTAGGCACCTAGTAGTGGATACTATATTCTTAGCTTTGTGACTAGCATGAGCTTGCTTTCCAATTTTACATGCATCACAAAATTGCTTGTCATATTTTAGATTAGGCAAATTTCTAACTAATTCCTTAGAGGCCAAAGATTGTATTTGTTGCATGTTAGCATGTCCTAATCTCCTATGCCACAATGTAGAGTTTTCATCTAGGGTCGTTAGGCATATCCTATCCCCAGGCTTGTTTCCTAGTTTCATAACATATATGTCACCTTTCCTAATTCCTCTACCTATGATTTTTCCATTCTTAACTATTTCGCTATCCTCTTCGGTAAAAGTGACTCTACATTTATTATCACATATTTGTCCTATACTAAGCTAGTTATATGGTAAATTATCCACATGCTCTACATTTTCAATAGTAAGTGAGTCTTGAGAAATCGTACCTTTGCCAATGATTTTTCCACGTAAGTCACTACCGAAAATAACGTTACCTCCATTGTATGCCTTGTATGTAGAGAATAGCTTGCGGTTCCCCGTCATGTGCCTCAAACATCCGCTATCTTTGATCCATTCGTCAGGCTCCAAGTCAATTCCTAAACATATTTCGTCGGTTTCTTTTGCCATAAAACACTTTTCATCTCTTGGCTTTTCAACTTCTTCTTTGTCACTATCACTCCATGTTCCACTAACAAATGCGCCTGGATTTTCATAACCCGGTGGCTTTAGACATTCGCCAATGAGATGATTTGGACTTCCACATCTAAAGCACTTTCTTTTCCCATAGTTGTCACTTCTATTTCTTTGGAATGGTTTTCTTTCGTCTCGTGATGATCTAGTGAATCTTCCTCGTCTCTTGAAGAATTTCTTGAATTCTCTTACGGCCATTGCATATTCTTCGTCTTCACTTTCGTCACTTGAATCATCATCATTACTAGGTTCCTTTTTGGCTTTTAGAGCAATGGATTTGGTTTGTTCTTTCTTGACTTTGACCGTTTCCGAATCTCTTCTTATAATTTCTTCATGAACCTTCAAGTTGCCAATTAGTTCATCTAGTGATAACGTCATCAAGTTCTTTGATTCTTCAATTGTCGTGACCTTAGCTCGCCATTTCGGATGCAATGCCCTAAGAAATTTTCTAACACAATTTTTACTAGAAAATGTCTCATCAAGTGCTTTTAAACTTGTGATAATAGTGTTAAATTTAGCAAAAGCATTATCAATTGATTCCTCTTCCGGAATCGTAAATTGTTCATATTGTTGTACAAGAAGATCTATTTTATTATCTTTGACTTGGCTATTACCTTGGTGAGTAATTAGTAAAGAGTCCCAAATTTCTTTGGCGGTTTTACACATAAAAATTCTTTCATATTCTTTGCGTGGTAGTGCATTATAAATGACCATTTTAGCCTCATTATTTTTTGCTAGTTTCTTTTTCAAATCATCATTTTGTTTTTCAAAAGATACAATTTCATCCATTTTAGTTTCAACATTATATTGAATAGGGGGAAAGTCACAAAAGGTAATAATATGCCAAAGATCAAGATCTTTTGATTTCACATATGTTTCGAATCTATTTTTCCAATATAAAAATCCATCACTTTCAAATAGTGGTTGTCTTTGCATAGATTGTCCTTCTAAATATTTTTCAGATTCCATAGATCGTTACAAGTTTTAAAATACAATATATTTTAAAAATCTTGCTCAACCTGGCTCTGATACCAATTGTGGAAAACTAGAAGGAGGGGTTGAATAATTTTACATCTTTTTAATTTGTTATAAAAATAGTTTTGGTGTTTTCTTAGTTTTTAAAATTTAGATTCGATAATATATGATCTCAAGTCTTGCACAATATAAACAACTATCAATAAGTAAGATATAGCAATGATAAGTAAGGAAATAAATAAGAGATGGAAAGATCGAACCGCGAGACAAGAAATTTATAGTGGTTCGGCTACAAGGACACCTTCCTTGCCCTACTCCACTCCCCGAACACCTAACTCGAGAGTTTTCTTCACTATATCAACAAGCTCCCTTATGGCGGAGAAAACCTTACACACCAATTTACACACCACAACTTTTTCACAACTAAGTCACAACTTCTACACAACTTCTTCAAACCAATCTACTTCATAACTAACTACTCCACGCCTATCTTCTTCAAACCAGTTTTCTTCACAACTAACAACTTCACACCTAGCTTCTTCACTGCAATCTAATTCCTAACTTTTCTTCTTCACATCAAACAACTAACTAATCACACAATCAATCTACCTAGCACAACTATCTACAACCAAATATTCACAACAATCTTCACAAAGAATAATGTAAATAATCTTGATGATGCACCAACAACTTGTATGTGGAGGTCACAACAAGTTGTAATACTTCTTGTCTTGGGGGATAGAAGTATTCTTCTCTTGCACTTGAGAGGATGATGTTTGAATCACTTTGAAACAAAGAATTATGTACTTATGATCAAAGGATTAAGAGAACAGAAATGTGGATCTAGAACAGAAAGTTTAGGAGTGCAAAAGGTGAGAAAATTATATGGGATGAACCAGTATTTATAGGGGAGAAAATTATTGTTCTGGAGCGTGGTCGGTCCCCTTAATTAGAGGCCGGTCCCCTTAATGATTAAGGGGGCCGCCCCTTCAGAACGTTGGATTTTCTTGTCTTTTAGTGGGAAATATTATTCTGGATAAAATTTGCCATTTTTGGTTAGAAATTTGAAATTATATATTTATAATGAATTAAACATATTCTTTTAATTCCAAAAGTAATTTTGTAAAAGATATAGAATGTTTAATACATTTTATAAAAATTCTAGTGATTAGAAAAATTTCCTTTGATCATGAAATACGATAAACACTTTGTTTATTCATACCTTAAGTGATATGGATGCAAAGACAAATATTAAGCACTAAAAACTTGTTTATGGCATAAGTTTTAGATTAATGAGTTTATGCTTTGTAATTATCAAAACATAGAGTCATTGTTAATATGCTAACAATGTTTTTAGACATTATTTATGTCAACACAAGGACTTCCTTAAAATCGTAGACTCTATAGACCTTGATGTTACAACTAGAGAGTCAACCCGATTACGCCTATTCCAATTCTCTCTACGTGATCAAGCTAGTCAATGGCTTGAACGTTTACCAGCGGGATCCATCACCTCATGGGATGATCTCAACACTCGGTTCCTTGCTCAATTTTTCCCACCGGGGAGAACTACCAAGCTTAGAAATGATATCTTGACGTTCCAACAACGTCAAGGTGAAACTCTATACGAAGCATGGACTCGTTTCAAGGACTTACTCTAAAACGTCCCTCATCATGGCATAGATCTTTGGCTCCAAGTCCAAATTTTTTATGACCATATCGATCTCTCCACAAGGCGAACCATTGACCAATCGGCCGGTGGCAAGCTACGTGATCTTAGTGCGGAAGAATCATGGGAACTTATAGAAGATCTTACTCTCTATGACAATGAAAGTTGGAATGATCCCCGTGATTTGAACAAAACGGTCAAGGCAATATCTTTGCCTTCGAACAATTCTAGCACTCCCGACCATAGGATCATGGAACTTGAGGACCAAGTCAAGTTTCTCATGAAATCTTACGAAGCTCCTAAGCCTACAAGCCAAGTGAACAAAATCACTTCTTCATGCGAATTATTTAGTGGTCCCCATGACACTCGTGATTGTGTGGAACTCTCCGGAATAGCTTTTGCAGACTACGCATCTTCGCGTACCGACGAAGTGGGAGATAAGTGGTACACTTTCAAGCCCGAGCCAAACCCTTACGGTGATTCCTACAACCCCTCTTGGAAAAATCACCCAAACCTTAGGTGGAAGCAAAACCAAAACAATTCCTCCAATCCGCCTAATCGTTACCAACCAAACGGTCCATCCTCCAACCGTACTTTCAACAACAATCCTTCTAACAACTATGGTAGTACCATCAATCTTGAAGGATTGATGTCCAAGTTTGTGGCATCTCAAGAAGCTCGCATATCCAAGTTTGAAGCCGATTTCAAACAAAAGCAAAGCGAGATGACCACCAAAATTGACACATTGTTGAAAGTTCTCAACGACCGAGAAATGGGAGCACTCCCAAGCGACACGGTCAAGAACCCAAAATTAAACGTTAATTCCATATCCTCAGTTTTGTCACCCACTTCTTGTCCGCAATACTACTCGGTTAAATCAACGAGCACGTGTTTCAAACAGAACCAAATTCTTCAAAAGGACCAATCAAACAGAACACCCGATATAAAACCGGTCAAAAGCATAGTTGAAACACCTCCTACGCAAGACCTTGACGATGAATTCAAGGAGATTCACCTTGAACGCCCCGTCATTGATGTCTTAGCCCGTGCTCCTTACTATAGTGCCCTCCTAGAAAAGTATGAGAAGTTTAAGCTAGGTATAAATGGGACCGCCTTTGTTCAAAACAAGTTGCCTAAAAAGCTTGATGATCCGGGTATATTCGTTTTGCCTTGTAAGATAGGAAGATTCGAAGCTTTCGACACACTAGCCGATTTAGGATCAAGCCTCAATTTGATTCCCTTTTCACCACTCTCAAGCTAGGGAAGTTAGAGGAGACGGAGGTCTTAATTGGTCTAGCGGATGGGAGTATTGCCCACCCGGTTGGAATGATTAAGGATGTAGTTGTTCACGTAGGGAAGTTAACTATTTTAGCGGATTTTCACGTCCTATATATGGTTAGTGATACTACATGCCCACTATTAGTAGGAAGAGGATTTTTAGCAACTGCTAGCGCCATGATAGATTGTAAGGAGTCTAAGATAGTGGTAGGTGAGGACAATACTTGGTCGGTATATGATGTTAAGAAACATAGCTACGATTGTGAGGATGAACCGACACCACATTGGGTAGAGATGAATAGGAGACCATCTAGATACGGACCTTGGATAGAAAGGAACTTTATAGGACCTCAACGCCCATTCTATCTAGAAAAGATTTCATCGAGAAAACACATTTGGTGGAACAACTCATAGCTAGAAATGAAGAGCTAGACCCTTTTGAGGACCCCCTAGTCTTTAGAAAGATGATTGAGTTCTTGAGCGTAATGCCCATTAACATAGAGATGAACAAGTGGAAAAGAGAGGGGGATAAGTGTAAATGGAGGTGGGACAAGCCACCTAAGGAAGGTAACGGATCATGGCATATGAAGATGATTTTGTATGATCCGGATGGAGAAAAGTTTGAAAGGTCATACCGTACTAAGAAAACCGATAGGAAGTTGAAACCCAAGTTTGATCCAAAAGATGTCCTCAATGAGGAACTCACCCATGTCACGTAGTAACCCATGACCTTGAGTCTAGCTACAAGACTCGTTAATAAAGAAAAGCGCTTCTTGGGAGGCAACCCATGTTTTGTGTGATTTTTATTTTGTTTGATTGTTATTTGTTTCCGTATGCATGCTTTATTTTTATTGTTGGTAGATCATGTTTCAAAACTAAAGGATGTAAATACTTTATTTTGTTGTTTGGCTTAGTCTTAACTTTATCCAAAGGTATTTCGCAAAAGATAAGTGTAAGGGGAAACCCCAAATATGTTTTTAAAGAAACAAAACTGATCATGATTCTCCACAATATTAAATGAACATGTATATTCGTATTTGTTAGATTCAAATGCTTGTATCGAGTCATAATGATGTTTTGCAGGATTTTCCAGGAAGTAGGGCCAAGTTTTTCCAGAAATTTTCTGGAAACTTAACATAAGAATTCCTGCAGGTCACTTCTGACGGCGTCACGTGTAAGATTCCAGAAATTTTACCAGTTTTGTTTTTCTAATGGAATCTTAAAGTTTTTGTTAATCCTTTTGTTTTATAATCTCCAGGAAATCTGCAAACATCATTCCACAAGCATTATATCTTACTTTGCTTTCTAGGATTTGTTAGCATATATAGATTGCCGCCGACTTTACGCGAGGTTGGCTTGTTTGTTTTCTCAGGTTTAACAGGTTATGTTTGACAAGAAGATGATTTATATTCTGGAAGGGAAGCTTTGATTGTTCATTTTCTTGGAGGAAGATCTAACCTTGCTACCTTATTATCCATACCGAGCGAATCAGGGGAGTATTTGATTTCATTCTTTTTACTTATTTCACTTTTACATTGGGGACAATGTTCATCCTAAGTGTAAGGGGAGGGTAAAATGATGATACCTTATAGATACACTTTCGCTTGAGTTTGTTTGTTTGATGGTAGATGTGTAATAAAACTATGAGAAATACTTGTTAGTGTATTTTTAGCGCCAAATTTAAATTTTTTTACAACATTTAGGAGTGAAACTTTTGCCTTAGCGAGCATCTCATGGATAGGAGGTTGTATGACTAGCACAAAACCGTACCACTTAAAAAAATTTTCCACCCAAATATGGGAGGTTCGCCTTTAGATTTGATAGGAAAAGCATTCATTATTAGTGCTTATGTGTGTACTAGTAGCATTTAGATTCTAGAACTTGCGTTAGTGATACATCCCGAGACCGCTAGTGAGACTACATTCGTGTAGTAGGATTTACTACATGATAAGAGGCATTAGGATCACCCTTGTGTTAAACCCGCATCATAATTACTTGACCATTTACGTCATAATACTTGGCTAGTTAAGTCAATTAATTTTTAACACACCATTAGTGTTGTACTCATTTTTAGTACACGAAACCCCTAGTACACCCCTCCGAGCCTATCTTTTCGTTTCTAACTTTAAACATCTTACTTAAAAGAAGAATTTGTTACACCCCACTTAAATGTACACCCAAATCGTCTTAGCCTTCCATGTATGCACTCATCTTTAGTGCATTATTGTTATTTGTTTAAACCCTTAGTTAATTATCTAATTGATTACATGGTTGCTAAGTCGAGTCATATCCTTGTACATATTGTTTTGGGACGATTGGGACTATGGGTAAAGTACATGTGTTATGGAGTAATGGGGAAGAACATCATATATTACCCCCATATGTGTGTTAATCTTAAAAGTACTCCAAGCGTTTTGATTTTCTTGATTCGAGTCATTAGATTAGTTTATTGTAAAGTATGTAAAAATTCAAGTGTAAGGGGAATGTTCATTCCCTATGATGTATTATTTTGGATGGTAGGGTAAGAATGTATGAAAAAAATAAAAAAATAAATAAAAAATAAAAAAAAAATCGAAAAATTAAGAAAAAGAAAAAAAAATAGAAAAAGAAAAGAGAAAAAACATACGGACTACCATCCCGTTTCATTCTATGTTTATTTTATGTTTTTGTTATTTTTCATTTATTAGGTTAAGTCGAGTCTAGTCTTGGCTTAGCAACGCCATATTGTACATGTAATTAACCAAGATTATTAACTCGCCACCAGTAAAGACTGCCTATATCCAACAAAACCGTGTATTCCATATCCCTACACCTAACGTTACAACCCTTTAAAAGACATCTTTGATAGTTTATCCTAGGTGCTTACGCCATGTGGTGGAGGTTTGATCCTTTCCCAAGCCTATGGTACTCTATTTTGCTATGACAGGTAGTGAGAGATGTTTTCCATTTCCATATTGTGATATTACTTTATTACACCCGAGAGATGTGAGTATCTAAACACTATTTGTGAGGTGCAAGTGTATGACCTCCGTGCTTGTCTTTGGTCTTTAGTGGAACGATTATTTGTTGTAATTACTTTTATATTAGTGTTAAATGACCCCTAACTTGTATTTTGATTAGAATAAAAGCATATTTGCTTGAGGACAAGCAAATCTCAAGTGTAAGGGTATATGATGAGGCGAAAAATGAACCGTTTTTAGGGGGTCATTTAAACCGAAATTGGAATTTATTTGATCAAATATTGCCCTAAATCATTCCTTTTGTGATTTTAGGTACTTCGGGAGTGAATTCTGGAAAAGGAAGCATTTTGGACGTTTTTGGAGCATAAAAGTGAAGAAAATGGCAAAGACTTAATTTTCCATGCTGGAAACAATACCTGACGGCGTCAAGAAGGAAAATGTGACGGCGTCAGGAGTAAAATGCATGACGACCCAGAGAAAACGTGACGGCATCAGAAGTAGGGCGTCAAGAGTTATTTTGGTGACGGCCTGAAGAAGGATTACACATGACGGCGTCAGCTCCAGATCTAGGCAGTCCGAGAACTTTCTTGGCGGCGAGATGATGGCGTCCAAAATTTACTCTTGACGTCGTCACCTCACAAAATCTATATATACTTTTCTATTTTTCATTAATTAAAGTAGGAACTTGTGTGGAGAATACTAGGGTCGAACCTAATAAACCCTAGGTCGTTTGTAACAGTATTTTCAAGGGTTTTCACCCCTTGAAACCTTTCATGTTCAATTAAGATAAGTCCTCTTTCAATTCATTCAATATGTCTATGTGGGGGTTGTAAGCTTCTCGAGATCCCTCGAGAGGTAAAGCCTGGTGCAATTCCCACGCATCAACAACCCCCCAGAAAATTTGCATGATTTCTAGAGACGGGTGTTCATGCCCAGTTTCCTTGCTAGTTAAACTATTGGTCAGGATTGAGTAAAGTGTGAGCCATGGTTGTGGAATGAATTTTCTGTCGACCGTAGAAATTTTGTTGAGAGTGACCTGTGATTCATCATACTCTAGTTCTCGAAGAAGACTGACAATTTCTGACAATGAGGGCAAAGGAGTAAACTTCTTGAGGTTTCTTGTTCCTTCTACAGGCAAACCAAGAACAGTGCAGAGAGTTTTCACATCAAACACAATGTCTTTGTGATCAAGACGAATACCCAAGAACTTGTTATTTCTGCTAACTTCAATAGATTCCCAGAACTGTGTTAAGTAGACTTATGGTACTGTGCTTGTGATGGTGAGAAGATTATAAATGAAGTGTCCTTTAAGTATCTCTAAGATGATAGCACATGTTGGATGACACGTGATTGTCTCAAGATTTACTTTCTGGTTTGTCTTTGCGATTGTTCTTTCTTCTCCTTGAATCAATTCGTGTCTAGGTGTGGATGCCTTTGACATGGTTGGACCTTAAATGTGTCATAAAACCAACACAAGCAATATGGTGATATATATGTTAGTTGTATAACAAAAGTCCAATATGACATCCATTATAGTAAAATTCAATCACCTAAGACAATAGTACAATCACATAATCATCATATGATAAAACCAAACTGACTACACATCACATGAGAAGTCACATAACTCGACAAAACTTGACACTTAACTCGATAAGCATTTTACTCAGGGCCTAACTCGACAAGAACACCTCTAACTCGATAATTTTAACAAAATTTGGGCAGCATTTCTTTTCACGAAGGTTAAAAAACTAGAACCCATACTCGATGGTTCCATTTGAAACTCCTAACTCGGAGTAGAAAAAAGCTTATGTACAAGATCAGTTGAAGAAAAATTAGATAACTCGATATGTTTTAAAAAATTTCGAACTCGATATACTTGACTTAACTCGATAAGAACACAAAAATATTTAACTCGATAAACTAGCCAATTTTCAAACTCGAAAAAAACTTTTATGTAACTCAATAAGCACAGAAAATATGTAACTCGATAAACCCATCAAACTCGATAAAACTCAGTCATCAAACTCGATACTGAAAAGTCAGAAGATAACTCGATAAACCAAGAGGACAAATGTAACTCGATAATGATCCAAACTCGATAAAAAGAATATGAACATCACTTGTATAACTCGATAACATGTATGTCCTAACTTGATAAGTTCATGCACAAACATTCACAAGTATCAAACTTGATAATTTCATCACTTAACTCGCAAAATTCATCAGTTAACTTGGAAAGTTCATTAGACAACTCGAAAGACCAAAATAAATTCAAACGAATTGGGCTGAGGGTCTACAATGGTTTGGTGACAATAGGCGTCAAGATACACAATCCAATCTTAAAATAAAAATAAGTCTAAAAACTTATTCAGAAAAGGTCATACAGTTGATGATATTGACAGAATCACAACCAGATGATATTTTGATGTATCAAGACTGAAGGAACATATCAAGTGAACACAAGTAAGCCACAAACAATACTTATAACAAACAAACACAAACCCAGTAGGTGCCAAGAAGAAAATCGAGCACTTTAAACCCTAAATACCTAAATTTCACTAGATAGATGCAATACGAATCAAAACGAGGGTAGATTATTACACATTGGGAGATCCAATCTAAGAAACACCCAAATTAATTCCCCTAAAACATCCAATCTAAGAAACACCCAAATTCAATATGCATAAACCCTAATATTTGATTTGTGACAACATATCCACAGAACGTGTAGAGAAAATTAGGGCAAGTGATAGAAGCAAGAAAATGATTAACATAAACACCTACAATCACTGAAACATGCAACTCATGAAAATCTTGATTTTGAAAAATTTTGACAGCGTGAGGTGCGTTTGTTTGTGAGAAAAGATGAAAACAGATTATGAAACCTGGATTTATATTTGAGACTATGGTGTATTGACACTTCTGGTCCTCTTACATGTTTTCAATTCAAAGTTCTAACCATTTGTGCACATTAAACTCATAAGGTTTTAAGAACTTAAAACATTGAGCCCGAGAAATAAATGCTTCGAGTATTTTGGATGTAACTTCCTGTTGAACCAAACTCGAGATGTTAATTTGAAAAACTTAATAATAAATGGTTCAAGAGCCATCGAGAAAAAGATTTTCATGATGAGAAAAGCTTTTAAATGAAGAAGTGGAAAAATTTTATTTCTCCCCCTCAAGATATGTATGTTATAAAATTGAGAAAAATTGTGTTTGAACAACATATCTTGAAGAAGATTTTTTTTTAATGAAATTGTGAAATGAAAAATCTTTTTGTGTTTTTGTAGGTTTTATATTTTGTTTTTGAAAAATATTTACAAAGATAGTTTTGATGTTTGACAATCACTTGTATTTTAAAAACTTTTCTAGATCTTATGGAGTCAAACATCGCATACCAATTTGGTGGACTAGATCAGCAAACCTTGTTGGAGGTAATGCTTTAGTGAGTAAGTCTACCAATTGATATTCAGTTCCCACAAAATATAATTCAATTATACCCTTTTCGACATGCTCCTTGATGAAATGATATCGGAGATCGATGTGTTTTAACTTGCAGTGATGAACTGTGTTGCAGGAAATGGCAATGGCACTTTTGGAGTCACAGTAGATCGGAATCTTATTGAATAGGTAACCATAGACCTTAAGTTGTGATCGCAGCCAAATGACTTGAGCACAACAAGCAGACATAGCTACGTACTCAGATTTGGTTGATGACAGAGATGTGAAGTCCTGCTTCTTAGAATGCCAAGACACCAGTTTATCTCCGAGAAACTGTAATCCACCTGATGTACTTTTTCGCGTGTCTAAGCATCCTGCATGGTCAGCGTCTGAAAAAGCAATTAGTTCAAAACCAGAATCCTTCGGATACCAGATTCCCAAGTTAATGGTTCCCTTTATGTATCGAAGGATTCTTTTGGCCTCATTGAGGTGCCTTTCAGTTGGTTTGAACTGATAACGAGAACACATGTAGACAGCAAATACTATATCAGGTGTACTAGATGTGAGATACATGAGTGACCCAATAATACTGCGGTATTTGGTAGGGTCAACAGGAGTCCCTTGTATATCAGCATCTAGTTTTGTGGTATAGGCCATTGGTGTATTATAAGTATCACAGCTCATCATTCCATGTTTCTTTAAAATTTCCAAAGCATATTTGGACTGATTTAGAAAAATTCCACAGGGTGATTGATGAACTTGTAGTCCTAAAAAGAATGAAAGTTCACCCATCATGGACATTTCAAAATTATCTTTCATTAAATTTGCAAAATCATTTGAGTAACTTCTGTTTGTTGAAGCAAAAACAATGTCATCGACATATATTTTAACAATTAGTAAGTCCACCCATATGTTTTTGTAAATAACGTTGGATCCACCGAACCTTTAGAAAATTTATTGGCCAGCAAGAAAGCATATAGTTTGTCATACCACGCCCTTGGGGCTTGCTTGAGTCCGTAGAGAGCCTTTTTGAGTCGGTAAACATGATTGAGATGCTCAGGATCAACGAAGCCTTCTGGTTGGCTGACATAAACTTCTTCACGGAGTTCACCATTCAGAAATGCCGTTTTCAAATCCATTTGATAAACAACCATGTTCTGATGAGCAGCATAGGCCAGAAAGATCCGAACAGCTTCAAGTCTAGCTACTGGAGCAAAATATTCTTCAAAATCAATTCCTTCTTCTTGGAAGTATCCTTTAGCTACCAAGCGTGATTTGTTACGCATGAAAGTGCCTTCTGCATCCAGCTTATTTTTCCAAATCCATTTTAGCCCAATGACAAAGACTCCGTCAGGTCTTTCAACTAATTCCCAGACTTCTAATATTTTGAATTGCTGAAATTCCTCTTGCATAGATTCAATCCAGTTTTCATAAGTCATTGCTTCTTTGATGTTCTTAGGTTCATCTTGGCAAACTGTGAGTGCATAGATGCAAGTTTCACCATCTATGTGAAGTCGTTGTCTCGTCATGATTGGTGCATCTGGATGGCCAATAATTTGAACTAAGGGATGATCTCTAGTCCATTTGTGTGTCGAAGGGTGAAGTTGATAGGTATCTCGCATGTTAGCAGGATCCAAATTGCGTGTGGATGACTTAGCTATTTTAGGAACTGTTGGAGCCGGTGTAAACAGGTTAAAGAACGCATTTGGATCATACTCTGCGGGTTGTGGAACTGATTGTGGTGTAGAATCTCCAGCTGATTTTCGTAAGTTGGATGTGGTTTGTTCTGCTGTTATTGGAGATGCAATTGGAGGACCGTCTTTCTCAACAGTTGTTGTTGTTTGTTGTGGTGAGTCAGGTACTTGAATATTTTTAGGTTGTGCAGCGGAAATTGGTGAGACCTCATAAGGACGGTTTTCAATTGTATCATCGAACAGTGCAGCAAACAGGGTTTCCAATTCTTTGCGGTTGAGAGACAATGGTTCAGCCGAAGAATTCGGAAAGTTAAGACGGTTGGATTCGGGTCCTAAGCTGTTTTAACTCGGTAAACATATTGTTTGCAGTTCCTAACTCGAAATTACTCTAACTTGGTAACTTGAATTCAATTAAGTATAGTTTCCCCTAAGTATTGAGTATTAAGAACCTTACTCGATAAACGATAAGGAAATGGCTAACTCGCCAATGAGAAACTTAACTCGATATAATACTGAAGCTAACTCGCTGAAACCAAACTTAACTCGAAAGTTAGAAACTATAACTCGGTAACTAATCTTAACTCGATAGAAATTATGTGTAACTCACAAGATCGCCGATGAACAGTAGTCAGAATCTTAAAAATCGATTAAAGCTTAGTTATTATTACCAAATCTAACATAAAACAACCTATATTATCCCTTGGCGAATGATACCACTTGTTAGGTCACCATTTCTTAACATAAGCACTTAGAAATCTAGAGAGAGAAAGTAGTTTAGAGAGAGTGAGTGGAAGGAACTCTTGAAATGAAATGAAAGAGATAATATTACTAGAGAACCAACACCCTCAAATGAGGGGTTACATGTCTATTTATAGGTGAGGACTAGGGCTTCACTAAACTTTGATAATATTACAAAATAAGCCCTTAGACCTTTACCAAACATATAAACTAAGCATAAAACTTAATAAAAACATATTAAATCACTAACGTACTAACTTAATAATGCAACCTATTATAAAATTCAATGACTGACACTTGAATTAATAAAGTCTATTTCCAACAATTGGCAAGATACTTCATGCATTGCATTATAGTCTTGATGCCCATACTCTTCTAAGGTTCTCCTTAATAAGGACTTTTATGATCAATTTCTTCATATTAAATGTTATCTGACTCGGTTCATCAAAATCAATCTAGGTTTGAATTAGACAAACGTCAATTGCTCTTAAAGATGCTCAGTCCGAATTAGTGAATTAGACAAACGTCAATTGCTTTTAAAGATGCTCAGCCCAAATTAGACAAACGTAGACAAAAAAGTGAGTCAAAGGTAAAACGATGTTTGACGGCCTTGCAGCAGCTTAGATGCTGCCATAATTCGCTTTTATTGAAGTTTATACATGTGTCTTTGGTTGCTATAAAACTATTTTAGTACCCCATAATTAGCTGTTTCTTGTGCTCAATAATATAAGCTTCTTATGGTTTTAGTTAATTATGTTTTTATGTTTGATGGTAGAAATGTTTAGTTTGACTGTTATATTAAACTCTTATGCTAAATAGACATATAATTGATGAATAATAAAAACATATCAAGTATGGTTACTATTGTTAAAAAATGTAAAATGATATTAGATTTTAGGAAATAGTTGAGTGTACTTGAAGTAACAGTTAATTCAACCCACTTTTGGTCTTGGTGAATTCGACTTGCTTAATTTTACTACTTAGTATCAAATAAAATATTTTACCTCACCCATTTTAAATTGATCGTGCCAAACGATTGTGAATGTGTTTAAAAGCTTTAATTACGGTTTATTATTAGTTTTTAATGCTCATTTTTATGGTATTCCAGTGAAGTGGACATTCGAACTTCTTCAAAGGGTATTAGTTGTATCAGATCCTATTGTTGCCATATATATTCTTCGTGAAAATGCATTTCCGTACGATAAGGTATGCTTTTTATTACTTAACTTCCTTTTACTCCCACACTGTTGTCCTATTGACATTTCGGCCAGACACAATCTATTGTTTGTTTGTACTTGCATATCCATCGGGTCAAATGGGTAATTTTGACATATAGAGATTAGAGAATCATTAAATTGGTCCAATTGGGTCAAGGGTCTCTCAACATGTATTCACATGACAACTTCCTAAATCCCCAAGGTTATTATTTTGAGAGTGTAAGTTCTGTCAGCGTATTCAATATAGTATGTTAGTAACTATCTATAAGATTTATAAAATGGACAAAATGGTTATTTGCAAGTTAGCCCAAACTAATTTATTTGTTTTGACATGTTATTTAAAGTTACATCATTGACTATTCCCAAGTTTTTATTTGTTTTAACATGGGTTGTGTAGGAAGTTCTTGCTAACATTTTGAAACCAATTATGGGGAAGGGACTAATTCCTGCCGACTACACTTGGAAGCAAAGTAAAAGAGGTAGCATGTCTTGAAGATTCGATCCATAATATTTCCTCTACACTTAAAAAATTAGGATGGCCACTATTGAACCTTATAAGTTTGAATTATGCTTAATATAGCTCTTTTAAGTGTAAGTGTGGCATTCTGTTTAATACTCGCAACTGCTGCTATGCTATCCGATTATTGCATTTTGTTACGGTAGAAGCAAATCCAAACACCAAACCTTATGACTATTGCTTATCTGATATACGGGTTTTACGAGGTGTTTTGGCTATGTGCTTGAATGTTATTATTTGGTCACCGTGCTAAACTTGCCTATAATCGGTTTATAGTGTTTGAGTATATGCAACTGAATTACTAGATTTTATAGGGGTAATTTTAGGGAGTGTGAGCGACAATTGGATTGTTCGTTTGAATTTGTTCATCTGCTTATAGTTTCTTTCTATAAGCAGAATGACTGTTTTGAGTGTTTGGATAGACGTGCACTGCCTATTATGATAATGTGTGTCTTTGAGAGAGGCAAAAGCTGTTTTTGTTCAGCATAAGTTGTTTCAAAGCTGCTTAATCAAACTAGATATCATATGTCATTAGGTTTTGTTATATAGCTTATTATTTATAGGTGAGTGATGAGTGTCTAAATACTCATCATTTTATACCAATCTGAGCTGCCAAAACATACAAAAACACTCAAATATGCATCATAATACTTAAAATATCTTAGAAGTGTGTTTTATATGTTTCAAATGCAAAATATGCAAAAACAGATGAAAAACGTACAAAGTTTGCATAATTGGCAGTTTCAGTCCCTCAAATTTCACAAAGTGTCAAAACTAGTCCCTGAAGATTTAAAATGAATGAAAAATCAACTTAAGTCCTTGGGAAACCAAAAATATTCACAAATGATCCCTGGATGAAAGTTTACACAAACTGGCAACTTTTACCCCTCAAGTTACAAAATTGGCAAAAATGGTCCCTGGGTATTCAAAACTTGGAAATTTACAAATAATACCCTTGTACTATGCATGAATTACAAAATGGAACAATTTTGATAAACTTTTAGGAATTTACAACCACAGTCCCTTAAAAATCCAAATTTACATAAATGGTCCCTGGAGTTTGAGAAATTACAGAAAAGGTCCCTGGATATTTTTAAATGGAAAAAATCATAAATTTGGTCCTTGGTTTATTATATTTGGCATAAATAGCAATTGAAACTACTTTGGGAAAATCACATATTCAGTCCCTCTATTTTTGTCAAATTACAAAAATGGTCCTTGTTTATTACCTTAACCAAACCGGACCTTATTTATTTTATAAACCAAAAACCAAATCCAACCCAACACAAACCAATACCCAGCCCACCCTTTTTCTTTTTCCTTGGCCCATGCCTCAGCCCTATCCATAACCATAATATAAACGGGGGTTGACCTCGTTTGACCATCCAATACCGCCCAAACCACCACCATTGTAGCTCCTTCTCCCCCACCCCTGCTTCACCAAAACCAGGTGGTTTTTGCCACCTGTTATCACCTCTCCACCTCAACCCCTACTCCCCTAAACCCTCCTTTCCACCTCACAGAAAACCCACACTTCATTTAATGCATTCCACACCCTTTTTTACCTCCAAACCATCTCTTTGCCTCTGTTTTCATCATATCAGTTCCAACTTGCATAAAACTATCTTAATTGTCTCCTGCCACCTCCACAACAATCCACAATTCTTTAATTGCAGAACGTTGGCTCCAAGTTAACTTGGAGACTTTTGGCGCCAAAAAGAAGATTTGAAGGTCAGGATTGATTCAGAGAAATTAAGGACCAAGATTGAAGTGGGAAAAGCTCCAAGTCATCCAAGAAACCCTAATTTGAGCTTATAAAAGGAAGAGAAGCAGAGGAGTTGGATATCTAGTTTTAATTTTAAAAAGTGTATGTCGTTTAATGCAATTTCCAATTTCTAGTGTAAACCTAAGCTTCTAAGCAGTGTTCTAAGTGATTTCAGTGTATTGCAACTCTTTCTAAGTAATAAAATTCAAGTTTCTTTGGCTATTCAATCTTATGCAATTTTAGTCTCAAGTTCTTAAATTTCAAAAGCTCAACTATTGTTATTATTAAGTGTATTGGATTCCTAAGCTCACTTAAGCTCCTAGATAGTTTATAAAAGCTATTAGAAACCTTTAAAAGCAGTTTAGTAATAAAAACTCAAAAATACCAAAAAAGTCAACAAAAGTCAAATTGATAAGCTATTGGTGATAAGCAATGGAGCAGGGTTAATTTTGGAAGGCCTTGGGTTAGTGAATCTGTGGAGATTCTTTAAGATTGTTCTTGGTTCTTGATTTTGAGCAGTAAAGCATTTTGTAAGTTTCAAAAGTCTCATATCTATCCTTATACTATAGCTTTGTCAATTGCTTGCTTTCTCAGTTACTATATGCTTATTCAGTCTTAGTTAGTGATAATTCAACATAAAATTGGTATCTTGTTTGTTGGAATCCATAGTTACTAAAATATCAAAGTCTCACAGTTAATATAGCTTATCTTGTAATCTTGTGTATCTGTGGGTAATTTCTGTTTCTAAGTGCTTAATTATATTTAATATAACATAATAAGTCATTTTGGATCAGTAGTATAAGCTCTTATAGCCCTTAGCTACTTAAATCTCAAATCAGTCTAGTTAAAGGTGTGTTTGGATCAGTTTGTTCATCTAAGTTCAAAGTGGTTTAAGTTGTTGTTTTTGCTTGTTTTAAGTCATATGTTGTAACATTAGCTCAGAAAAACAAAAATACTCAAGTCTCATTTGGATAAAAGTCAAAATCATACTCAATTCATCACCACAGTTAACTGTGGTGGAATTTGAGTCCAAAACTCATCAAGTCCACTCATAAGTTAGTGATTTAGTTTATTTTAGTCTTATTATAGCTTATTATAACATAATCATTCAGAAAATCAAGTTAGAAAGTCATTTTATTCAACTTAGTTTAAAATCTTAAAAAGTCAAATTGTGTTGTTCTCAGATTTCTCAAAACTTGGGAGATTTTTCTAGAATTTAGGAAGCTAATTTAGAGTTTGAAATTTCTTGTGCTTATAATCTACCACCTAAACTCTAGGAATATAAACTTATTTGATTTTTAAGATTTTTTCTCAAGCTTGTGCAAGAGCTGAAAGTACCCTGCAGGGCAAACCAGTGCCCTGTGCACTCAGATCCCATTTCACCCATCCAACTTTGGTGGTGATTTGTGGTTACTTCAGTGGACCCCACACCCTAGGTTTCAGCTTAATTGTAGCTTAATACCTCAGCTTTTCATATTTATAAAGTAGTTAAGACTTTTAGAAAATAGTTTCATAATTTCCACTGTCCATTTTCTAATTTTCTTATTTAATTTAATTAAATTAGCTTAAAATTAATTAATAAGTAATTAATTAGTCAATTAGCTTAAATATAATTTTTAGCAACTTTCTATAATTTTGTAGTATTCCTGTAGTAATTAAATAGTTTTATAAATTTTGTCATAATTTTCTAAGGTAATTTAGTAATAATAGTCATTTAAAATAGTTTAATTAGATTAATTAAATTAAATAGTTTTTAATTAATAAAATACTAATAAAAAGACAAAAATATTTGTTTTCATTTTTTATACTTTCTTCAAGTTCTTATTTAGGTTTAGAAATTATTTGTGTAAGTTTTTAGGATAATTTGTAATACTTGTCATTTTTAGTTAAATTAAATTAAGTTTTAAATTAGATTTTAATTAGTTTTATTAATTAAAAAATAATTAAATATTATAATAATCATTTTCATAATTTCAATTTCATTTTCCATTTTCTTTAAGTTTAAGTTTTCAAAAGTTTCACTTTTACCCCCTGTAGTTTGTAACTTATTAAATACCACTTTTCTCTGTCTGTTATCTGATTTTCTTATTTGTGCTTTTATTTGTATCTCTGTTATTATTTATATATTTTCATATTATCCAAATATCAAGCAATCAGTAGTATAATCAATCCTTAAATCATCTTTGTTACTGTCCTCAGTACCACTCACTTTCCTAATCGTTTACAAATACAATTTCAATCTCGTTGGGACTTAACGACCCGGGGATTTTCCTGTACTTCCACGGTCAATATTAACTTGCACTTTTTCCCAGGTGGGCCTATCAGCTGCACACGATTGACTAGTTGGTTTGGGAGGTGTCAGTGAGAGAGCTGGCTGAAAGAGAAGAAGAAAATGGTCTCTTTAAGCTACTTCGTACAGATGTAACCTACTTTCTTACCACCATCCTAATTGGCACAACACAAAGTTCCCATCTTTGTAATCTCATGCTTTTCTATTTAAGTTATCAGGTAATTATGAAGCTTGATATGTTCATATGAGCTTATTTGAAATACTATATGACTAAATGTTATATGGTTCTATGCAGGAATAGATAGAGAAAGATACGGGGATTAGAAAAATATTCCCGTCATCAAGATATGAATAATCAGTAAGTTTTTTTTGTTTCCATCCATTTTGTTTCAATTCAGTTGGGCCATAGTATCATCATACAGTTTTTAGCTACTTGTAAAACTTCACAAAAATCTTTATAATTAATAAACGTTTAATTATATATAAATCTCTGTCATTATTTTAATCACCATTTTTACGGGGAAATTTAAAATTTTCCTTATTATATAAAATGGTCACGATTACGATATTGCAAAATTCACCAAACGACAAAACAAGTTCTCGACACGTTTAACAAAATATTAAAAACTTATTAATCTTAATTATTCCTAATTATAATTATAATCCAAACGGGCCTTTGATTTCCTAAGCCCAACCGGCCCAAAATATTTAACCCATTTTTATTCTAAATATTTCATATACATCGACCAAACTAACTCCAAAACGCCTCGTTTATTCTCGATTCTTACATACGACGTGCTAATATTTTTGCACCATCTCGTTTATCACCTAGCCAACTATTAGTGTGTCAAATCCCTAGTTCATTGGACGACGTTTGATACGTTTTTAAAGGGCAAAGTGATTGACGAAAAATCATATCAATCGGTTCATAATTTACTCAAATCTTAACCGTTTTGATTCCCGTTTGTTCCTACTTGTTCCTAATAATATTTCTAACATGTTTTCATGTTTAAATATCATCTATGATCAGCTATAATCGAGTGGTACGAGATTAAGCAAATCGTGTACATATAAAAAGGGATGTCGACATACTCATGATTCACCAAGACAACATTCCTTGTTTCATGTACTCACAACCCAATATTATAAGCATATATTTCATCCTATGAATCTATGGTACTGACATGCATAGTTACTATAGATTACTTGGATGAATTCACACCACACGCATATCAAATGAGATATATATATACATTATATGCATGCATCCTTTCCATCATTCATCGTACACTTTCACAACTTTCTTTCTTTCTAAAAATTCTTCCTTGGAGGCCAGAAGTGGATTCCATTCACGTTTGAACACAAGAAAGGGTATCGGGTTAAAGTTATACGATTAATACTTTGGGTATTAATCGAACTTGATTATTTCTTGTGATTTCCTTCCTCCCTCTCGACTCTCTACCACCTTTGAAGGTGTAGTAAGTTATTCAAAGCTCTTACCAATTCATTTCATTCGTTAAAAATGTCTCATGCATAATATTTATGTTTTAGAACTCGTATATAGCTTTATGTATATTTTTACGTACGTATATATTTGTAGCAACACAAACGTGGCTAGCCTCTATCTTGGAAGGCCTAGGAGTCACGTAGCACACGTATTTCACGTTAGTTTCATGTTACATGCATGAAACAAACCTATTTTCGAACCATACATAATCGCATAAAACTACACCTAAACACTTAGAAATATTTTTAACATTTTCATATATAGAAACGTTCCAAACATGCTACGAAACGCAAGTATAATTTCAAATATCGTGTAACAAGTATACCTTATTATTACTCGACCTAATAGACCACCTAGAAAGCTACCACTTTCATTTAGATAACATGTAAAAATACTCACGTCTCGACATATAAATTTAGCCAAATTGAATCGACATTCATAAGGTTTTCAAATTTAAAATTTGTTAAGAAAACTAATATTTTCGATTGGGCTTATACGGAGCCCAACAAGAAATAACGAACCATAAGCCCACTGGGCCCATATGAAACATTTTTAGAATCACAAAAGTAGCCCAAGTTCAGGCCCAAAACATTTTCCATGCCCTCGCCTCCAAAAATCTTAACGGGCTTTTAGTTTGGCTCGTTAAGGCCCATAAGCTGGAAAACTAAGCTTTTAATCAAATAAGCAGTTAAAATAAGCTTATTACCAACTTAAAAAGCCACGGAAAATTTTACAAAATTTTTATAATCATTTTTTGTAATTTTGGACTAAAACTGTCAAGGACTGAAAAGTAGGGACTGAAACTGTAAAAACAGAATCTATAGCATAAAACTTGATATTATTTAATATTCCAAGCTTAGAATGTTATTTTGGACAAGTAGTGGACTATAATTGAAAATTAGATACAAAAAGGACTAACGGTGTAACGCTAACGCCGTTAGTATAAAAAGTGTAAAAATGGAAAAGGACAAGGACTAAACATAATCTATTTGACATTCTTATTTATTTTCTATTTTCGTAAATTTATTCCGTATTGCATTTAAACTTTCGTTTATATATATATATATATATATATATATATATATATATATATATATATATATATATATATATATATATATATATATATAGTTAACGTAACGTTAATAATATATATAACGATATTTCAAAAGTTAATATTTTTACTTACGACTAAAAAGGTAAAACTTCGATGGATATTTTAAATAAAGTATTTTATCATATCATGCATGGCATAATAATTACACTGCACGTCATCTATTTGTCATAACGAATAAATATTATTCGTTATTCGTTCGTATTTACCAAATAGTATTTGGTCAAATTCTCAGATAAATTTATTTATCAGGTTCCGTGTCAAAGACGTTTCCATAATCATTCTCATAAATCTCATCCTACTTTACTTTCATCATTTCCGTATCAATCCAGGTGAGTCATAGCCCCATTTTCAATAATTGTTTTTAACTCATTGGGGGAGATACATGCTTACATATACTTTGATAAATTGATATGTATATGAATAAAATACATGATTCAAATCAATTTCCTGATTGATATTTATTTAATATGATTTGTGATTTAAGATGTGATATATACAATACTTGACGAAATACTTAATTGAAATACTGATACTCATATGATAATGCTTCCAATTTGATTATTGTGATATGTGATATATATATTTTACTGATGAATTACTTGACTGAAATACTGATACTCATATGATAATGTTTCCAATTCGATTATTGTGGTATGTGATATACATATGTTACTGGCGAAATACTTAAACTGAATTACTGATACTCAGACGATATTATTCCCAAATTGATTACTGTGGTACGACACTTGATTATATGATGCTATTCTGAATGATCCCATTATTACCTTGATATTGCCTAGGTTACCTTATCGCCATAAAGTCCCTTAATCATGAGCAATTAATCACTGTTATGTGAGCGCGAATATAGTGAACAGCTTCAAAACCTGTTAAGGATTGACCTCCTGTCCCACTAGTACTTGACGGAATGCCATTTGAAAATGGTTAGTCGTATTAGTCGTGATACACTATATTCGTAGACAAATAGGAATTGGCAAATCACCTATTATAAGAGGGCAAAATTTATCATTGATTTGATAAATCACCTCTTTTGTTAAGCTTGTGTGTCATGAGGCTTGGTGCAATATCTATAAGGAAATGTATGTTTTCAACATATATTTAGATACAGCTGTATAGGAATTTGACCATACTTGAATTGTATATCTGATTAAATTAGCATCATGAGTTTCCAGCTCATGTTAGGATTATTGATTCCTTACTTGATTTTGATTGAATATTTATATAATTTAATTGTGATTATAATCAACATTACTCAATACTTGTTTCATTACTGTTTGTATTTATCATTTCCAAATATTCTTGAAACCTATCAAAATAAATGGTTTTCCATAAAACTCTATGAACTCACCAACCTTTGTGTTGACACTTTTAAGCATGTGTATCTCAGGTAGTTTAACGGAGCAGGACAAGACACGGAGTGGGCATTTATTACTCTGATAAATTAAAATGGTGTAAAAATCAAATATGTCATTCTTTCAAGCCTTTATATCTTTTCATAAGATTTTAAATCAAATGGTTCACCTTTTATCAAAAATATTATTTGAATGACAAATAACTTTCAAAACGTTTCTTTTAAGCTGTTTTATGTGATTATAACTTCGATCCTCCCCGTAACACCCAAATTCTTTTCCGCTGCTACAAACTTAAATTTGGGGGTGTTACAGATTGGCATCAGAGCTACAGTTATAGAGAATTAAATGTTTTCAAACATTAAAACTATAACTACAATTTCAAAATAATGATTTTACACCATACCATTTTATGCCCTCCGTGGCTGCAGACTGCCGTGCTCAATACATTATCTGTTGAGATTATCTTACATGTTTAGAAATTACTCTTACACAATAATTATTTCATCTGTACTGTTACATCTTTAACATACAAAATCCTCATAAAATATTATTCTCGGTTACTACTGTAGCATGTCTTTAGGAACTCCCGTGAATGTCAAAACTAATATCCATAATACTAATACCTCATCTATCAATAAAAATTCTCCGAATACTGAAGATCCTTACGTACAAATATCACAATCCCAACCTAATATAGAACTCACTCAGAGATCACCTCCATCGTCACCTATTCGTTCGCCTTCACGTCAAAAACTCAGGAGAGCTACCGAATCATATGAAGATTTGATTGGTGGCCAGGCAACATTCAAAGTTGGACAAGGTTCAAGCCAAGGGATACCATGGAAGAATGTTGAGCCAAATTCTCCGTTACCTTATACTTCAGATTCCACAATACCAAATTCTCCAAATAATTTATCCTCACCTAATTCTCCCGACTACAATATAAGCACTCCTGAAACAATATGGAATCTTATATACCGACAAGCCAGCATATTGGATGCTCACACTGAACAGCTAAAAGGGTTACGACCAACTCAATTTGAATGGTACGACCGTAACCTTGACGCATTGTTCAAAAGGGCGGATGCTGAGAGGCGAACAATGTGTGAGTTAGGAATAAAGATTAATGAAATAAAGGACAACACCAACCAGGAACTTTGAAGTTTGGACTCTAGGGTTCGTTGTGCAAGAAGAGAACATGGTCATACACATGTAAGAATTGGAGATATTGAAAGAACCCTATGTATGGCCAGAGATGCAGCCAGAAACCAGGGTCAAAAGATTGCCGCATTAGAGACTATGTTGGCAAACCAAATGAACATGTGTCAAGAACGTTACTCAAACATGGAAGCTGCACAACTTGAACTTGAGAAAGAAATTAGATATTTATGTCAGAGGCGTAACTAATCTTAAGTTTACAAGTTTCCTTGTTGTGCCTACTAAATCAAATAGATTTGGTTAATATTTCATGTAATGTTCAATAATTCTGAAACTTCAGAAAGTGTAATCAAAACATATTGTATAATAACATCCTTTCTGTTATATCTTTATGTTATGAATCGATCTTTTCTTTCAAATCAATCATGCATGTAATGAATCCTCATATCTCCATGCAAAAATTTCATCATTTGTTATTTTCTTTGATAACCAAATGATTCTACACAGATCAATGGAGTATTAATAAAAGATCTTGTATCGTTTATCTTGTAAAAACAATCAGAAAAGTTATTAATATTCTGTTTATCTCTGTAATATTATTCAAATCTACCGTAAGATTTCTTACAAATTGTTAAGATTTCTTAAATTTACCATAATTAACCTAAAATTTTAAGAATCGTCTAAATACCAGTTTTTGAAAAGGGGATTTAAAGAATGAAGAAAAGATAATTGAACTTCAGTGTTAATAGACAAGTCGGTTGGTTCCTTAGTAATCCCATATAAAGAGTTGATCATTGATAAATGATACAACACAGACATATCTTGAAATTAGATTACAGTAGGGAGTCAATTCAGTCTATCATCAATGAAATAATTAACTTCATTATTTAAATTATTCTGATATTATATGGATTCTAATGTTGAGTTTCATTAATGTTTACAGAAAATGGACAACATGAACAATGCATATCAATCATCATCAGAAATCACCATGACTCCTGGAGCTATCCAGAAATTGGTAAAAGACATAGTGTCGGTGGTATTAGAAGGGACTACCGTAGTTTATCCGAGAAGAGAGACGGTTATACTTGGTAATCAACACCCTGCAAATTTCATGAAGTATAGGCCACCTCACTTAAAGATTTAAGAAGGAATGATCAACCCTACCATCAACCATCATCAAGGAATTAGGCACGGGGTTATACCAAATGGAAATAATCAAAAGAGGAAACTCCACGAAATAGGAACCATCAACCCCATCTACTGCAACATCATCAGTGCTCAAGACTGTTATCGTAAACATCTAGAAGATCGTATGAATTATCAACGTCAGCTGGAACACAATCAGAAAGCTAATAGAAATTGCCTCGTCACACCTGTTACTGGAAGTGGTTATAGTGGAAATCTACCCTGGTGTCAAAAATGCAACCAGCATCACACCGGAATCTGCAGGGTTAAATGTACGAAATGTCAGAAAACAGGTCACCGGGCAATTAGCTGCAGGACTAAGGACAACCAACAACAGTAGTATGCCACGGATGTGGTGGAAAAGGGCATTATATGAGTCGATGTCCAAACTACAATGTTAATTGGAAAGCCAAGACCTTTACAAGAAAATGAAGAATCTTTAAAGACCTTGATAGTATCGAGGGAATGGCAACTAGAATTGAACAGATGAATAAATTCCTGTTGTAGACAAATAAAATCTAGTTTAAAATTTCCTAAGTTGTATCTCTTTCCTGTATTTCACTTCAAGTTACGATGGACGTAACTTAAGAATAACAATAATCTTTCTACTATATCAAAAAATCTCCCTTGTAATATTTCCATAATAATGATAATCTACGTTAATTTCAATTTCTGTCTCATTTACCAAATGACAATATACTATAGTTACTCCATAAAATTCTGATTTATAACATGAACCCTAAAATTTTCTATTTTATTTTAAAAAGGAATTACGTGTTATATTATAAAAATAACACGTTGAACACCATCTAAAACAATTTATAGAAATATATGATTGAACCAAACATCACATCATTTGGTCCTCAATTATACATAGCCTGATCAACTATGTCTAATTTAGGAAGAATTATGTTATGAAGGGAACAGTGATATTTTCAAATTTTTAAATAACAATCTTCATTTCAAAGCAAAATATAGAGCTAAAATAAATTGTTCATAAACAATACATTGAACAACCCACAATAAATACCTATCTTATCACATCACCATTATGATAAGAAATCAACAAGAGTACAAGCAAGAGAACACAAATAATTCACAAAAACTAATAGAAGACTCCAATAGCGAAAATTTTATTAAAATCCATAAAAATTTATACATAAACAAATAATTAGCATCGGAAGTGCTACCGTTACAATTATTACAATATACACCAAGGAATCTTCAACAGATTTATCCGCTATGGCAAATAATACTCCCACCAACAAAACAATAGCAAGAGCCACCACAGGATGAATCACCTTAATTATGCTGAAAAATAAATATAACCAAAACATTAAAAACAATAATGAGACAAATTTCTAAACATAAAAACAAAACGAGTTTTATTCCTTATTCATTACAAGTACATAGAAACACAACAAGAACTTAATTTAAAACAACCCTAGCTCAAGATTTTACCCCCAGATCTTGTCGACGGTAATGGCTAGGATAGTGAGGGGTACGACGAACATCAAGATCGCGACCAAGAATCCAAAGTCTTCATCCGGAACATACGCTAAGTAGATAGCGGCAAAGACGACATACACAATCGCTAAGATGGTTATGAGGTGCGGCATTTTGAGATGGAAAATGAGAGGAAAATGGTTGTTGAAAGAAGTGGAAATTGGAAGTGGTATATATAGGCTAGAATATAGCCGTTGGGGTACTATTCCCGACCGTTGGACACTATACACTAGCCGTTATTTCACTATTCATGACCACTATTTTCAATATTCACAATCCTTAAATACGTCAGTTACCTTGTCTTGTTTGGTACAAGTAAGTCTAACTGAATCACGTTTCCTTAATTTTAGGAATAAAAATCTCTCGACAACATCTGTTCAAAAATTCTTTACTCAAGTAATCACATTAAAATTGAATTTCGGGATGAAATTCAGAATGACATGTGGGTACTGTAAAACTTCGCAAAAATCTCTATAATTAATAAACGTTTAATTATATATAAATCTCTGTCATTATTTTAATCACCATTTTTACGGGGAAATTTAAAATTTTCCTTATTATATAAAATGGTCACGATTACGATATTGCAAAATTCACCAAACGACAAAACAAGTTCTCGACACGTTTAACAAAATATTAAAAACTTATTAATCTTAATTATTCCTAATTATAATTATAATCCAAACGGGCCTTCGATTTCCAAAGCCCAACCGGCCCAAAATATTTAACCCATTTTTATTCTAAATATTTCATATACATCGACCAAACTAGCTCCAAAACGCCTCGTTTATTCTCGATTCTTACACACGACGTGCCAATATTTCTGCACCATCTCGTTTATCACCTAGCTAACTATTAGTGTGTCAAATCCCAAGTTCATTGGACGACGTTTGATACGTTTTTAAAGGGCAAAGTGATTGACGAAAAATCATATCAATCGGTTCATAATTTACTCAAATCTTAACCGTTTTGATTCCCGTTTGTTCCTACGTGTTCCTAATAATATTTCTAACATGTTTTCATGTTTAAATATCATCTATGATCAGCTATAATCGAGTGGTACGAGATTAAGCAAATCGTGTACATATTAAAAGGGATGTCGACATACTCATGATTCACCAAGACAACATTCCTTGTTTCATGTACTCACAACCCAATATTATAAGCATATATTTCATCCTATGAATCTATGGTATTGACATGCATAGTTACTATGGTTTACTTGGACGAATTCACACCATACGCATATCAAATGATATATATATATATATATATATATATATATATGCATGCATCCTTTCCATCATTCATCGTACACTTTCACAACTTTCTTTCTTTCTAAAAATTCTTCCTTGGAGGCCAGAAGTGGATTCCATTCACGTTTGAACACAAGAAATGGTATCGGGTTAAAGTTATACGATTAATACTTTGGGTATTAATCGAACTTGATTATTTCTTGTGATTTCCTTCCTCCCTCTCGACTCTCTACCACCTTTTAAGGTGTAGTAAGTTATTCCAAGCTCTTACCAATTCATTTCATTCGTTAAAAATGTCTCATGCATAATATTTATGTTTTAGAACTCGTATATAGCTTTATGTATATTTTTACGTACATATATATTTGTAGCAACACAAACGTGGCTAGCCTCTATCTTGGAAGGCCTAGGAGTCACGTAGCACACGTATTTCACGTTAGTTTCATGTTACATGCATCAAACAAACCTATTTTCGAACCATACATAATCGCATAAAAATACACCTAAACACTTAGAAATATTTTTAACATTTTCATATATAGAAACGTTCCAAACATGCTACGAAACGCAAGTATAATTTCAAATATCATGTAACAAGTATACCTTATTATTACTCGACCTAATAGACCACCTAGAAAGCTACCACTTTCATTTACATAACATGTAAAAATACTCATGTCTCGACATATAAATTTAGCCAAATTGAATCGACATTCATAAGGTTTTCAAATTCAAAATTTGTTAAGAAAACTAATATTTTCGATTGGGCTCATATTGAGCCCAACAAGAAATAACGAACCATTAGCCCACTGGGCCCCTATGAAACATTTTTAGAATCACAAAAGTAGCCCAAGTTCAGGCCCAAAACATTTTCCATGCCCTCGCCTCCAAAATTCTTAACGGGCTTTTAGTTTGGTTCGTTAAGGCCCATAAGCTGGAAAAATAAGATTTTAATCAAATAAGCAGTTAAAATAAGCTTATTACCAACTTAAAAAGCCATGGAAAATTTTACAAAATTTTTATAATCATTTTTTTATAATTTTGGACTAAAAATGTAACGCGACGACACTTAGGAGGACTAAAACTGTCAAGGACTGAAAAGTAAGGACTGAAACTGTATAGCATAAAACTTGATATTATTTAATATTCCAAGCTTAGAATGTTATTTTGGACAAGTAGTGGACTATAATTGAAAATTAGATACAAAAAGGACTAACGGTGTAACGCTAACGCCGTTAGTATAAAAAGTGTAAAAATGGAAAAAGGACAAGGACTAAACATAATCTATTTGACATTCTTATTTATTTTCTATTTTCGTAAATTTATTCCGTATTGCATTTAAACTAGGGTTTTTAATCATATTGTCGTTTGCCTGTCAGAACAGAACCAAATAGCTATGAAACCTGCTGATAGCATAATTGGTAAGCCTACTTATTATTTAATTAAGAAATGAAAATTACTAAATAGTTGAGAAACGTACAAGAGTCTGTTGTTCAATAAGGATTTAGTCATTCGTTTTGTGTTTGGATGTTGTTTATATATGTTAAATAAATAGATAGTCAAGTGTAAATGTCTGTGGTTATTTTTATATATAGACTAGCGCAAACTTCCTTTTATAGTTCATCGCGTACACGATGTTGATTATGTTCGTTTATTTACAACTTATGCTTCTGGAAAACAACTATATGGTCATATTGGAATAATTGCACATCCAGTCATTAGCTCAGGTAAAAAAATATACGCTGATCATGTTATGATTACTGTATACATAATGCATTTATGATATATTTATTACCTGTAATGATGACTTTAACTACTAACTCGAAAACAATGAGGAGTAAGTGAAAACTGTTCTTAACCTTCCCATGGTTCATTTCTTGTGGAGGGTATACACCTTGCTGAGGTATCAATAATGGAGTTTGTGTATATTGTATAAGTGTATTATTAATTTTTGCACATAAAGTATTTCAAGTTAACTGTTGAGCCAGTCCATTTTGACCCATACCAAAACCAAAAAAACCAATGTTAATGTGAATCTATTCTTAGCATTTACCTAGCCGTCATCCATTTGTTTGTTTCCTTTAGGAGCAAATTCATTATATTTTGCTTTTCAGAATGTCCGTGATGGTATTGAGCTTGCTAGATGTTGTTATCCAAGTTTTACATGGGGTCTGTTCGAACTGATATGGGACACATACAACCATTCGACTTGAACCTGTAAACCATCATGTTACGTCGAACATTAGAACATGTACTATAGATGTTGGAATTATTATATCATGACCTTCATATAACTAAACCAAGTACATCAAAGTGAGCATAAGTGGAAGCAATTATAATAGATCGAATAACATGTAATTAATTAATCAATATTAAATAGTAAACATACCTTTGTGATTCTAGCCCGAACAAGAATCAAATTGCAATCTTCCGGAACCAAGAACCCTAATTAGGGTTTATAAGGATTATATGAATTACCCCTTACCTTTTCGTAGTTCAATCCAAGAATCAAACAATAGTGTGTTTGATTCACGTTCTTGTACACACGTACTAATTCAAGAAAAGTATTTGCAAGTAATAAAACACAAAACTATTTTAGTTCATAAAAATCGAAACCCTAAGGTTTTGGTTTTGATGAAATCGACCAAGGAAGAAAAGAGAGAAGAAAACACCAAGATGTGTGTGTACAAGTTATGAGAAAAATCTACATCTTGGGTTTGCTTATATACTACACAAAACTTGGAGCTCAAGGAACAAAGTAGGTGGGTTTACCCCCTTGGGCCGATCGGTTATGGCACCCCCTAGGGGTTTCCGGAACCTTCTCTTGTTTTCATGTTTTGTCTAGTATTTACTTTCCTAATCTTCGTTTAATAAATAATTAGTCATTAATCAATAATACTAATTATTATTAATGTTTTGTGTTTAATAATTAATTATAACATTTTATAAATAATTATTACATTTTCTCTTTATACGTATTGTGTGCAATCCCGTGATCTCAAGTTCGATCCTAACACACGACTACTAAAATAATGTTCATAATCTAACAGCTCCAACTTGGACATATTTTAATAGTGTGATCACATCGGTTAGCGTTTTGCAACACGCCTATGCCTCTAGTACAACTTGAATAAGGCTCCTGGAAAACCTTTTAATGATTTCTCATTATTATTATCCTTTTGTTTCTAATACCATGTTAATAAGGATATGGATTAAAGTCATTCCTTAATTAACCATTCTGTTTCTCGTTGTTTGTGATTGATCAAGATTACCAAATCTTCTGAACATATTCAGGGGAGATCTTGGGTGCGGCCACACATGCATCTTACCAACCCTACGAGGGGCCCAGCAGTATTAAACTTCAAAAATAAATTTGAAGGAACAAATTCTTTCTTGAATACAAGCAAAACCCACAAACTTTGTAACACTTTCGAAAACAACCCTTATGACTACCAGTTACGTATAGCGTTAAGTTGTTCCACAAAAATGTACTACATTCATGACACTTATCTTGCATCTCAAGTCTGAGGATAACTTCTCATGATTTACTTAATAACAAAATCCATAAAGTAGCATCATGTAGTTGGGATAAGTCCTATATTCTGTATCATTGAATATCATCTGAAATGGCATGACTACGCATCAATATACTTTAAGTATATTATACCAACCTTCAGATTTGTCTTGATTTAATAATATTCCCATATTATTAACTGACAATGGACAATTTAAAATAACATTTATTCATGAATTAAACATACTAATATAGGATACAATATATTATAAATTAAACATACCATGTATTTAGATTTATAATAATTGTTTAACATCCCTTATCCAAATACTAAATAGATCAATGCATGAAAATCTTGTTGATGAATTATGTCTCAAGTAATGACATTCCTACTTGTTGACAAAACATAAATCATCCAACTTTGATCTATCGGAATTTTAAGAATACTTATTTCAAGAATTCAACTAGTGAAATTCTTGTATGTGCATACTCAACTATTTTGACAATGCCATATAATATTTCAAAAAATGTTTGACATCCTTAACCACCAATTTATGATAATCAAACTCCCAAACATTTTAAAGTTTAAAGTATTCTTATTCTTTTAATGTATAATGCAACTATGCTTTTAGTAAGCATAACTAGTACATATAGTCAAAGATGAAATCCTTACCATGACTAGTATTGAGTGTCATCTCAATTTTATTAGCATCATTGTATGCAACAACAATATGCTATTAAAACTTTTCGTAAACCATAATATCTAATGTGTAATGTTTGATGCCCTTCAAACTTTCAATTTTGTTGGCTATGACAATTTTCACAACAATTGAAAAATTGTTCATCTATAGAATTTGGAAGCTGTTCCAGATTTAGGATGTAATTCTATAATCAAACATATTCTTTTTAGAATATTACACAAGTCATCTAATAACTTTTTAATTAGATATTAATATTGCCAAATCATCTTATAATCAAGCATGATACAACAAAACATGATGTTCATGAAAAATCTTTGAGTCATACTTAAATTTTATTCATGTTATACATAACTATTTAGACTTTCTAAATAACATATCATTTTATATTAGATTTATTTACCGCATATGTTTCAACAATAAACGTTCATTCCAAAGTTGTATGTCTTATTTCCTAAATTCTTAAAGTTTCATTCCAAACTAAGACTTAACTTTTAACTTATATGGAATGTTACCTTTTATATGTTTTACAACATATATGATTTAAGAAATTAAACATAATACTCCCACTAGCTTTTAGGAATACTTAGAAATTATCTTATTTTAATTATAACTCATAACATGAATTTAATAATTAAACATAAGAATAATCTTCTAGATGCATGCATCTATCCGTCCATGGATTATTGCACTTTGTACACTTTCAAAGATTTATTTGAATTCATAAACTCCTTTTGATTACTTATTGTCCTCGCTCAAGTAATCACTCATGAAAGAGTTTTGATATTCTATTGTCAATTTCATATAAATGAAACTAAATATGACAATCATAATCTTTATATATTTAATGTGTTTATAATGGAATATTCAATCACAGTTAATTGCTTAAGTGTGATTAATAATCTTGTCATAAGACATGCATTAAATACGTGCACAATATTGTCCACATGATTTCTATACAAAGATTTAAACCACAATGGTTACCTAATCTTTAAAGAAACTCATCCTCATTTTCTAGTCTAACTATTAAGATAAACCAAGTTTCTAAAATTGATTATCTTTATGGACAGCATCTTAATCATTCATAGCATGTGTACTTTACCCAATTTCATAATTGGTAATGTAACATGATGATTATCAGGTTTACAATAATACTGTAAATCATAACCCTCAGCATATTCATCAAATATCTGAGATATATTTCTATTCTATGAATGATAATTCCATCATCTTGAGATTTAACATTTAAATGTCAAACTTTATTATCATGCTGAGATTTATCATTTAAATGTCAAACTTCATCATGATATTTACTAGTGTATTTTAGAAGATTATGTATCTTGCAATTTTATCTTTTAAAGATCAAAAATCCCACTTGCTTTTAGCAATTTAAAGACTATCTTTAAATTCTTAGTAAATAAAGAAACAATACAATGTTCTCTTTTGAGATATTACAAATACATATTGACAGTTCCTAACTTTACTTTGTTAATAACCTCTTCATAAGCAGTTAAACAAATTTGGAACTTCAATTTAAGACTTAATGCGATTCATCAAATTCATCACATTCCATCATATGATAATGTCTTATTAATCTTCTATGTTGGAGTTTTATTAAATATGTCCAAGTCATACTCAACATTCTAACCTTGATAACTTTTGGAAGAAAAGAAGTCATAGTTATCTTTAATCAAACAATATAACAAGAGTTTGATTTTCCTAAATGAACATACCATAAACATTTGGTATTTCATTAGTATTAATATTGTAAGACAATCTATCAATATTTAAGATAACCATATTCCTCTTGACTTGTCTATTTACCAACTAAGTCATTTTAATGGTATAATAGTATTTTCAAGCCAATTACATGCTTTATAACACAAGTACTTTTTACAAAGTTACTTCATGTCCATGTCTTTACCAGAAAAACATAAACTGTTATAATCCCACTATACGTTATAAGTCATTTAACCATTTAATAACTTCATGTATATGTCTTAATTAAAAGACACAACAAGATAACGTCTTACTTTATTATAAGTCTTGTAACAATTAAAAGACTTTATGTTTATATCTTTTCAATGAAACATAAACATGTTTAACTAAAGTAATTATGAACACCATCTTTTGGTTTCAATAGTAATTTCAAGTTAATTTATTACTTCATAATAATGTAAACAACATTATTTATTCATTTATTTATGCCATTCCAAGAACACATAAATATTCATATTGAAGCAGCATTAGATTACTTTATTAATTTATGTCATTCCATGAATTCATAAATATATAAATTAAAGTAGTCTTGATATCATATTGACACATGTTCTAATAGGTATCTAATTTAGAAACTGCAAATTTTCATAGTTCAATTACACCAGTTGATCTGCTAGTAATGAAAATATGAAATTCACCTTGTTGTTGCAATCTAGTTAAGCTCTCACATAACATAAATTGTAACACTAAGTGTTTCTTGAATTAATATTAGAACATTATTCTCTTACCTTGTAGTCAAGAGAATCCATTGAATCATATCTTTATGAGTTGTTTCTTGCACACAATAAAGATAACATTTCTCCCACTTGTGCATGGAACAACCTCATATAGTTGATAAACAACATGTCATGCATTTGTTTATGTGTTTAATATGATTGTGTCATAGATTTTAGCATAACAAGTATATGTAAAACAACAATGTCTAGTAAGGAAACGTACAAGACTATCCTTAAAAGTATGAGTGTCTACACTTGGAAAGTAATTATCTTTAGCTACCAAGATGTCAAAGCTTGTAACTCCCACTGAATTAAAGATCATTACAATAATTTCTTATTCAGTAATAAGTACACAATACTCCCACTGAATTTGACAACATTTAAAATGTTTCATATCCAGTGAAAGAAAATAGTGTACTTTTAAATTTCCTACACCTTTAATTGTCCATACGTAACAATTACTTATGCACTAAAAGTGTATTCTACTACATAAATGATGGACTATCCACCAAATGCTTTTAACTTGAAAAATTGGGCATGCAATTTCTTCCTTAACAGGTCTACCATCCTACAATGTATGTAGCACCTTTAAAATAGTCAAAACAACTAGTTTGTCTTTAAACATTTTGCAGTAATTAGTCTAGTTTCTAATTATAATAACTCATAAAATGTCATACATAATTTTCTGTTAACCAAATATCATATTTGTTACTAAGAACTTGATCACCGAATGAGGATGATAAAATCCCTATGGAAAATATTCGCAATTTTCTTAACTATTAAAAAAAATTTGCTATGAGTTATATTAGAATTTAGACATATCTAATATTCCTATTATCCTTTCTCATTCATGAAAAGGAATGGGATTGTGTCTCACTCTTCCTTCATAAAAAGGAGACTTCTTTTGTCTTTCAAGTAAATATTTCTTAATCAAACATTTGTTTGAAAACAGAACTAGATTAATTTACCAAAGCCCAAAGTGCGTTTACGGTTTGAACGTTGCATTAATACATTAAAACGAATTACAAAATTCAATTTCAGTATTTTCGACAATTAGATCTTTAAGAAAATAAAATACCCATTGGTAAATATTCATATAAACCATAGTATTTTCTTAAAGCTAGGATCCTAATTGACATAGTACCATTACATCAGTTGATCTGCTAGTAATGATAGTATTCAACAAGGTAATTGTCGTACAATAATTGCCAATATCATATTGCAATTCCTAGATTTATGGGATTTACAATCACAAAACTTTTGTAATATAAGCATGTTTGATCCCCATCTTAATGCCTTGAGTCCAAGATCTCACTTCCTACTCAATTTAAGTCGTCTAACTTAAAAACTGTAAACTCACAAATCCATCACATCAGTTGATCTGCTAGCAATGAATTTATGATATTTACCTCTCCATTGTAATCTCGCCAAGTTCTCACATGATGTAAAATACAAATTCAAGTGTTCTTAATTAGATGGCATTCGACTTAAATTTTATAAGGGTATTAATATTTTGATGTGATCAAAATAATGTATGAAGAAGCATGCATACAACTTCATAACATTGGTTTTACAAAACATTTTTATTACCAATTTGCTAAGAGTAAAATAACAAAGTTTTGATTGAGGTATCGGGTTCACCAATTAAAGAATAACCATCAATTATCGTCCACTATATCGTACTTTTGCATAAGCCCGAAAGCTTAGTGTTTCGGATAATCATTGTGGAATTGTGGATTATTCACCCTTAAGATGACAATGTACATGTAATGGTTGTTCGGTAAGTCTAATTTACACACAAACGAGCGTTAAGACAGAATGTTGTCTATCTAAGGCCACAATTTAATGCGATGCCATCCTTATACCCATCTTATAGTGTGTAAACTTCGGTCGAACCTATTTAACTATTACGTACAAAAACATCAATCAACCAATTCTTTGAAATTTTAACTCTTAAAAAACCAAAACAATTTCGCCATTATTTAGTCCTTATTATTTTTCTATTCAAAAAATTACCCTTTTCGTTTATATAAACATGTCTAACACAATAAATAAACAAAACAAGTAATGTACAATAAAAAAATAAAACAACTAAATAAACACATATACATAATCATAACAATTAAATATGTTTAAAACATGTAGCCACATGCAAATCTTATTCAAAAGTCCTATTAATAATCAAATCTAGGTATATTACATATTAATTCAATTAGGGCTTTCTTTTTCTTGGAAAAAGAGCCACATACATCGATAAATCGATTGCGTAAGCCAAAATTAAATAAATACCACATAGCACATAATTGATTACTTAATATTGGAGTCTTCCCCAATTCAACATCTGTTAAAATTTACATGTTTTAATATAACTTAACCATTAATTCATATAAACAATTTAAACTATTTAAATTATAACACAATAAAAATCCATGCAAATATGCACTTTTTCATGGATTTAGCTTAACAATTAACACATTGCATCAAGATCGTTTACTAAAACGCATAACAATTACATGACATCCTAGGGTTTCTAATCATATTAAAAAAATTAAAAACCATAAACCCTAAAACCCTAATAAGGTCAATCGACCCATATAATATTTTAGGGTTAGGAATCTAACAAATAAACCCTAAAAACATGTAACTAAACGAATCACGATCCAATTTTTATGCATTTCGATAATTAATTACACATTATAACGGCTCTAGATGCCACTGTTGGAATTATTATATCATGACCTTCATATAAATAAACCAAGTACATCAAAGCGAGCATAAGCGGAAGCAATTATAATAGATTGAATAACATGTAATTAATTAATCAATATTAAATAGTAAACATACCTTTGTGATTCTAGCCCGAACAAGAATCAAATTGCAATCTTTCGGAACCAAGAACCCTAATTAGGGTTTATAAGGATTATATGAATTACCCCTTACCTTTTTGTAATTCAATCCAAGAATCAAACAATAGTGTGTTTGATTCACGTTCTTGTACACACGTACTAATTCAAGAAAAGTATTTGCAAGTAATAAAACACAAAACTATTTTAGTTCATAAAAATCGAAACCCTAAGGTTTTGGTTTTGATGAAATCGACCAAGGAAGAAAAGAGAGAAGAAAACACCAAGATGTGTGTGTACAAGTTATGAGAAAAACCTACATCTTGGGTTTGCTTATATACTACACAAAACTTGGAGCTCAAGGCACAAAGGAGGTGGGTTTACCCCCTTGGGCCGATCGGCTATGGCACCCCCTAGGGGTTTCTGGAACCTTCTCTTGTTTCCATGTTTTGTCTAGTATTTACTTTTCTAATCTTCGTTTAATAAATAATTAGTCATTAATCAATAATACTAATTATTATTAATGTTTTGTGTTTAATAATTAATTATAACATTTTATAAATAATTATTACATTTTCTCTTCATACGTATTGTGTGCAATCCCGTGATCTCAAGTTCGATCCTAACACACGACTACTAAAATAATGTCCATAATTTAACAATAGATACTATAGATAGAATTGACCGATGGTTAGTTGTTCGGGATTGATGCCACATAATTAATCGATGGTTAGTTTTTTGGGATTGCTGCCTCATAGAATGGTTCAGAAAATTCAGTCACGAATGCATGATTGCTCAATATTTTTTTGCCGGAATTCTCATCTGATACATGTTTGTACTGATGGTATTTGATTTTGTGCTATGAATCAGATTGGAGGATGCTCGCTACGCTATTAGAGTACACAAATTTTGGAGTTACTTTGCCATAGGGAAAAGGTAGCATGTTGGTCCTTCCTTTGCGCAGTTAATGCAATTAAAAAAAAAATGATCATTTGTTCCATAAACAACAATGTGTTATAAGGCTTAGTTCATTTCATGGTCAGGTACTCGAATGTGCCTTTGATTTCTAAAAATTCAGTGACGTAATTACCAACACACTTTTGCTCATGGCCGTGCACTACTCTTGGTCTTCAAAGTAGGATCACTCCATTTAAGATTTCCATGTTTAAGTGTCTCAACTTGAGATAAGTTTTTCCTTCATATGTTTGGGGCGTTTTGACTATTGTATACAAACATTAACACTTAAAAGTTGAAAACAATATGTTTTGTTGTAATGAGTAAAGCACTAGTATATTATGTTAGACCATCCATGTTAACTATCTCACGCACTCTATGTGTTACTTAAATGGACTTGATACAATGAAATCTCACTTAGCGAAAAAACAATTTATAACTAGAAACCAATTACATGATCAAACAAACGAAACATAATTTATGACAAGTATGATAGTTAAATTGGCTCCGTAATGACACCTCAATACATTGGTCAGAATATTTGAAAAAAATGGTTTACCCATCTGATCAACAAAAACTTGGTAATTAAACTAATTTATGTTACCATGATGACTTAAACTTCACAAATAAGACTACAAATAAGGAATTTAGCTAAAATATGTATAATTAAAACAAAATTTGAAAAGAAAAAACAAGGGCAAATTATTAAAAAAAAAAAAAATATATATATTATACTTGCCATGGTTTCGTGGTAGCAAACAAATTTTTTTACTTTTGATGGTATTTTTCTTTCATATTCATCCTTTTTAGGGTATTTTGTGAAATTTCTGAACATTTTTGCTCTTCTTAGTTAATATAATTTTTTTCTCGAAGAGCAAAAATATCACATAATACCCTAAAGAAGATGGATTTGAAAGGAAATTACCCTAAAAAAAAAAAAAAAAAAAAAAAAAAAAAAAAAAAAAAAAAAAGTAACTAATAAACTATAAACTCATCAAAATTGTTATATTTACAAAAACATAAACAAATTTACGCGAAAACACATAAAGAGCAAGTTTGTACGTAACACGGGTTCCGAATGACTCGTGTTATATAAGACTTGATATTGAAGTTTATTAATGCGTTGGTCTTTAAAATAATTTGTCGTTGTTGTTAGTATTCACGAAAATAGTTTCTTTCCTTTGTTGTTCAATTTGAATCTTGATAAACTTTGTTAAGTGACAATTATTATTTTAAACTTTGCTCATATTAGCTCATGTACTACACGGGTCACTAAACTATACTAATATTATCAAGATAATTTAAACACTTTCGGAAAACAATACGCAACTTTATTTCTTCAACTTACAATTTCAACATTTTTGTTTTATAAAATAATGGAATTAGCATCCTTGTGATTCATTATCTACCACGCCATGTTTTCACACATCGACAGCTATATGTGGCTCTTTCACGTGTCAAAAGCAAAAAATGTTTGAAGGTTTTTGTTTCAGATGTGGATCGTAACCTATCAAAGACTACTATAAATGTGGTATATAAAGAAGTTCTTCAAGGTCTATGATCAAACGGTCAATCGGTATATACAATATACATATTACATGTTTTATGACATTTTTCTTATTTACACTTATTATAAATGCCATACTTCTTTTACTTACATATTTTTAAACTTATTAGGTGTTCACGTAATGGACTTTTGTTGAAGTGTTAGAATGGTCACTAGATACATTTGCTTATAAAGACAAATATATTTGAGATCACGAGGCAATGAATGTTTATTACACAGATATTTACAAGCATTGTTTTTTATACTATTAGTCACTTATAACTTATTATTCCGTTATAAGAAAATTTCATAATATTTACTTTAGTTGTTCTTTCTTACTTTATTCACGTACTTATTTTTCTACACAAAACTCCTCTAAAATCCCGTGGATTCCACGGGTCTATAAGCTAATATATATATATATATATATATATATATATATATATATATATATATATATATATATATATCACAATAGTTTTTTTGTTTTTTTTTAATTCAAAAAAATCTGAAAAAAAAGAAAAAAAAAAGGACAATGATATTATGGTTTTTTTTAATGGTTAAAAGTTATTATGATACTATGATTTTTTTTAATATCACTCTAACACTCATACTTTGTTTTTGAATTTTTTTAATATCGCCGTAAGTTTTTTTAATATCGCAATTAAAAAACAATGATATTAAGTTTTTTACTAATATCACGGTTCATTTTTACATGTAAAGAAGCTTAATATCACGTTGGTTTTATAATATCACCGTAACTATCATGGGTTTTTAATATCATGGTTCATTTTTACATGTAAAAAAGCTTAATATCTCGGTAGGACTTATATTATCGTTAATATCACGGTAGCACTCATAATCAAAAATGAAAAAAGTGCTCAGAAAAATTTGAAAAAATAAAAAAACGAAAGAAGACAACAAGAGTAAGGATCGGTGAAAAGGAAAAAAAAATCAAAAAAATCGTTTTCATGATCAATTGGTACCGTGATATTAGCGTCAGGTCTTGACTTTTTTACAAAAAGTCAAGATTAGATCTAGAATGGGCGGCCCAGATCTGTCCGCACATCCGCACGAAAAATAAAAATCCGCACGAGATCCTCACTATATATATATATATATATATATATATATATATATATATATATATATATATATATATATATATATATATATATATAGTGAGGATCACGTGCGGATTTCACAAACCAAATATTCCTCACATATCAAGGGACTCATCCTCACCATCCATCTAAAAAGAAAATCAATTGTTGAGATTAAAAGCATTTTAATATTTCACCCATTTTTTATAATTTAAATATCTCTCAAACTGTTAATCGTTAAGCGAAAATAATTACACCATCGCGACGGACATTTAATTATCTTTTTATAGACGGGCACTTTGATATACTTTCGGGAAAAAAAATCACGTTTTTTTTATGGCCGAAAAAAAATCATATATGATATTATATGTAATATCATATATGATTTTTTGAGCCACGAAAAAAAACGTAAAAAAAACGAAAAAAAAAATTGTCGAAAATATGTCAAAGTGTCTATCTATAGAAAGATAATTAAATGTCCGTCGTAACGGTATAATTTTTTTCGCTTAACGATTAACGGTTTGAAAGATATTAATATTTGAAAAAAAATGATGAAAGTGGGTTTTTTAAATTGTCGGGATTAATTTCATCAATTAGATCAAATAAAGATAGAGGGTGAAGATTAGTTCCTTGGTACGTAAAAGAAGTTTGGTGCTCAAATGATCTTTGCTATATATATATATATATATATATATATATATATATATATATATATATATATATATATATATATATATCCCTTTTTTAAAACACAGTGTAATTAATAACAAGCCAATTGAGACGAAAAAGAGAATGGACAGGCATACTCTAACTCAGATTATTGTGTTATCTACTTATCTTTGGAGAGATGGAATAAAATCAGTTGCTTTGGGCCGGTGATCTAGAATATCCTATGCATATAATTGGTCGATCAACCAATATGGAACATGTGGTGTGAACTGTTGCGTCTGTGCAGTGGATCTACGTTTCAATCGATACAAGAGACAAAAATAGAAAATTAAAAATTTGACTCACTATAACGTCATTGCAAACGTTCAATGACCTGTCGTTTTTTTAGAGGATAGCAACAAAACAATGCTGGACAAATTACCTCTGTGCTTTTCACCTTACTCCCTACTTGCAGATTTATCACAAACTGTAGCAAGGAATACAGTTGAAAGTTTAAACTATCGGTGTACGTCACTTTCTCATTTTGCAAATTACACACATTATGAAGGCGTGTAGCTGCGCTTTTCACCTTAATATGTTGATGTGTAAAAATCAGATAAGTAAAAAACGTTCGACTAACATATACTCTCTCTGTTTTAAAATTATTGTGCTCGTTTCTATATTGTGATATCTTAAAATAATAGTTTATTTTTTGTGGCAACCAATCAAAATGACGTTTACTGGTTGGGAATGTTATTTGATTGTTTAAAAAATATAATGTTCTCAGTTTTTTTAACACTGTTTTTTAAAATTATGTGATTTTTATCTGGATGATAATTTTAGTATAGAGGGAATATAAATTATATCGTCCTTAATGGGACAAAAAGTTATTGATTACACAAATTTTTATAAATTGCCCCCTTAAATTATTTATAAATGGATGCTTACCAAAACTTACACTGCATATCAAAATATCATCAATGTCCTATGACCAACAGTTCCACCCTTTATTTTATTATGTTTGTCAATACTGAACATACTTACATTATCTTTTGGTTATTAGAAGCTCGTATTCAGCTTTTAAGTTATATCTTAACTATTTAAAGAAAAAAAAAGAAAAAAAAGTCAAGTGAAAAATGAAAAACTTAATGTATAGTTTATAAATAAACGTAACTTTTCTTAAAGCAATATAATATCAAATACTTACAATCGTCGAAAACGTGAACACAACAACCTCATAATGTTTCGCGACTTTTTGTATAGGTTCACAAATACATTGTACAATTCCAATACACAGGTATCTTTATTGATATTGAACCAAAATATCATATTATGTTTACGGGAGAGATTTGATACAGTGACAAACCCTACATCTAATTAGTCACGATGTGTACAACCCCAGACCATTCTCAATGAAATCATTTTTAGTATTGTTAAGGTTCCATGCCAAAAGATATTTATAATATCAAATACTTACAATACGGTTGAGAAATAAAGGCATTATCAATAGTGATAAAAACTCTTTTTCTATAGTAGTGTTATTAGCAATTTCTTTTAACCATGGTTTTTGACCTTTATTTTTAGTATTGTTAAGCTAACTAACTTACGGGATTTAAATCTACCACTACACTACAAAGATATAAACCAGTTAAAGCCTTTATTTTTCAAAAGATTGACATGACCACTTCATGTGTATCTACAATTTTCAAAAAATGAACATGAAACCTCGGAAATTCTAATATTATTAGTCACAATCTTTTAGCGAGTAAGTCACTTACGAGTGGTAAAAATCTTAAAGGCTCGCTAATTAGGATGTGAATTGATATGCACATATTGAGAATTGATTGGGACACACCAATTCAAGAATCAAATATCTGTAGACATCCTTTTTAACTGATTATATATTTGAGTGTGTAAATACAAAAAATAGAGTGTACGAATCATCTCCTATTTAAGAACCATGCAAAAGGCGACTAAACATCAATTACGTCAACTCTGAAGATTGCAATTTTAATTAGAATTGACATGTATTATTGTTGTACTAATGTTGGAATTTTAACTTGTGCCTTTTGAAAAGCATTGTTTGAATTTTTTATTCCAATCTAACTAATGGTCCGTTTGGTATATAGAGTTTAGGATAGAATTTGGATTTGGATTTTAACTTAGAAATATTTAATTAATAGTAATAGTTTATTTATAAAGAAAGACTGAATTTTAATTTAAAACTATACATTTATAATGCTAAAAAAATAGAAAAGATAAAAAAAGACAAAAAGAGAAAAGATTAGCACTAGCAAAATTCCAAAAACATGGCTAACACTCCTACTTTTATACATCTCAAATTTGTGGGTCTCATTCCCAAATTTTAATTCCTAAAACTCAACCAAACTATTAATTAATGTCCTTTCAATGGCGGCGAGACATCAGGGGTGGGGCAGAGCAAACTCAACATGATCAGTTAATGGCATGTCTTCAGATAATCAATATTAACTTGGAACAAGACACTTGGCAGTGGGAGTTTGACAATGAAGAAACTTTTACGGTTCGATCGGTTAGAAAGAGTCTTGATGTTAAACGTCTTCTGGGTGCTGCTATGGCGACTCGATGGTGCAACATTCTTCCGATCAAGGTGAATGTGTTTGAGAGCTTTGTTAAACCGTTTACCTACTCGTTCAAATCTAGATCGGCGCGGGATAGATATCGATTCTCTTCTATGTCCATGTTGCAACTGAATGTAGAAGACATTAACCATGTGTTTTTTACATGTACTATAGCTGTTGAGTTATGGAGCAGAATCGGGGTGTGGATAGATTTACATATCCTGGAGTTTGTTAATGTAGAAGAAATGTTTCAGTGGATCGAAGGTCAACGAGGTAGGTCTACGCATTAGAGGATCATAAACACAACTTGTGTTGCAAAATATGGATTCTTTGGACGTATCGGAACTCGGTGGTGTTTGATGGCTCAAGAGTTAAAAAGCATCACATTTTCGATTCGGTAGTCATTTACTCATTTAATTGGATTTGTAATTGAATCCGCAAGAGTAGATTCAACTAGAACGTGTGGATGCAAAACCCACGTATGTAATTTCCTTGCTTTTCTTTGCTAGTTCCATCTAGCTTTTATATAAATCAACAGTTCTAAAAAAAATTAATGTCCTTTCAAATAAAAACTCGTGCAAAAGTACTAAATCGAACGGGCCCTAAATTATTCCTGTTTATTGATTGACAATTTGATACTACCTCCGTCCCAAAATATAAGCCTAGTTTGATGTTTTGAATTGAACTTTGACTGAAAATATTTTTGTTTGTATTATATATTACTTGATAAAAATTACACCAAATGAAAATACATATACAATACTATCCATTTATATATTTTGCATCAAATATTATATTTGATGAATCTCGTAATTCTTAATTAAAGAGAGTACCGTGGAATTCATAGGGAATACAAACAAAAATATTTAAGGTCAAAGTTCGATTCAAAAAGTCAAACTGGACTTATATTTTGAGACAGAGAGAGTACATGATTAGGCTCTAAGAAAACTTAATACATTTGAACACCCGTGTGGGAGAGTCTAATGAACCTCAATCTCCAAATTTGATGCTCGGTATTAAGCTTGTTTATTTAAAACTAGACTATAAACCCTCGAGTTTCGTGAGTGGTAATAAAAAATATTTCATTTAATTTTATCAATAAACTATTAAAACTTAAAATTTGCGGGCTAGTAGAAAACCTAGAATGAATACAAATAAGTACACAATTATTGAATTTTAAAGATCATGGTGAAATGGAGTTTACCTAACGAAAAATTATATCTCACTATCCGTAAGTACATTGCCAATTCCTTAATGTTGTCCGTGTTTAATGAACCAGAACCAACTCTCAACCTCGTACTTTTAGTTAACCTTAATACTTTAATATGATCCCATAAGTAAGATGAATTAAGAGATGCATGCAAGATGTCTTGCCTTGTGCCACAAGTTATAACAGGAAGAATTCGTCTAGTGTCTCCTCCAAAGATAATGACCTTGCCGCCAAAAGGATTAAAGCCATTAGGATTTGTGTCACGCAAAATATTTCCTAATGTTGTGTCCAATGCTTCAAAATAATGCATGTCCATGATCGGAGCTTCATCCCAAATAATCAAATTTGTCTTACCTAATAAAGCTGCAAGATCTTAACCATAAGTAATTGAACAAAGGAAGCTTCATTAACATTGATTGGAATTCCAAATCGAGAATGAGCAGTATGCCCCACCGAGTAACAACAATGAAGCTATACCACTTGATGCAACATTTAATACAATCTCTCCTTTGCATCTGATAGCAGTTGATAGTGTATTCCATATATATGTATTTCTGGTACCACCATATCCATACAGAAAAAAAACACCACCTTCATTCTTTTCAATCGCTGAAATAACCTTGTCATATACACTTTGTTGTTCTGATGTTGAACTTGAAAAAAGATTTTCATGCTCCATTTGTAATTCATCTATGTTATAACACAACTCATCATGAAGACGCGTATTAGTATAATTTTGTAAGAACTCTATTTTTGTTAACGACATTGATGATATATTTTTACGCTAATTCCGTTTGTACCAAGAATTGAATCTATATCTTGTAAAATTAGGTTTTTAATATGATGCACACGCATCTCCAAATCGCTGCGTAGAAACGTGGGGGGTGTGAATACGTTTCTATTTAAAATCTAACAATCTTTCGTATCAAAATCCCGATCAAGTGTGGCTAAATATGAATAGTGGTTATGACACTTATAACAAATATATATGTCACGTAATTACAAGTATGCTTGCCAAACCAATACTTACATATCACGAATACAATATAAATTATCAATCATACAAACACAAATACGACATAAACAAGGTCACACTGTGGACGGTCCTAAATATGTATGGACGGTTCCATATATATTTGGAACCGTCCGCCACCAGTGGGTTGGTCGAGACAGGTAATGAAATGTTTTTATATTTTGCATTTTTAAGTTAGCTAGTTAATATCACAAGCATTAATGTAAAGAGATAAATGCAAAAATGAAATGTAAAGAGATAAATAGAGAAAACGCAAACCAGACACGATGATTTATAATAGTTCGATCATGAAGCACCTCTTCGCCCTACTCCACTCCCCTAGTACCCAACTCGAGAGTTACTTCACTAATCAACAAGCTTTCTTCTCAGCGGACAAAATCATACACCGTAGCTGATGCGTGGGATTGCGCCCTCGCAAAAGGTTTTACCTCTCGAGGGTTCTCAAGAGGCTTGCAATCCCTACCAAGCAGTGTACCTGACCGATGTAGTATAGTGTAGTGGCAAGTACCGGGGGATTGATCGTTCTCTCGGGGAATAGTGTCGTTATGATCAAAACTTAATTAAACTAGGTCTAGAGGTGAGGAATGATTTTTTTTTTGTATTTTTATATTTCATGGAAAGCAAGTAAAAATCTCGGGTATTGGAAGAGTGGGCAGAATTGGTTGCTAGTCAACTAACCTAATTAACTACAAATGCAATAAAAATAAAATGACAAGAAAGTAAATGTGATAAAAACAATAATGAGAGAAACGTGTTTACTTAGATTTCACTACTCCCTAGCTATCTTTCATTAATTGACTAGTTTGTTATAATTGCGTGGACGACGGGTTATATTCCTTAATACCATTCGTGGGGCTGTGTACGATCTTCCCCAACTCTATAAGCTTCTACCTCTTCCTATGTCGAGTCGACAACTAGCTCCGAACATGACCTCCTTAGTAGTTACTTGATTGGACAATAATTCACACTACCAGGCCTTCGATGGTGATCAAAGGAAATGAGGGGTGTTGTGATTACGCCAAGCTTGGATATAACCTGAAATAAGAAATACGAAAACACTACATTAAGTGATTGCGCAGGGGTTGGACCCTGCGAACCACCTCCGGTGTGTGAATAAGTGAACGGTATGTGAATTAATTGTAAGCGTAGTAAAGTAAGGTGAGAGAGATTGCATACAAGATTTGTCATTGTCCAGGACTATTTATAGGTGAAGAAAATGGTCCTGGAGAGTGGTCACACGTTTGAGAGAGATCATGGGGGCGTCCCATGATTTGTGGTAACCGCTAGGGTTTAGTGTCCCACTCCTCCTGGGTTAGCGGGGGAGCTAAAGGGAAAGAGAAGACGTGGTTAAGACTTGGTCTCACCATTGTTTGGACTTGGCATCATTTCGTCTTTAAAACTTATCGAGAGATACCCCGAAGGGCTTAATCCTTCGATTGGCGAATTTCCACTTGGTAACTAGATCATTGATGATTAGTTTTACGCCAAAGAAAGTTTAAAGAGGCTAGCCAGAGCCTTCGATTATGTAGGTTGCGATCAGACTCGAAGGGGTATCCTTCGAGCTAATCGGAGGGTACATCATCAAGCCCCCCAGTTAGAAGTTAGATATGCGCGCAAGAATATGTGGCTTTCAACTCTATCATAGTTCACTGCTTTCACCATATCCTCGAAAATCGGATAAGATGAAATTCTCAGATACAAAGATGCATTAAATGCGCATGCTTATAACTTACCCGTTGAACAGAAGAATATAACGGCATAATTATCAGTAAGCTCAACCATCTTTCAAAATTTAAAGTATTGAGTAGATATAATTATGAGTAATATAAATACCGGTGCACTCTAAAATTCTAAATCATAACTTTTTCCTTTGCACCCTTCAAAAAGCTGTGACATGTTTATCTGCAATAATCAAAAGGTAAACTTTTCCCTCCCCTTATAGTTAGGCCCTTTAGGTATTACCAGTTAGCCATGAGCATGAATGCTAAATGTATTATAAGACAACAAAAATGTACTCTTTCAAGAGAAGCCCTGGCCCTCTTTCTAGATGATTACCCAATACCCAAGCAACATAAAGTTGTTCTCCCAAAAAAGAATCAGAGCATCTATGACACCCCAAAAGGGTATGTGGGTCTGTATACTCATGCTTTTACCCGATCAAATCTAAGAATACCCCTGCACCCATTGTTTCTATAGTTGCTACAATATTATGAGGCACATATTTCAAGGTTTAATCCGTTTGGACTAGCCAAACTTACCACCTACATAGTAATGTGTAAGGCATATGGGTATGAGCCCACACTAAATGTGCTTTGAGGCTCCCTTAACCTGTGTCCTGGGGGAGATTGGTTGACACTGTCAAAGAGGAATGATGAAAATGTGCCCGTGCTAATCACCAAACCTTTCAAAAATATAACAAACTAGAAAGGGAAATTCTTTTATGTACAAGATACAATCATACCTCCGGGGTATCCAGCACTCTTGAATGAAGCATTCCGTTTCGACCGTAAGAAATTGAATGATCAACTTCCCCTCAATGTTCGAGACGAACCACTTTATCAACGTCTTGCCAGATATCCCATTGATGTGCAAACCTTTCCAGAACCCATACTCTTTATGGCTGGTCTTGTGGACCATTGGGAAGGATCTCCTTTGTCGCCAAAAATCCATTGTGATGGCCAGAGTATGTATATGCAACTTAAAAAATCCATTGTGATGGCCAGAGTATGTATATGCAACTTATTATAAATGAATAACATATCTAATTATATTTATGTATCTGTTTATATTGCAGTAATGGCATTCAGGAACTTCGTCGTATCTAATGGTGCAAAGGAAGCTAGCTTCATTCCCATGGATCCTAGAGAATTCAGCTACGGGGTGGGTTCCCCTTCAACCTCAGTCAACAATAATAACGTAGATGCCATTGTGCTGGAGCCAGCGACATTAATTGAAGAGGTGGTTCCCCTTAATGCTGAGGAGGTGTCGTTGGCAATCAAAGCCTTTCCTGACATGGAGATCCTTTCCTCCAATGATGTCCCCAAGACGTATGCCGGTACTTCTGGGATTCCTGACAGAGTACGTGAAAGGAAAGGGATTGAAATGAAGGCTTCGAAGCCCCCAATCAAGAGGAAACTTGACATACCCACTCTCTTATCCAGAGCTTCAAAGAAGAAGAACTCCCAAGATAAGGCTGTTGCTGCCATACCCTCCGAAGGTTCGGATGATGAAGACATTCATTGTAAGAGCTCACTACGACCTATATACTTCCACAAAATTAATTGAAAGCTTCAAACTGCTCTTAATTCGACAATGTGCAGGTTTATCGAACACTAAAGAACTCCCCAACTCTCAAGCCTGCCACTGATTGGTTGAAGGTGTTATTCCTAGCCGTTGGAAGGGAACCCTTGACAATATGTCAATAGAGCAGCTATGTGATCTTCATGACAAAAGCTACACAAGGCAAGCTGTTCTAGATAACCATCTTAACAGCCGAACAAGAGAATTGATACAGACTGTTAAAAATGCTAAAGAAGAGTTAAATGTAGTTTTGGCTCGAGAAGAACATAGGGAGCAGTTGATCACTGACTTGAAGTCAAAGTGTGACAGGGCTACGGAGGATACTGAAAAGAATCCCATTGTGCAAGATCTTTGATCCAACGTCATGAAGCTTGCCACTCGACTAAAGGAAGCCCAAGCTGAGTGTGGTAGGCTCAAAATGGAGGAGGCCAAAGCGATTGGGCTAAAAGAGAGAGTATCTGTGCTTGAGTCGAAGTGTGCAAGTCTTAAATCTGAAAAGAACAGACTCATGGAGCAAAAAACCAAGTTGCAACTGGAGACAGATGCCCTAAACCTTTAATGTGAAAGTCTTTAGAAAGATAGGGCAGATGTGGTGGCCAAGGTTATTCCTTACATTGCTATGGAGTTGTATCATAGTGATGAGGTCGGACAAGTGGTGGCCAACTTGGTGAATGCTGCCATATTCCATGGGAAATGTACTACCGTGGAAGAGATTGCTGAAAATGGGAAGCCTGTGATCCTATCGAAGGTTCCCTACTATCGTCCTTCACATGGAAAGGAATATGATGTTGCCAGCAATGCGTTTGCTTCAGCAGACTTTCCCTTTCTTTCGAAGGTTACCAAAGATTCGAAAGCTTCAGTTGAAAAACTGTTGTCGAAGAAGGCTAGTAGGATTCGGCCATCTTCTCCAAGTAGGAGGGCCTCTGGTGTGAAGTTTCCCTATCATCAAGAAGATCCCTCCTCATCAAAGAACGCATAAATACTGCCTTGTTGGCAATGGTTTATCCCGAGGGTGGTTTGTACCCTCCGAATATGTTTTCTCTTTGCTACTTTGATTTTTAGGATGTTTGCTTATCTGTTATCTACTTGCCATATGATGTTCTTTTCATTTATCCTTTGATTATATGATTCTCTTCTCTCAACGTTATTTATTAACGTTAATATACAACCTAAGGTTATGGTAGACGAGTATCCTTATTGTGTGTATTTTGAACCAAGATTTTTAAGCAATCGTATAATTTAACTGCTGACAGAGGGTTGCGACCCACTCCATCTTTATCCTTATAGTCATAGGGCTTCAAATGCCCATAGACGTTTTAGGAAAGTCAATGTGAATTATAGTGGATGTCATATCATCCTTCGAACATTGAGATTTGTAGTACTTGGCTGAATAAATCTTTGTTGAAACAAGAGATTTAAAGGAAATACGTTGTATCATTAATTGGGTAGGGAGGATTACATCATTTAATGAAATGAATACTAAGACGCCTACCATTAATGCTTCTTTCCCCGAAAGAGAAGAGTTCAACACATAAATTTGAAATAAACAAATTTTCTTAAAGGTTGTAAGTTTTAGATGTAAAACTTATGAAGGTTGGTGCCATTCCATGTCCTATCAACTTCTTCTCCAAAGATTGTTGCTAACTTATAGGCTCCGTTATCGTAGGCTTCAGCTACTACGTAAGGCCCCTCCCATGTTGGTCCCAACTTCCCTTGGTATTCGGCTTTGCTTGCGCTGTTAAGTCGAAGGACATATTCGCCTGGTTTGAAGCTTGAGGGCCGAACCCTGCTGTTGTAATATCTTTCTAACTTTTTCTTGTATGTAACTTCTCTGATGGAGGCTATTTCTCTTCGTTCTTCAAGTAAATCTAGATTTTCTCGAAGCTTTTCCTCGTTTTCCGAGGCTTCGATGTCTATAATGCGCTCCGTTTCCACGCTTATCTCTGATGGGATGACAGCTTCTGTGCCATAAGTGAGGCTGAAAGGTGTTTCCCCGTGACTCGACTTGGGATGTGTCCTATGAGCCCAGAGAACTTGGGGTAATTCATCCACCCACCCTTGGTGACTTCATCCTAGCATTCTTTCGATTCCATTGATAATGTCTCTGTTGGTAACTTCTACTTGACCGTTACCTTGAGGGTGGTATACGGATGTGAACGATTGCTTGATTTTTAAACCATTGCAAAAAGTAGGAAATACCCCTTCGAAAAATTGCTTCCCATTGTCAGAGATGATGATGTGAGGGACTCCGAAGCGACAAACGATGTGTTCCCATACGTATTTCTCCATGTGTCTTCCTGTCACAAATGCCAAAGGCTTGGCTTCAACCCATTTGGTGAAGTAGTCGATAGCTACGACCAAAAACTTCACTCCTCCTGGTGCTACTGGCAGAGGTCCTACTATGTTAATTCCCCATTGGGAAAAAGGCGATGCAGATGTGACAGAGGTCATATCTTGTTTATGTATTCTTGGGACCTTCGATTCCATCTGACACGCCTCGTATTTATGTATTATTTCCATTGCATCCCTGTGCAGTGATGGCCAGTAGTACCCCAACTTCATAATTTTAGAGACAACAGAGCGGGGTCCTATGTGTAAACTGCACGATCCTTCATGGGCTTCATTGATTATGTTTGTAGCCTGCTTAGGTCCGACACAACGAAGCCATGGGGATAAGAAGGATCGTTTGTAAAGGTAGTCTCCTATTATCCTGTATTGAGGAGCTTTGATTCTGAATTTTCTTGCTAGCTTTGGATCTTCCGGTAGAATGCCGCTTATTAAGTACTCCTTTATCGGAGTCATCCAATTAGTTTCTTCCTCGGATATTATGTTGGATACTTCCTTCCTTTGGATAGATCTTTCAGCTAACACCTCAACCAGGACTTCTTTTGTTAAGTGAGCGAAGGCCATTGAGGCTAACTTGCTTAACGCATCTGCCTTCTTGTTTTGGTTCCTTCGGACATGCTCAATGGTGTAGGATTCAAACCCTTGTAGGATTTCTTTTGCTTTATCCAGGTATTGTTTGATAATGGACTGCCTTGCTTCATAGGAACCTTTGATTTGGTTGGCGACCAGCTGTGAGTCAACGAAAATTGAAAGGTTGCGTACCTCCATGTCTTTAGCTAGGCGTAGGCCTGCTAACAAAGCTTCGTATTCTGCTTCGTTGTTGGTCGCCTCAAATTCGAATCGCAGTGCATAAGTGTATTCTGGGTTGACTAACATCAACCCTGCCCCTGAACCATCGGAGCTTGAGGCTCCATCTGTGAATAACTTCCAGTTGTCCTTTTCTTTCAAAGGCATCTTTTTGGGAGTTTCCTTATCATTTCCTGGATCAGAAGGAGTTTCAGCGAGGAAGTCTGCGAGTATTTGACCTTTTATGGAGTTTCGCCCCTTGTATTCTATTTCATGCTCCCCCAATTCGATGGCCGATTTAGATACTGTTAGGAATACAAATATTCCTATAAAAGTCTCGGTCACCTAATGATTGTAATAGCATTAAGTTAGCTCGTAGTTAGTTTGTTTATTAGTTAATTAGTATTAGATTAAGTAACACCGTGGAAGAAGGAACGGGTCTTTACCCACTGTATGCCTGATCCACAGCCCGGGAGTGGGCGTAATATTGTAACTATAAATACCCCTCTCCACATGTGGAGAGGGTTGGACCTTCATTCTTTTCAATCTAATATTTTCCCTTTTTCTTTCAAGGTTCCTCTCCTTCTCTTTTTCTTCCCTCCCTCTCATTTCTACGCCACTCACATCACCACTTGATCATGTTTCCAACATAGTTAGTATTCTACAATTGGTATCAAGAGCCAAGGTTTCATCTTAGGGCCTTGTAGAATCAAATTTGATAATGTTTTGAGTGGTTTTGTGAGTTTGGAGTCACTTTCTTGGAAAACATCTTGGGTTAATCTATCTAGTGTTGTTATACATGTTTGTGATGTACTTTTATGTTCATTAGTGTTTGTGGAACATTGTAGTGTAGTTTGTGTTACCATATCATTAAGCTATTTGAAGTTTGGAGTTGATTATGGGCGACTTTCTTGGTTGCGGTTAAGTCCACTGTTACATTGCTTGGTTGCGGTTAAGTTCTGCTATCTGCGATTAACTTGCTGCGTTTACTATTTTGGGAATACAAACAAAACGCAACGATAGTGACACTTTTGGACCATTATCACTGCGTTTAGTTTTCTGCGGTTAATCATTTGCGGTTATCTGTTCTGCGGTTGGGTATTTTCTGCGGTTTGGTATTAGTTGCGGTTAATCATTTGCGGTTATCTGTTCTGCGGTTGGGTATTTTCTGCGGTTTGGTATTAGTTGCGGTTAGTGTCCTGCGGTTAGTATCTTTGGCCTGCGGTTTGCTTAGGTTGCGATTAGTTCATACTGCGACTGGATTTTGTTGCGGTTTGGTAGTATTTGCGATTAGTGTCCTGCGGTTAGTATCTTTGGCCTGCGGTTTGATTAGGTTGCGGTTAGTTCATACTGCGACTGGATTTTGTTGCGGTTTGGTATTTTCTGAGGTTAGTGTTCTGCGGTTAGGTCAAGTTGTGTTCTGCGGTTAGTATCTTTTGGTTTGGTAATTTCTTATTTGTGATGTCGACTTCTTCCGATGACATTCAAGTTGCGGGGTCTGACACCCGACCTCCGATGTTGGATAGAACTGACTATGAATCATGGGCTCAAAGGATACGGCTGTACTGTCTAGGTAAAGATAATGGGGTTAACATCCTGAAATCCATCGATGAGGGACCCTTTCAAATGGGTACTACTAGAGACACGATTTCAGAAGCAACTGATCAACTACCGGCCGTGTTTGGTCCTGATAGACCTCGCACTTACAATGAGTTGTCTGAAGAAGAAAAGAAACGCTATGATGCAGACATCAGAGCTTCAAATATCATCATTCAAGGCCTTCCCAAAGATGTCTACAAACTAATCAACTTCAACACTGAAGCAAAGGCGGTCTGGGATAATGTCAAAATGCTTCTGGCAGGGTCTGAGTTAACTAAAGAAGATCGTGAGTCACAGCTATACGATGAATTTGAGCATTTCAAAATGAATCCAAGTGAAAGCATCACTGACTATTACGTCAGATTCCACAAGCTGGTCAATGACATGAGAGCCATCAAGATGACAATGCCCAACATACAGCTTAACTCCAAATTCGTGAACAACATGGCACCGGAATGGGATAGGTTTGTCACAGCTGTTAAGCTCAACAAGGGTCTCAGGCATACCAATCATGAACAGCTGTATGCGTATCTCCAACAACATGAGAAACATGCAGCTTATGATCGGCTAATGCGAGAAAAGCTCAATCCGTCTGCAACTAATGAATCTCTTGCTTTTGTCTCCAATGTTCAACAATCTTATCAAACTTCTAATGATCAAGTTCAACCATCACAATCATCCTCCAAGTCTACCCCTACCAATATTCAATCATCAACTCCCTCACCATCTGCTTTGAATACTCAACTTGATTCTGGGTATTCTCACACTGACATGATGATTGATAATCTCTCCAACCAAGTATCCTTACTGGTCCAACAGTTCAGGGCTGCACTCCCATCTACTAACAACCAGCTCAGAATCTCATCTAATCCACGTAATCAGGCAGTCATTGAAGATGGTCGAGTAGTGGTGCAGAATGTGCAGGGAAGACAGAACTTCAACCAAAAAAATGCTGGTAGAGATAATGGGCAGTACAGAGTTGGGAATTCTCTTCAAGCACAAGCTAAGCAGCCGAAATGCTACAACTGCGGAGGGTTGGGCCATATTGATAGGAATTGCACTCTCCCAAAACGTCCCCAAAACTCTGAGTACTTCAAAGACAAGATGTTGCTGATGCAGGCACAAGAAAATGGGACTGTGTTGGATGAAGAAGCTTTGCTCTTTCTGGCTGGTAATGATGGGAACATCTTTGATGCTGATGTGGATGATCAACCTGTTCAGGACATGGCTCTTAATGACCCAAATATCTTTCAAGTTGAAGAGTGTGATGCATTTGACTCAGACGTGGATGATGAACCAACTGCTCAAACAATTTTCATGGTTAATTTGTCTGCAGCAGCATCCTCTTCACAGCATCCTGATTTATCAATCACGTCTGCCATCTCTGAGGTACCAAAATCGCCTAAACATGATCTGAATAATTCTACACCTGTACAGGGGGCATGTGACTCTGTACAACTCAAGAATATCGTCAACACAGACATCACTGATATGGGTAATACCAATAATATCCCATATGAAATGTATGTGAATGACAATGGACCCCCAGTTGTACCAAGTGACATGCCGTCTATTGATTCTAGTCAACATGAGGTATATGAGCACTCTATATACAACCCTGATGATTCTCTGATCACTAGAATTAACACCCTTAAGGACCAAGTAAACATTTATGAGCAGCGTGCTAAGTTTGAGCTGAATGAACGTGAGCAGAAAATGGAATGGCAACTGCGTACTTACATATCTGAAAACAATTCCAAACAAGAATCATTAAAAAGGGAACTAGTTTCTTTAAAGAACCAATTGAATCAAACCGTCAAACAAAAACTTGAGGTTCAAAAAGGTTTGACTACAATCAAACAAGAATTCAAAGATAAAGAAACTAAACTTCTAAATGACTTCTCAAAATTAAAAACGTTGAAAAATAAATTGGAAGATAAGTTGTACACACAGGGCCAAACCATTCAATCTGCTCAAATGATGGAAAGCCACAGGAAGTTAAGTGATGAATTTAGCGAACATGATTCCTCCAAACCCAAAGCAAGATTCCTTAGAATAGGTCTAGGTGCACAACCTGCATTATATGATGCAAAAACTATGCTTGAACCTAACCATGCCCCTCCTGATACACGATCCTATGACCACATCAATGAGGCAGAAGATAGAACTAGGGCAAAACTTGCTGAACGTTTGAAGGATCCTAAATGCATTGCTAATAACCTCGTGTTTCACTATGATTATGCAAATGACAATCATACTGCAATTTCTGTTCCTCATAAGAGAATTTTTCCTGAAAAAGTGTTTTGGAATATTGACATTGAGAGAATGCAAGCTGAAAAAGTTGTAGGTAACACACGCACTATGTTTAGAATTGCTCACCCAACTGCCTATCCCCTGAACACACCTAGGCATCTTGTACCTTTCACTCTTCCCACACAATGCAATACTCTAATTGGGCTGTATGTGCTAGGTCAATTGTTCAATGACTTTGAGAAAACCTGTAAAATAAGAATTACACCTACAGGGATTACAGAAGGGGAAAGGGGTTTTGAGCAAACAAAACAGTGTTACTTAACTGATGTTATGCCATTCTTTAAACTTCTAAAAGAACATTTTGAGGGACTTAAAAACACAATTAATGATGATGTGACTCAAATGAAAAAAGTTTTTGATGAAGTGGAAGGTGAGGGTAACCAACTTGCTATTGATCTCAAACACAGTGAAATTGACAGAAAAAACATTCTCATCATGAATGAAAACTTGATTGCTAACTGCATTGCTAAAGATGTGTTTTATACTGTTACCGACTCTGCGCTATCTGCTCGACAATTTCATGAAATGTCGGTTACTTTGAATGTCTTCCAAAATCGTGTGATTGAGCTTGAGGGGGAGAATTACAAACTTACTGAAAAAATTCAAAACGATGATCATGATAACATGGTCAGGAATTTCTCAAAACTAGAAGTTGATAATCTGAACCTACAATTAAAATATCAACATCTAGAAGAAAGTATAAAAATATCAAATGCCAAGATATCTTCGGATGTTCCTGAATTTGATACATGTTTTGAATTAGCCAAAAAGGATGAAATAATTCAAGCTCACTCAAACACGATTCGGAAGTTGAAGGTCCAAATTGCACAATTAAAATCGAACAGAAGCGATGTGACCAATACCAATTACCAGAAGTCTATGGATTCTCAAAATTTTCAAAAACAGGACACTATCAATGAGTTACAACATGAAAATGAGTGGCTTCGTGCTAAAATGTTCAACGCTAAACAACGTTATAAAGAATTGTTTGAGTCTATCAAAACAACACGTGACCAAAACAATGAGAAAGTTACCTCTTTGTTAAATGAAATTGAGAATCTAAAGACCATGGTGAAGGGTAAAATGCCCGTTGCTTCATGTGATCATGCAATTTCCAATGTACATGTTTGTAATAAATATGAGTGCGATGCTGTGAATGTTTCTCTTCCCCTTAGGAACAATAAGTTAGTTCATAATAACTATCTTAGAAATCTTAAGGATTGTCTGGCCATACTTAGAGAAACCGTTGAAGATAAGAGGATCTCTAAACCACTTGATGATGTTATTATTGGTGCGTGCTTCCTCACTAATAGGGCCCAGGAATTATTAGAATATGCCATAGGATCATGCCCCAAGAATGATACCAAGTCGGATTGGACAACTGCATTGCACCCTCTCAGTGGCAACAAGCATGTCACTGTTGACTTTCCCCAAACCATGTCACAATCCCCCATCTTGATCACCAGTAAACAAGTAGCAACTAATCAGACTAATGTTCCCATCATCGCTTCTACAGGAGTAAAAGGTGTATCTAATGCTAGCAAGTCACAGCCTAAATGCAATACAAAGAATGATAGGACTTTGCCGGCTAAGAGCTCACTTATGAAGGAAGTAGAAGAATCATCTAGGAACAATAAAGTGTTGCTTAGTGAAAGGAATCGTGTTGATTCAGACATTTGTGTTAAAAATGATGTAATTAATTCGAATTCTGATGCTATTTGTAAGACGTGTAACAAATGCTTATTTTATGGTAATCATGATGCATGTGTTGTGTCCTTTCTTAAACCCACTATGCAATCACCAGTTATGAATGTTTCTCGTATTAAACGGGCAAAACAAGTATGGAACAAAACAGGAAAAGTTTTCACTAATGTTGGTTATCAATGGAGACCTAATGGAAGGAAACTCACTCTGAGGGAAAAGTGCCCAGTAACTAGGATTACTAACTCTAGAGTCATGCCTATTAGGAAGTGGAGACCTACTGGTAGACTATTTCCAATAGAAGCAATAAATACCACTCCTAGGTCTAGTGCATCAAAATGTGAACACTCCAGTGAGATACCTGTTACTTATGATAATCCAATATTTGTGTGTTCTAACCAAACGGACCCCAATTGTGTGTGGGGCTCCAGCTTTTTCAGTTATCCACGATTGTCTGATTTCAAATGCAGGTCGTACAAATCGTCCTTTGGTATTTGGACTCAGGCTGCTCAAAACATATGACTGGTGATCGCTCAAGGCTCAAGAATTTTGTGGAAAAGTTTATTGGTACGGTTAGGTTTGGGAATGACCATTTTGGTTCTATAATGGGTTATGGTGATTATGTCTTTGGAGACGGTGTTATATCCAGAGTCTACTACGTGGAAGGACTTGGGCACAATCTATTTTCTGTTGGTCAATTCTGTGACTCAGATATCGAAGTCGCCTTCAGAAAGCACACCTGTTTTGTTAGAGAATTAGATGGTGTTGATCTTTTCAAGGGGAGTCGGGGCACTAATCTTTACACCATCTCCATCGAAGATATGCTACGGTCCTCTCCAATTTGTCTGCTCTCTAAAGCATCCAAGAACAAGTCATGGTTGTGGCATCGTCGTTTAAACCATTTGAACTTCGGTACCATCAATGAACTTACACGTAAGGATCTTGTTCGAGGCTTGCCCAGACTTAAGTATGAAAAGGACCATCTGTGTTCCGCCTGTCAAATGGGCAAGAGCAAAAAACATACCCATAAACCCAAAACTGTCAATTCAATCATGGAAGTTCTTCATACTCTTCACATGGATCTTTGTGGACCAATGAGGATTCAAAGTATCAATGGAAAGAAATATGTGCTGGTGATTGTTGATGACTACTCTCGATTCACATGGGTGAAATTTCTATGATCTAAAGATGAAACTCCAGAAACCATCATCAAGCTCATCAAGATGTTGCAAGTCCGCCTCAACAAAATAGTTAGAGTCATTCGTACTGATAATGGAACAGAATTTGTGAACAGACAACTTACTCTGTTTTATGAAGGTGTCGGAATTAGTCATCAAAAGAGCATTCCACGAACTCCTCAACAAAATGGAGTTGTTGAAAGACGCAATCGCACCTTAGTTGAAGCTGCTAGGACCATGCTCATCTTCTCCAAAGCTCCTCTATTTATTTGGGCTGAGGCAATTGCCACCGCATGTTACACACAGAACCGATCCTTGATACATCCTCTCCACTGCAAGACTCCCTATGAACTGGTTCATGGCAGAAAACCCGATCTTTCGTTTCTTCGAGTTTTTGGTGCACTTTGCTATCCAACTAATAACAGTGAAGACCTTGGGAAACTCAAGGCCAAGGCCGACATTGGTTTCTTCGTTGGCTATGCTCCAGAGCGAAAAGGGTACCGAATCTACAACAAACGTACCAGAGATATAATGGAAACAATCCATGTTACTTTCGATGAGCTGACTGAGCAACCGGTTCCTGAACTATCAAGTTCTGGACCCGTACCTAACCTTTTGTCCCCTGGACCAATTAGTTCCAGGCTTGTACAGAATCCCATCCCTGCTGCTCCTTTTGTACCTCCTACAAGTGAAGATTGGAAGAAACTGTTTGACCCAATGTTTGATGAATACTTTGAACCTCAACAGATGAATGCTCCTGAAGCTGCAATGGTTCAACCACCAGATGGGGTGGTGAATGATCAAGATGACAATAACGGTCCATCCACTTCATTGTCATGGGATTCTGAAGCTCCCGCCATCAGTCAATTGGTTAGCATGTCTAATGTCCAATCTTCACCTCCACATAGAGCGGCAAATGTAGATAATACATCTGAAGTTAATCCTTTTGCTCCACCTGATAATGAGCCATTTGTTAACATCTTTGCCCCTGAACTATCAAATGATGTAACATCCTCTGACGAATCTAACACGGCTACCTCAGTTCCACATTCTCAACCCCATGAATACCTCCGAAAATGGACCAATGATCATCCTATTGACAACATTATTGGGAACCCTTCACGTCCAGTATCAACCCGCAAGCAACTTGCAACCGACGCATTGTGGTGCTTCTTTAATTCTGTTCTTTCTAAAGCTGAACCAAAAAGCGTCAAGGATGCAATGTCTAAACACTCATGGTTCACTGCAATGGTGGACGAAATTCATGAATTTGACCGACTGGATGTCTGGGAACTAGTACCACCTCCCGAGTGTGCTATGATCATTGCTCTCAAATGGATATTCAAGGTTAAACTTGATGAGCATGGAGATGTTTTGAAAAACAAAGCTAGGCTTGTGGCAAAAGGATATCGACAAGAAGAAGGTATTGACTTTGAAGAATCCTTCGCCCCAGTTGCTAGAATAGAAGCCATAAGGATCTTTCTCGCTAATGCTGCAAGTCAAAACATGGTGGTTTATCAAATGGATGTCAAGACCGCATTCTTAAATGGGGATCTGAAAGAGGTGGTGTACGTATCTCAACCCGAAGGTTTTGTGGATCCAGAATGCCCTAATCACGTGTACTGATTAAAGAAGGCTCTATATGGGCTTAAACAAGCACCCAGGGCGTGGTACGACACCTTGTCTAAATTTCTTCTGGCCAACAAATTCTCCAAAGGCGTTGTTGATCCTACTCTCTTTACCAGAAAAACAGGCAAAAACCTCCTACATGTACAAATCTATGTCGATGACATCATCTTTGCCTCATCTGATCCCTCAGAATGTGATCGTTTCTCTCAAGAGATGAGCTCCGAATTCCAAATGTCTATGATGGGTCAAATGTCATTCTTTCTAGGTCTGCAAATTTCTCAAAACCCCAATGGTATATTCATCAATCAATCCAAATACGCCAATGAAATTTTGAAGAAATTTGGATTCGACTCCAGTGATTCAGTTGATACTCCTATGATTGAACGATCAAAGCTTGACGAAGATGATGTGGGAATTCCGGTCGACCAAACCATGTATCGTGCATGATTGGCTCTTTAATGTACCTTACTGCAAGCAGACCCGACCTTCTATTTGCAGTTTGCATTTGTGCCCGGTATCAATCCAAACCCACCAAGAAACATTTGGAAGCTGTCAAGAGAGTCTTTCGATACCTTAAAGGAACAATCCACTTGGGCCTTTGGTACCCTAAAGAAACTTCTATGGCTCTCACAGCATATTCGGATGCTGATCATGCTGGATGTCAAGACACTCGTCGCAGTACATCTGGGGGTGCACAGTTTTTAGGAAATAAGCTAGTCAGTTGGTCTTCAAAGAAACAAATGAGTACATCTATCTCCTCCACTGAAGCTGAATACATTGCTATGTCATCATGCTGTGCTCAGATCCTCTGGATGCGTTCTCAACTTTCTGACTATGGCTTCATCTGCAATAAGATTCCTATGTACTGTGACAACAAAAGTGCAATTGCACTCTGCTGCAACAATGTCTAGCATTCAAGAACTAAACACATTGACATTCGACATCACTTCATCAGGGAGCAAGTTGAGAAAGGAATTGTGGAACTTTACTTTGTGCGAACTGAGTTCCAACTAGCCGATATCTTCACCAAAGCACTTTCTAGGGAACGGTTTCACTTCATCCTCCCACGCCTTGGTATGAAGAGTCTCACACCTGAGGATCTCAGATGTCTTCAGGAAGATCAAGAGGAGTAAAGGGGTTGCTTCACATATCCTTGTATAGTATCAAATCAAAAAGAAAATAGAAACATATAAAACCTATAAAAACCATAAAAATCTGAAAAATCACAAAAACTCAAAAATATTCTTCTCTCGACATGTCTCTTGTATAATCGATATTATGTACGTTTCTAGAAATGTCATTCAATAATGACACGGAATCATACATATGCTTGAGCAAGAGTTTTTCGGTTTCAAATAAAGTTCTTTTCAAAAACATGTCGTATCTCAAATCGTTCTTAAAATATGGTTTGCTATTACTTCAGATAGCAACCCGGTTTTCAAAACTAAGGAAAACACGTCGCCAAAAAGACGGTTGTTCCTAACAAAGGGTGCCGTTTATCCGAGTGTGAATTACTTTATATTCATGCACCCTCGATCTAATGTACGTTTCAGTGCATTATTTCTTGATAAAGAAGAGAAGTCTTCTTTTTATCGCCAAATACTTTCTCTTCTATGATTTTTCCGGAAAGTATTTGTGCAAAACTTGGTGGTACCATGAGATTTTGATTGAAAATCAATTTGAACTCAAAGTTTGGTAAAATATTCACTCAATCAATGACGTTAATAGTTTATGAAAATATTTAGGCTTTAAAATCCGTCATTGATTGAGGGGGAGAGTGATTTCTCAAAATTTTATGTATCATCAAAACTCCCCACACTTCATACATAAAACAGTGCAACAAAAAGATTTGTGATGGTTATGTGTCAGAATGTGTAAATTTTCAAAGAGTTTTCGTAAAAACTTCGAATATTTTGATAACTCTTCAAATCTGACACATAACAACCTCCCTCATAGTTTGAGGGGGAGCAAGAAAAAGTTCCGTTTATCAGACAATATCAAAAATTAACCGCATTTCTCTCCCAAACGTTTTCTAACTTATTTAAATCAATTGAGATCAAAAATCTCGAAAGATTTGAAATTTTTGATCGGGGGAGAGAATGTGATTTAAATATGAAATCTGATAATCAAATGTGATCTTTAAGACTCATAAAAGGCTCCCGCATATGTGCTAAACACTTTCGAATATCGATGCACATATTGAGGGGGAGCAAACGGCGTTTGTGGAAGTTATACCAATGACCGACCATTTATCTTTATGCATGGAGTTATAAGGTTGGTTAAGGTTAGGTATGAATTCCCATGATCCACCAGAACCGGAAGGATCTTCCCAGGGACAATCCATAGATAGATTAGAAGTCCTTAGGAATGATTGAAAAAAAAAGGAGTAAAGTGAGAAAGGGAAGAGTGCGGACTGAGATAGAGCTAGGACTGGAACAAACCCAACAAGGTTCTAGTGATGAAGTCTCGGTAAGCACTGAAGGGGTTGAAGAATGAAAAAGAAATGAAATGAGAAAGGGTGAAAAGAAATAGCCCTCCATATATTCAACCTTAGGGCAGAAACCGGGTTCAATTCATAATCTACTGGCGGTTACTAAGGTAACACCGGTATTGAAGACAAGACGTCATGGACCCAGTGACGCACTACACTAAAACTTCCCAACCACTCAAGTTCTCTTAAAAGAGCTTGTTTCAATCTCACGGGGAACCCTGTGCAATGTATCGACCGCTCATTGCGAGTTATGTTGATACCTAAAACAGGAGACGCCTCCCCAGTCTCCAGGAGCGGATCAAAACGCACTATCGAGTCTAGAGCCAAAGAGATCATCCATAAATCTCGTTAGGACACACTTCCAAATATGCTTATTGTTTCACACAATGTGGAAAATAAGGTAAAATATTTAGAGTCCTACGCATTATCCTTGTGGTATTGCCAGAACATCCGAGTGATATGAAAATATTCACAATGAAGATGGAAATCCTTCTAGAGCGAACATTATTCAAGCTCTTGGTAGGTGACATGTGAGATCCATCTTGGATCAATGATCAATTGACAACTGGAAAGCAACAATGGTGCGATTCATAATTGAATCAAACTTGTTCCAGGATATGGATTGACGGATACTTTTGCTAAAACCTCTCAATGTGCTCACCAACTAATCTTTCGAGCACATTGATTGTGTAATATCTTTCAAACAAAAGTATTTTTGATAGAAATGTGATTCGAAGTATAAAACTCTCGTAGTGTCTCAAAAATGTTTATCATATGACACGCGAGTGATTTCTATAAATCAATTTCTCATCAATCCGTGAATATCTATTCACCGATTCACTCTATCGTGCTGTCTACTTTGAGACGTTCCGGTATGAGAACATGCTAAGTATGAAGATTCTGAAGTGGATTCTTTGGAAAATTCATTACTACAAGCTGGAAATTCTTGTCAAGGAGAGTCTTCTTTAAAAGAGACTCTACCTGATCACAGGTCGGTTCTCACAAAACCGAAGGGTAGTCTGTCCTCGCAGAACGAATGACAAAGCCATATTCATTCTCTATCTTTAGTGCTAACTGTTTTATTTCAGGGACACATATAAAGATGGCGTTGATGGCACCAGTTTCCAGCTGAATTAGGTCAATCCATACCTCATGCTCACACATCCTCCACACTATCAATGAAGATGAGAGACTTGCTACAACAAATGTTGAGAGACTACCAACAACGCTTCCTCAACTCTGATGAAAAAGTCTCCTGATCCATAACTCCAATGCAACGTCTCCAGATACAGAAGAGTGTGAGCATGATGGTCCTAAAGTCACTACATCACATGAAGGCGATACTGCAATGGATGAGCTTGGAGATTTACTTTGGCTGATGATCTCAAAGAAGCTCAAAGATCACACATCACAAAGGAACTCTAATCACAAGTTCGCTTGCTTGAAGTACGAAGTGTGCTGAAGAGAGAAGAATCAGATCCTACGAGCTACAAAGACTAAAGAATGCTTAAAGACCAAAGATCTTAATTTCAAAGGTGACCTCGCTTAGGGGGAGATTGTTAGGAATACAAATATTCCTATAAAAGTCTCGGTCACCTAATGATTGTAATAGCATTAAGTTAGCTCGTAGTTAGTTTGTTTATTAGTTAATTAGTATTAGATTAAGTAACACCGTGGAAGAAGGAACGGGTCTTTACCCACTGTATGCCTGATCCACAGCCTGGGAGTGGGCGTAATATTGTAACTATAAATACCCCTCTCCACATGTGGAGAGGGTTGGACCTTCATTCTTTTCAATCTAATCTTTTCCCTTTTTCTTTCAAGGTTCCTCTCCTTCTCTTTTTCTTCCCTCCCTCTCATTTCTACGCCACTCACATCACCACTTGATCATGTTTCCAACATAGTTAGTATTCTATAGATACCCTCCCCGATTTCTCGGGCTTTGATAATATTTGTTTGATGGGCTTATCAGTTAATACCGTGATGGGGTGAGCTTGAAAGTACTTTCGGAGGTGTCTTGCGGCGTGGACTAGAGCAAGAATTAGTCTTTCCAATTCTGGGTAATTTAATTCAGCTCCCTACAAAACCCGACTGACAAAGTAGATCGGAACTTGCCTCTTCTCTCTTTCTGCCAAGAGTACTGCGCTAATACTTTCAAGTAACGTTGCGATGTACATATACTGTACTTCTCCATTAATTGGGGCTGTGAGTGTTAGCAGGATTTCCATGAACTCCTTCAACTTTTGGAAGGCAACTTCAGCTTCGATACTCCATTGGAAAGTCTTCTTATCCATACATCCTTTAAGGGTCTTAAAGAACGGTAGTGATCGATCCGCACCCTTTGACAAAAACCTGCTCAAGGCTGCCAGCTTTCGATTAAGGCTTTGTACCTCCTTCAATGTATTTGGGGCTTGCAGATCAGTGATAGCTTTCACATTTGAAGGGTTTGCTTTGATTCCTTGTTTTGTGATCAGGTGCCCCAGGAATTGCCCCTCTTCGAGCATTTCTTCGGATTGAGCTTCATATTTATGGCTCTTAGCTGGTTAAAGGTCTCTTGAATGTTGGAGAGTAGGTCTTCCTCAGTCCTACTCTTTATGACCATGTCGTCAACATATGCCTCCAAATTCCTTCCTATCTGTTTATTGAAGGCCTTGTCCACCAAACGCTGGTAGGTTGCCCCTGCATTTTTCAAACCGAAGGGCATCTTCTTATAGCAATAGATGCCCTTTCCCGTGTAAAAGGCCATTTTCTCCTCGTCTTCTACTTCCATTTGTATCTGATGGTATCCCTTGTAAGCATCTAAAAAACATTTTAGACGAAAACCTTATAAGGACTCTACCTTCCAATCTATTTTTGGGAGGGGGTAACAGTCCTTTGGACACGCTTTATTGATGTCAGTAAAATCAATGCACATACGCCATCCTCCGTCACTTTTCTTTACCATAACTGGATTGGCCACCCACGTTTGGTATTTAACTTCTCTGAGTATACCTGCCTGCACTAATTCGTCTACCTCTTTGTAGGCTCCAGCGTTTCTCTCCGGCGCAAGGCTCTGACGCTTTTGTTTGATAGGCTCAATGTGCTTGAACTCATTGAGTTTGTGTTCCGTTCCGAAAGGCTTACCATCGATCATGAGACTTCTCGGAACCCCTGTCATATCGGAGTATGTCCATGCGAAGATATCTTTGTTGTCCTTCAAGAGTTGTTTCAGGCTTGCCTTGAAGGTGGCAGGGAGTTGTCTTCCAATTACTACCGTTTGCTTCGGATGGAGCTCGTTTATCACAATACACTCTTCGGCATCCCCGCAACTCAAGATGGCCTTCGGAGGCTCCTATGGATTTTCTTTAATCTTCTTTCCCGCCTCTGGTGTCCCTTTCTTGTTGTAATTAGATAGTACAGTCCCTATCCCATTGGCTGTTTGGAACTTAATTGCTGCGTGTATGGTGGATACCACGATGCCTATCTTCTGCATGGCGGTTCTCCCTATCAATAGATTATAAGGAGAATCTGACCTTACAATTGCGAAAGTAAGGGTTTCCGTCCTTGCCAGTCGGCCCTCACCGATGGTTACGTCTAAAGGGATTTCACCTAGAGGCCATGAGTGTTCTCCCGAGAAGCCTACTAAAGGTATCTTCGAATCTACCCTTTGTGACCTTATGGAAGGTTTGAGCTTCAGGAAACAGTGCTCATATATGATCTCACAAGAACTTCTGCAGTCCATGTAGGCCCTATTAACTTCTCGATTGAAAATGAGGACCTTTAAGACTACAGGATCATCTGAGGGAGGTTGAACCATTAAGGGCAGAAACGTTACTTCCCCTACATTGGGTGCTCCTTCCTCAATTTCTTTTCTTTTCTGACTCGGGCCTCCCCTGCGAACCATAAGGATTGGAGCCTCATGGACATAGTCTTTAGTGTCGGTGAGCTTTTCTTTTCCCTTTCTTATACCTTTTATTAGATGTGTCAATTGTCCTGATTTGACAGCTTCCTCTATTTGCTTTTTCAATTCTCTGCAGCTGTTTGTTTCATGACCAAAATCCTCGTGAAAGTGGCATTACTTGGTCATATCTCGGTTCCTCCCGTTGCTTGTCATGCAAGGAGGGAGTTCGAAGGTCTTTGATGCCTTCTCGGTAGCCAAAATTTCCTTTGGGGATTTCGTCAGGCTTTCCCATAAACCAGAGTTAGGACTCTTGTTGTATGGGGTAAACCTGTTATGGCCTTTGTGTTTGGTCTTCGGTCCTTCCCACGAAGACGGCTTGACTCCTTTATTTTTCTCCATCGGAGCCCCATTGGTGGATACTTCATTGGCTTCTATCCACGTGTATGTTTTTTCCATCAGGCCTTTGTATGTTGCCGGAAGATCTGTAGATAAGAATTCCACAAGAGTCCGGTTGCGTGTACCTAGTAATGAAATTTCTCGTGCTTTCGTTCTCCTTCTGCTTAATGTTGTGCACTGTGAGGTGTGTCCTTGTAAACTTCTTCTTCTGGCTAAAATGAGATCGAAACTTAGCCTTCAAATCATCAAGGTTGATGATGCTTCCCGGTTTCTGCCCATTCTACTAAATACGTGCGGAATCTCGGAGGGTATATGTGAATATGTGACAGGCTACGGGCATGACCCATTTCTGCATTCTTATGGCTCCCTCGAACAAATGCAGGAAATTATCTGGATCCCCCTTCTTATCATACGTGCCTATATGTGAAGGCATCTTTAGGCCATCCGGCAAGGGATAATCTTCAATCCATCTTACAAAGGGTGTCGTAGGACCTGCGGGCTCTGCGTATGAATGGGTGTAAGGTGGTACGTTCATGGGAACATTATGGTATGGGTTATAAGGAGGGGTTATCCCTAAAGAGGGTTGGTTAGTGTAGAAAGGATGAGGTGTACTCGTGTTTGGAGGGTAACCATTATACATGGTGTACAGAGGGTATATCATGGGATGGTTATAGGGTGCAGTAGTTTGTGAGGAATATTGATTGCCAGGTTGCCCATTCACGGGGGGATAAAGGTTTGGGGGATAACCTTGAACCGGAAAATGGGAATACAGGCCAACGGGAGGAAGACTTCCTCCTATGTTGACCGAACCTGGGTTAGCATCCACCCCCGATCCGTGGGGGGACTGCAACAGAACTCCTCCTTCGGTCCTCCCCAAATGTGCCGCTAGTAATGGAGGTAGGTTTACCTCCATGTTTTCCCTTTGTTGGCTCATCCCATTAGAGCCTTCGACAACGGTTCTTTCTCTCCTTGTGGGAGTTCTTTCAGGAACTCCCTCAAAGCCTACATTCCTTCCCCCAACCCTTCTACCCGCAGGAGACCCAATATGCAGGATGGGGTGATGAGCCTTAGGGGCGGAGGGCCCCAGCTCCTTCTCGATCTCCTCATCATACTCATCGCTGGAATATTCTAACTCCTTTCGCATATCCGTGTTTCTGATTTGCCTCCTTCAAGCCCTTAACAAAGACTCTAGCTCTTCGTAGTTAGCATCGACAAAGGCGGGGCTAATGATGAGCTCTGGATTAGCTGATGTGGATGCGTGGTGGTTGGGCGTTATTTCAGGGTGAGATCATGTGGTAAAGGTGGAGGCCGTGATTGGCGGAAGGTTGTTGGTGTCAGTTACGGGTAAAGGGGTTAAAGACAAGAAACCCGGTGGGGGTGTAACTTCTCTTTCTGGATTCATGCCGGAATAATAGCGAGTGTATTTGACTTGGTTATTCTACTTGGAAATAACGGGACTAATTGTAGCGGGTCCCATGGATGGTGCCACAGATTGTACAATAATTCGCACTAACAGGCCTTCGATGATGATCAAAGGAAATGAGGGGTGTTGTGATTACGCCAAGCTTGGATATAACATGAAATAAGATATACGAAAACACTACGTTAAGTGATTGCGCAGCGGTTGGACCCTGCGAACCACCTCTGGCATGTGAATAAGTGATCGGTATGAGAATTTAAGTGTAAGCGTAGTAAAGTAAGGTGAGAGAGATTGCATACCAGATTTGTCATCGTCTAGGACTATGTATAGGTGAAGAAAACGGTCCTGGAGAGTGGTCACACGTTTGAGAGAGATCATGGGGGCGTCCCATGATTTGTGGTAACCGCTAGGGTTTAGTGTCCCACTCCTCCTGGTTTAGCGGGGGAGCTAAAGAGAAAGAGGAGACGTGGGTAAGACTTGGTCTCACCAATGTTTGGACTTGGCATCATTCTGTCCTTAAAACTTATCGAGAGATACCCCGAAGGGCTTAATCCTTCAATTGGTGAATTCCCACTTGGTAACTAGATCATTGATGATTAGTTTTACGCCAAAGAAAGTTTAAAGAGGCTAGCCAGAGCCTTCGATTATGTAGGTTGCAATCAGACTCCAAGAGGTATCCTTCGAGCTAATCGGAGGGTACATCATCATTACTCATGCATTAAATACAACCATTAAAATCGTAGTACACATCCGATTCATGTTTTTTAAGACGTTCAAGCATGTTACCAATTGGAAGTCTGCCAGTTTTCTTAAGCCTAACATCGATATCATTCATCCAATACAATTAACAACAAACAATCAACCAACAATCAATAGCTAGGTTTCAATACATCTAAGCAAACACAAACAAACCTAGCCTAGCATGTTAAAGTGAAGACAAGCATAAGATAGAATCAAACAACACATGGACATATTGAATGATTATTAGAAGACTTATCTTTATTGAAACATGGATGAAAGAAGGGTTTGAAACTCCTACAATAAGGTTGAAATTCGACCTAGAGTTTGTGGTAAAAGTTCCTCCAAAAGTTCTCTCTTTAATGAATGAAAATTAGAAAACTATATATAGAGAATACACGTATGACAGCGTGACGTTATAATCCTGATGCCGTCAACTTGCCGCCAATACTCTTCTCATGTTGCCTAGATCCAGATATGAGGCCGTCATGTGTAAATCTTTATATGGCCGTCACGTGTAATTTTGCTCTTGACGGCCTTGGTGTCCCAAAGCATGACGCCGTCACTCTTTAACTCCCAAAAACATTCTGGTGCGTCTCGTGTAACTTTTTATCCACCTCTTTTCCAATACGTGACGCCGTCACATGCAAAGTGTGACGCCGTCAGGTACTATTTCCAGCTTGATTTGGAGACATTGCCGTTTTCTTCACTTTTCGCTCCAAAAACGTCCAAAATGCTTCCTTTTCCAGATTTCTTCTCCAAAATACCTAAAATGACAAAAGGAACAATTTGAGGCAATATTTGATCAAATAATCACGACTTAGGGCTTAAATGACCCCCTAAAAGCGTAACACTTTTCGTCTCATCAAATACCCTTACACTTGAGATTTACTTGTCCTCAAGCAAATGTGCTTTTATTCTAATCAAAATACAAGCTAGGGGTCATTTAACACTAATATAAAAGTAATTACAACAAATAATCATTCCACTTCAACCAAAACAAGCACGTAAATTATACACTAGCACCTCACAAATAGTGTTTAGATACTCACATCTCTCGGGTGTAATAAAAGTATACATATCACAATATGAAAATGGAAAATATCTCTCACTACCTGTCATAGCACATAGATTACCATAGGCTTGGGAAAGGATCAAACCTCCACTACTTGGCGTAAACACCTGGGATAAGCTATGAAAGAGGTCTTTCAAAAGGGTTATAACATGAGGTGTAGGGATATGATACACACGGTTTTGTTGGATAAAGGCAATCTTTACTAGTGGCAAGTTAATCATCTTGGTCAATTACATGTACAACGTGGCATTGCTAAGCCAAGACTCGACTCGACTTAAGCTAATCAAAAACTAACAAAAACATAACATAAACATTAAAGGAAATGGGATGGTAGTCCATATGTTTTTTCTCTTTTTCTTTTTCTATATATTTTTTTTCTTTTTCTTGATTTTTTCAATTTTTTTCATACACTCTTGCCCTACCATCCAAAATAATACATCGTAGGGAATTTACATTACCCTTACACTTGAACTTTTACATACTTTACAATCAACTATTCTAATGACTCGAATTAAGATAATCAAAACACTTTGAGTACTTTTTAAATATTAACGCACATATGGGGGTAATAATTGACGTATTCCCTAATACTCTATAACAATAGTACTTTACCCATGAGTCCCAATCGTCCCAAAACAATATGTACAAGATATGACTCAAATTATCAACCATGTAATCAATTAGACAATTAACTAAGGGTTTAAACATATAACAATAATACACTAAATATGAGTGCATACAAGGAAGGCTAAGGCGATTTGGGTGTACATTTGGGGTGGATTGTAAACAAATTCTTCCTTTAAGTAATATGCTTAAAGTTAGAAACGAAAAAGATAGGCTCGGAGGGGTGTACTAGGGGTATCGTGTACTAAAAATGAGTACATCGCAAAGGTATGGGAAAATTAATTGACTTTACTAGTCAAGTAATTATGACTTCATTGGTCAAGTAATTATGATACGGGTTTAAACACAAGGGTGATCCTGATGCGTCTTATCATGTAGTAAATCCTAGCGGTCTCGGGATGCGTCACTATCACACGTTCTAGAATCTAAGTACTACCGGTACACTCATAAGCATCTTTTCCTAACAAATCTAGGGGTGAACCTCACATATTTGGGGTGGAAAATTTTGAGTGGTACGGTTTTTCGTGCTAGTCATACAACTCCTATCCATGAGACGCTGATTAAGGCTAAAGCTTCACTCCTACATGTTGTAAAAAATTTTAAATTTGGCGCTAAAATTGCCCTAACAAGTGTTTCTCTTAGTTTTATTACACACCTACTATTAAACAAACAAAATCAAGTGCAATTGCATTCTCTAAGGTATAATCATTTATCCTCCCCTTACACTTAGGCTGAACATTGTCCCCAATGTTTAATAAAAAGGATGTAAAAGTAATGAAGGTAAAAGAATAAAACAAATACTCCCCTGATTCGCTCGGTGTGGATAATGTGATAACATGGTTAGATCCTCCTCCACGAAAATGAACATTGAAAGCTTCCCTCCAGAAATATAAATCATCTTCTTGTTCAATATAACCTGTTAAATCTGAGAAAACAATCATAGCAAACTTCGCGTAAAATCGGCGGCAAACTCTATATATATACTAAAATCCTAGAAAGAAAATTAAGATATAATGCTTGTGGAATGAATGTTTGCAGATTTCCTGGATTTTATAAAACTAAAGATTTAACAAAAACTCTAAGACTCCGGCAGAAAAACAAAACTTGCAAAATTTCCTGAATTTTACACTCGACGCCGTCAGGTTATAACCCTGAAGCCGTCAGAAGTGACCTGCAAAAATTTCATGTTAAGTTTCCAGAAAATTTCTTGAAAAACTCACGCCTTAATTCCTAGAAATCCTGCAAAACATCATTATAACTCGATACAAGCATTTGACTCACAAAAATACTAATATGCACATTCGTTTAATATCGTTGTGATTCATGCTTAATTTTGTTCTTAGAAACAAATTTAGATTTCCCTTACACTTATCTTTTGCAAAATACCTTTATATGTAGTCAAGACGAAGTTAAAAACAAAATAAAGCATTTTCACAATTTACTTTGAAACATGAGCCACAAATAATAAAAATAAAACATGCATAAGGAAACAAATAAAATCAAACAAACAAATAAAGCTTGGGTTGCCTCCCAAGAAGCGCTTTTCTTTATTTACGAGTCTTGTAGCTAGACTCAAAGTCACGGGCTATCACGTGACCTCGTCCCGCAATATGATGTATCCCTTGTCAATAGAATCCTTGCTATTTAGGTGGTAATGTTTCAATCGTTCGACATTCACAGTCATTTCTCCACCCCTTTCGCTGTTCAAGAGTGCCACCCCATTGTGACCTAAGTTTTTGATTGTGAATGGTCCATACCACCAGGAGTTTGATTTATCGGGAGGCTCTTTTATCCCTAAATGTCTTAGGAGTACTAAGTCTCCTTCCATAAACGGAGCATAATTCTCCATCGGCTGATTGCACTCGAATTCAACATGAATTTTATCACTACTCCTGTATCTCTCAAGCTTAGCTTCTTTGTAGCTTTTGATTCTCGCCTCCCATGCGAGGATTTTTCTTGAACATGATTATGCGGTGTGCCGGCGTTATTTTTGAGCCTCCTTTCCATCATGCTTTTGCTCACATTTCGTGGGGTCATGGGAAAGAGAATTTTCCTTTTTCCCGACTTAAGCTCAATTTCCCCTTTTTCATACTTAATGACAGCTCTTGTTGTGGTAAGGAATGGTGCTCCAAGGATTATTGGCATACACTCATTTTCTTTATCATCGATGATCATGAAATCGATGGGATACATGAAAGCCTAACGCGGGTAGTGGTCTGTACCTCTTTAGTGAGCTGGGTGTAAATGGTTAAGGGCATCAGGTTTACTTCTGATCTTTGATCGGCAAAAGTATCCAAATATTGCAATTTCCCAATGCTAGCTGGTATTTCGAAGTTCCCATAAGCCATCTACTTCGTAGCCACTTTTTGCTTAAGTAGCTTCTCGTATACTGACCCCCCATGTAACGTATCATACTCATCTTCTCATTCATGGACCATTTTGGACAAGTGGTTACGTCCGTCACCCCTTATCCAGTTGGTTATGGTTTTCTCATTTATATCATGTTTTAGATAGTACCCTAATGGTTGATATTTTGGTGGTTCCTCAATGGTCCGTGTAATAGGGGATTCCTCCTCTTCATTGCTTTTGTGGACAGTGGATATAGAGTTAACAAACTTGGTTGTGGGGGTGACACCTTCCTTCCTCATCAACACCTTTTCTGGCGTTTTTATTTTTGAGTATTCTTCCAATAGGCTCATCATACCCCCCATTTTTTCTTGCATCTCCTACTTTTGTCTATAGACGGCCTCCTCGAATTTTGCCAACCGTTCAGAATGGGTTGACATATATTCTCTCATTCGAGTTTCGAATTCCGGACTGAGGTCTTGAGGAGGTGAATAGGGTCGAGCATATTTTTGGAAGGTTTCGGCATTCTCTCTAAGAGGTGATTCGGACAACGGTGTTGCATTTATATTTGAGATAGAGTTTATCGTTGCTCGTCTTGGACTTAAAGGTCCCTTTTGTTTTTCCATGAGATAGTCAACCTTTTTCTCAAGTTCACAAAGGCTTTCTTCAGAGAGTTTAGTGGTTCCCCCCGGTGACGAGATTGCTTTGACAGCTGAGTATATAATATGAGCAACTTCCCATAATTCATTATTTTCGAATGCAAGCTCATCAATAATTTTCCATGATTCCTCGGCGTCTTTGTCACGCAACCTACCTCCGGCGGCCCGATCAATGGTGCGTTTGGTATGGAAGTTGACATGGTCGTAGAAGATTTGGATTTGGAGCCAAAGATCGATGCCATAGTGAGGGACTTTTTAGAGCAAGTCCTTGAAACGAGTCCATGCTTCATAAAGGGTTTCACCTTGACGTTGTTGGAACATCAAGATGTCATTTCTTAGCTGGGTGGTTCTCCTCGGTGGGAAAAATTGAGCAAGGAAACGAGTGGTGAGATCATCCCAATAGGTGATGGATCCCGCGGGTAAACGCTCAAGCCATTGACTAGCTTGGTTACGTAGAGAGAATTGGAAGAGACACAATCGGGTTGTCTTTCGAGTTTCAACATGAAGATCTATGTAATCTACAATTTTGTGGAATTCCTTGAGATGTTGATTAGGATCTTCGGAACGAAGTCCATGGAATGCACATCCGCTTTGCACCAACCGGATGGTGTCGGATCGCAAGGGAGACACATTGGCTCCTTGAGTGAGCTCAATGGTGTTTCGATAGCCTTGGTGGCTAGGACGGGAGTACTCTCCTAAAGTGCGGGGTCTAGGAGGTTGGTTTGATTGTGGTGGGTTTTGTGGTGGGTTTTTTTTTATAGTGGGTTGATGGACTCAAAGATATTACCACCTTCCATGATGGTGGATGGTAATGGTTATAAATAAAGGAACAAAGAAATAAGATAGACTATAGAAACCTATAAAAATAAAATAAAAATCTTACTAGAAAGGAATCTAGCAAGTAGACCTAATAAAAAGAAATTTCAACCTAAACAATAACTATTCTCCGGCAGCGGCGCCAAAAAACTTGATGCGTGGGATTGCGCCCTCGCAAAAGGTTTTACCTCTCGAGGGATCTCAAGAGGCTTGCAATCCCCACCAGGCAGTGTACCTGACCGATGTAGTATAGTGTAGTGGCAAGTACCTGGGGATTGATCGTTCTCTCGGGGAATAGTGTCGTTAGGATCAAAACTTAATTAAACTAGGTCTAGAGGTGAGGGATGATTCATTTTGTTTTTTTATATTTTATGGAAAGCAAGTAAAAATCTCGGGTATTGGAAGAGTGGGCGAAATTAGTTGCTAGTCAACTAACCCAATTAACTACAAATGCAATAAAAATAAAATGACAAGAAAGTAAATGTGAGAAAAACATTAACGAGAGAAATGTGTTTACTTAGATTTCACTACTCCCTAGCTATATTTGATTAATTGACTAGTTTGTTACAATTGCGTGGATGACGGGTTATATGATACCATACTTTATCACTATTGAAAGTATATATACATATCTCCATAGCCTGATAAAAAATAGTGTATGAATCATATGATTATTTTCTCGTTAATCTCTATAATTGAATTGGGAGCCTCTTGGGTTTGCTATCTTTAAAGGGTGCCTTAATATCTGCATATTGTCTTTCAAGTGCTTTTATGATTGCTCTTTCTACATTTGCAGCCTAATGTGTAAAAATAAGAAAAAGAACATTTAGCATCAATATATGTCATTCATACAATCATTACCAACTTATAAACTTAATTGTTTTTTTGTTATAAACTTACAATCTCCAAGATCAATATGTATTGAGGCAATCGGTTAATCACAACTTCATGCTTCTTTGATTTTATCAAATACATATTATCCTCATTCCTCAAGTTCCAACTGCAAGAACCACACCTTTATTTTATTAATTTCTTTGTGCTCAAGTGATCCACAGACGTTAGACTCTCAATCAGGTATGAATGCACAAAATTACATACATGAAATTTAAAAGATACGGAAGCAGAAAAATGGCTCACCGATGCACAAAAACTTCCCGACACACTTCGAAAACGTGTTGATGATGAGAAATGAAGACGAACAGATCTTAAACTTTTGTTTTCTTAATCCGAAACCTGCAAATCTGATAAAAAGAATTATACAGTAGCATTCATAAACACAAACCAAAAGTGTTTTCAACAGTTGAAAAAATATATCATTCATGCATTTTATCAAACACTTAGAGTACATGAGAATAACATAAGCTTCAACACTTAACTACTTAGTGTAGTAAAAGAAATTACCTTTTAAATGTACTAAGTAGTCCTAAAAACATATTAAATCATCATATTTTACAATTAGATGGATATTAATAATCTAAACACGAATTGTATATTAAAAAAAGCCCAATCCGAATTCAACACTATAACCCTAACAACAACAACAACAACAAACCCAATCCCGCTGGAAATATTAAACCAACAAAATAAGTTAGCTAATTCAAGACTATAATTAAGACTTATATGCAACACCAACACCTAACCTTTTAAAAATCTAATTCAAGACTTTCATCAAACACCTATTATGAAATATTAAACCAACAAAATAAGTTAGCTAACATAGTATTTTCAGACAAAGAAAAAAAAAAGATAAGATTGATATGTAGCATACCTTTTTCTGTTTTTAGGTATTGCTTATTTCATTCAAGACAAAGATCATCAACCTGCAAAATGGGAATATTATAATAGGGTTTAGAAATTTTTAATTTTGAACTTGAAGCTGAAATTGAATACCTGAATCGAATTATACCTATGTTGATGGATCCCGCGGGTAAACGTTCAAGCCATTGACTAGCTTGATCACGTAGAGAGAATTGGAATAGGCGTAATCGGGTTGACTCTCTAGTTGTAACATCAAGGTCTATAGAATCTACGATTTAAAGGAAGTCCTTGAGATATTGATTTGGATCTTCGGAACGAAGTCCATGGAATGCACATCCGCTTTGCACCAACCGGATGGTGTCGGATCGCAAGGGGGTCACATTGGCTCCTTGGGTGAGCTCAATGGTGTTTCGGTAGCCTTGGTGGCTAGGTCGGGAATACTCTCCTAGGGTTCGGGGCCTAAGAGGTTGGTTATCTAGTGGTGGGTTTTGTTGTGGTGGGATGATGGGTTCAAAGATGTTACCATCGTCCATGAGGTCGGATGGCGAAGAGTTACGAACAAAAATACGAAGAAATAAGATAGACTAACGAGAACCTAAAAATAAAAATAAAATCTTACTAGAAAGGAATCTAGCAAGTAGACCTAATAAAAAGAGATTCTAACCTAGACAATAACTATTCCCCGGGCTGCGGCGCCAAAAACTTGGTGCGTAGGGATTGCACCAGGCTTTACCTCTCGAGGGATCTCGAGAAGCTTACAACCCCCACCAGGCAGTGTACCTGATCGATGTAGTATAGTATAATGACAAGTACCGGGGGATTGATCGTTCAGCTAGGAATAGTGTCGCTAGGATTAGAAAACCTAAAGACTTGGTCTAGAGATGAGGGATGATTCTTTTTGTATTTTTTAGTTTTTCTTATAAAAGCAAATAAAAATCTCGAGTTTGAAGGAGTTGGGCAGAATTAGTTGCTAGTCAACTAACCCAATACTAAAGATGCGATCAAAATAAAATACTAGAAATGAAAATAAACTAAATTATACTAGAGTTATGAGCAATATATGGGAGAATTGTGTTTACTTAGATTTCACTACTCTCTGGACATCTTTTACATGTTAATTACTTGTTACAGTTGCGTGGATGACGGATTGTATTCCTTAATACCATTCATGGGGTGGCGTACTTACTTCCCCAATCCTATAAGCGCCTGCTTCACTCCTATGTCGAGCCGGCTAAAAAGCTCCTAACATAGGATCATTAGAATTTCCTCATGCATTAAATACAACCAATAAAACATAGTACACATTGGTTCATGTTTCCTAAGACGTTCAAGCATGTTACACAATGGAGATCTGCCAGTTTTCTTAAGCCTAACATTGAAATCATTCATCCATTACAACCATAAACAAGTAATCAACATATAATTAACATCTAGGTTTCATTACATCTAAGCAAACACATGATAGATCTAGCCTAGCATGTTGAAATCAAGACAAGCATATATTCAAACAACACATAGACATATTGATTGAATTGAAAGAAGACTTATCTCAATTGAACATGAAAGGATTCAAGGGGTGAAAACCCTTGAAAATACTGTAAAATACGACCTAGGGTTTACAAAGTTCGGCCCTAGTTTTCTCCACACAAGTTCCTCTTTTATGAATGAAAAATAGAAAACTATATATAGATTTTGATAGGTGACGGCGTCAAGAACAAAAGTCTGACGCCGTCATCTCGCCGCCAAATAGTTTCTCGGATTGCCTAGATCTGGGTCTGACGCCGTCATGTATACTCCTTATGCAGGCCGTCACCAAAAATAGTCTTGACGCCCTTCTTGTGACGCCTTCAGGTTTTCACTGGGTCGTCATGGATTTTACTCTTGATGCCATCACGATCTTCTTCTTGACGCCGTCAGGTACTATTCTCAGCATGGAAAATTAAGACTTTGTCATTTTCTTCACTTTTATGCTCCAAAAACATCCGAATTGCTTCCTTTTCCAGAATTCACTCCCAAAGTACCTAAAATCACAAAAGGAACGATTTAGGGTAATATTTGATCAAATAAATTCAATTCCGGACTTAAATGACCCCCTAAAAGTGGTTCATTTTTCGCCTCATCATATACCCTTACACTTGAGATTTGCTTGTCCTCAAGCAAATGCGCTTTTATTCCAGTCAAAATACAAGTTAGGGGTCATTTAACACTAATATAAAAGTAATTACAACAAATAATCATTCCACTAAAGACCAAAGACAAGCACGGAGGTCATATACTAGCACCTCACAAATAGTGTTTAGATACTCACATCTCTCGGGTGTAATAAAGTAATATCACAATATGGAAATGGAAAACATCTCTCACTACTTGTCATAGCAAAATAGATTACCATAGGCTTGGGAAAGGATCAAACCTCCATCACATGGCGTAAGCACCTAGGATAAACTATCAAAGAAGTCTTTTAAAGGGTTGTAACATTAGGTGTAGGGATATGGAATACACGGTTTTGTTGGATATAGGCAGTCTTTACTGGTGGCGAGTTAACAATCTTGGTTAATTACGTGTACAATATGGCGTTGCTAAGCAAAGACTAGACTCGACTTAAGCTAATAAATAAAAAATAGCAAAAATATAAAACGAACATAGAATGAAAAGGGATGGTAGTCCGTATGTTTTTCTCTTTTCTTTTTTTTCTATTTTTTTTCTTTTTCTTGATTTTTTCGATTTTTTATTTATTTATTTTTTTTATATTTTTTTTTTCATACACTCTTACTCTACCATCCAAAATAATACATCACAGGGAATGAAAATTCCCCATAAACTAATCTAATGACTCGAATTAAGAAAATCAAAACACTTGGAGTACTTTTAAGATTAACGCACATATGGGGGTAATAATATGATGTTCTTCCCCATTACTTCATAAAATAAGTACTTTAACCATGAGTCCCAATCGTCCCAAAACAATATGTACAAGGATATGACTCGACTTAGCAACCATGTAATCAATTAGATAATTAACTTAGGGTTTAACAAATAACAATAATGCACTAAAAATGAGCGCATACACGGAAGGCTAAGGCGATTTGGGTGTACATTTAAGTGGGGTGTAACAAATTCTTCCTTTAAGTAAGATGCTTAAAGTTAGAAACGAAAAGATAGGCTCGGAGGGGTGTACTAGGGGTTTCGTGTACTAAAAATGAGTTCAACGCTAAGGTGTGGGAAAAATTAATTGACTTAACTAGCCAAGTAATATGACTTAAATGGTCAAGTAATTTTGATACGGGTTTAACACAAGGGTGATCCTAATGCCTCTTATCATGTAGTAAATCCTACTACACGAATGTAGTCTCATTAGCGGTCTCGGGATGCATCACTTACGCAAGTTCTAGAATCTAAATGCTACCGGTACACTCATAAGCACTAATAGTAAATGCTTTTCCTATCAAATCTAAAGGCGAACCTCACATATTTGGGTGGAAAATTTTTCTGAATGGTACGGTTTTGTGCTATTCATACAATCTCCTATCCATGAGACGCTTGCTATGACTAAAGTTTCACTCCTAAATGTTGTAAAAATTTTTTAATTTGGCGCTAAAATTACACTAACAAGTATTTCTCATAGTTTTATTACACATCTACTGTCAAACAGACAAACTCAAGCGAAAGTGTATCTGTAAGGTATCATCATTTTACCCTCCCCTTACACTTAGGATGAACATTGTCCCCAATGTTCAAGTAAAGAATGTAAAAGTGAAATAAGTAAAACAAATGAAATCAAATACTCCCCTGATTCGCTCGGTATGGATAATAAGGTGGCCAGGTTAGATCTTCCTCCAAGAAAATGAACAATCAAAGCTTCCCTTCCAGAATAATAATCATCTTCTTGTCATACATAACCTGTAAAACCTGAGAAAACAGACAAGGCAACCTTGCATAAAATCGGCGGAAATCTACATATGCTAATAAATCCTAGAAAACAAAGTAAGATATAATGCTTGTGGAATGATGTTTGCAGATTTCCTGGAGATTATAAAACTAATAATTCAACAAAAACTTTAAGACTCTATTAGAAAAAACAAAACTGATAAAATTTCCAGATTTTTACACGTGACGCTGTCAAGAGGAAACTCGTGACGCTGTCAGAAGTGACCTGTTTCCGGAAAATTTCTGGAAAAACTTCGTCCTACTTCCTGGAAAATCCTGCAAAACATCATTATGACTCAATACAAGCATTTGACTCTAACAAATACGAATATACATGTTCACTTAATATTTTGGAGAATCATGATCGGTTTTGTTTCTTAAAAACATATTTGGAGTTTCCCCTTACACTTATCTTTTGCAAAAATACCTTTGAATGAAGTTAAGACTAAGCTAAACAACAAAAGAAAGTATTTTCACTATTTTAGTTTTGAAACATGATCTACCAACAATAAAAATAAAGCATACATACGGAAGCAAATAACAAACAAACAAAATAAAAATCACACAAAACAAAGAATGACACCATAAGCACATCCCATTATTACTAATTAACGTAAGCATAAAGATAAAAATAAAATTATCCAAGGCCAACAAAGGCCACAACCTAAACTATTACAATTCCAATTGTTTCAAATTACATCACCATCAATAAATTGTTCAAACATAACAGACATCAAGACAGATCATTGGGGAGGGGGACCATAACGGTAGTCATAACCAGGAGGGAGGTGCCCAGTGTACCCGTAGGGAGGGTAGTCCATCTCACGACCGGGGAAGGGGTCAATCTGCAGCTGGGGCTCGATCTGATCATGGGTGGAGAGGTGCTGCATCTGGCGGATGGTATGATCATACATCCAATCAATTGCGCTGGTCAGTGGTGGTCCGCCATGCATCCACCTGACCCATCCATGCCCCCTGGTGTGCCTGCCAGTCTCCCAGACTCATGTGTCGGTAGTAATCAGCTGACCCAACTTCGTAATCCCCGAACTGATGCTGCTGGGGTGCTCCTTCATCATCATCATCATCCTCAGCACCATCAGGTCCTCCTGCCTCATACCAAGTATAGGACCCATCCACCAGCTGCATCACGATGCTTATCTGCTTGAGGGATTTAGCCCTCACTACCCTACAAGCCCCGCAGTCGCTCAAGTATCCCATGATCTGGGGAACAAGCAGCTCATAAGATCGAGCTAACTGGGTCACGAACATCCCCCCATACACCTTGTCAATATCCCTCTCCCCCACACTGGTCTTCAAATAGCTGGCTACCCAAAATGGGATGTTGCAGTAAACATCCGCTGAAAAGATGGTATATAGGTAGAAAAGATCTGAAGCAGTGACACGGTGAGTGGTGCCATGACGCTCCGACAAGCTGTATGTGATGCACCTGTGGGCTAACCTGATCACGGGGTCCCTTATTGATGTTGCCCCAGTAGTCGAGGTGTATACCCTGTTCCCAATGCTCGGCCAAAAAGTGGCGCACCTCATATCGTTCCTCACAGTCTCCCCATGTAACAACCTCTGCATAAAACCTCCCTCAACAGCCTCCTCCCTAGTGTACAAACCAATCCTCCACCCAAACTCAGTAACCGAACATGATCGAACCTCCCCTCCTAACCTAAAGTAAATAGTGGTACCCCCCCCCCCCATATCCGTCCTGGCCTCCACCAAATCAACGTGAAAAGTCACAAAGAACTCGCTAACCAACTCACTACAGTCTCCCTCATCCTGAACAATGATGAGTGCTCAAACACTCATCATTTTTGGTCAAATATGAACTGCAAAACATACAAAAATACTCATAAAGGCATCAAAATACTGGAAGTATTCCAGGAATTGTGTTTTATATGTTTTAGATGCAAAAAGAGTAAAAACAGATGAAAAACGTACAAAGTTTGCAAAATTGGCAGTTTCAGTCCCCGAACTTTTATAAAATGTCAAAACTAGTCCCTGGTCATTCAATATATGGAAAATTATCACCAAAGGTCCTTTTAAAATCATAAGTTGTCATATTTAATCCTTTGGTGAAAAATCTCAAAAGTTTTGGAAATTTACAAGTTTAGTCCCTAGAGTTTAAAAATTGGCAGATTTGGTCCCTGGTGGAAAATTTTGGAAGAAAAGTCATTTTTGGTCCTTAGAAACTCAAAAGTTATCACATGTGATCCCTGGATGAAAAGTTTGAGGAATTTACAAAATTGGTCCCTAAAGTTTCAAATTTGGCAAAAATAGTCCCTGGAATTTTAAAACATAGAAATTTTCAAATAAAATCCTTAGACTATTGATATGTGGCAGGAAAGGACCATGAAACAAGTTTGAAAGGTTTTATATTTTCAGTCCCTCAATTTCAGATTTTTACATGAATGGTCCTTGTGATTTTTTGAGCTTAAATAAGCTAAACCAAACTAAATCCAACACCCTCACTAGCCCACCCAAACCAAACCTGGTCTAATCCAACACCTTAGCCCACCCCAAGCCCAATACTAAAAACCCCACAAATAAAATAAAAAAACCCACTCCCGTTTTTTTTATTACTATAATATATCAAATAATTATATCTTATATGGCTCTTGTGTTAAGATAGAATTAAAGGAAGAAAGAAAGAAAGAAAGAAGATGAATATGAGAGTTTAGAGAGGGGTTGGAGAGAATTGGGTGATTTCTAGAGAGAGAGAGAGAGAGTTGAGAGAAAATAGAAAATGTTAGATTGAATGAAAAGCACCAACCCTCTCCACATGTGGAGAGGGGTATATATAGTTACCTATAAACGCCCACACCCAGGCTGTAGATCAGGCATACAGTGGGTAAAGACCCGTCCTTCTTCCACGGTGTTACTTAAACTAATACCAACTAACTAATGTATAAACTAACTACGAGCTTACTTAATGCTATTACAATAATCAGAGTTGCGGAAACGTTGTTGGTAGTCTCTCAACATTTGTTGTAGCAAGTCTCTCATATTCATTGATAGTGTGGAGGACGTGTGAGCATGAGGTATGGATTGACCCGATTCAGCTGGAAACTAGAGCCATCAACGCCATCTTTATATGTGTCCCTGAAATAAAACAGTTAGCAATAAAGATAGAGAACGAATATGGCTTTGTCATTCGTTCTGCGAGGACAGACTACCCTCTGGTTTTGTGAAAACCGACCTGTGATCAGGTAGAGTCTCTTTTAAAGAAGACTCTCCTTGACAGGAATTTCCAGCTTGTAGTAATGAATTTTCCAAAGAATCCACTTTGGAATCTTCATACTTAGCATGTTCTCATATCGGAACGTCTCAAAGTAGACAGCACGATAGAGTGAATCGGTGAATAAACATTCACGGATTGATGAGAAATAGATTTATAAAAATCACTCGCATGTCCTATGATAAATATTTTTGAAACACGACGAGAGTTTTGTACTTTGAATCACATTTCCATCAAAAATACTTTTGTTTGAAAGATATTGTACACAATCAATGTGCTCGAAAGATTAGTTGGTGAGCACATTGAGAGGTTTTAGCAAAAGTATCCGTCAATCCATATCCTGGAACAAGTTTGAATCAATTTTGAATCGCACCATCGTTGCTTTCCAGTTGTCACTTGATCATTGATCCAAGATGGATCTCACATGCCACCTACCAAGAGCTTGAGTGATGTTCACTCTAGAAGGATTTCCATCTTCATTGTGAATATTTTCATGTCACTCGGATGTTCTGGCAATACCACAAGGATAATGCATAGGACTCTACATATATTATCTTATTTTCCACATTGTGTGAAACAATAAGCATATTTGGAATGTGTCCTATCGAGATTTATGGATGATCTCTTTGGCTCTAGACTCAATAGTGCGTTTTGATCCGCTCCTGGAGACTGGGGAGGTGTCTCCTGTTTTAGGTATCAACATAGCTCGCATTAAGCGGTCGATACATTGCACAGGGTTCCCCGTGAGAATGAAACAAGTTCTTTTAAGAGAACTTGAGTGGTTGGGAAGATTAGTGCAGTGCGTCACTGGGTCCATGATGTGTTGTCTTCAATACTGGTGTTACCTTAGTAACCGCCAGTAGATTATGAATTGAACCCGGTTTCTACCCTAAGGTTGAATATTTGGAGGGCTATTTCTTTTCACCCTTTCTCATTTCATTTCTTTTTCATTCTTCAACCCCTTCAGTGCTTACCGAGACTTCACCACTAGAACCTTGTTGGGTTTGTTCCAGCCCTAACTCTATCTCAGTCCGCACTCTTCCCTTTCTCACTTTACTCCTTTTTTTTCAATCATTCCTAAGGACTTCTAATCTATCTAGAGGATTGTCCCTGGGAAGATCATTCCGGTTCTGGTGGATCATGGGAATTCATACCTAACCTTAACCAACCTTATAACTCCGTGCATAAAGATAAATGGTCGGTCTTTGGTATAACTTCCACAAACGCCTTTTGCTCCCCCTCACTATGTGCATCGATATTCGAAAGTGTTTAGCACATATGCGGGAGCCTTTTATTGAGTCTTAAAGATCACATTTGATTATCAGATTTCATATTTAAATCACATTCTCTCCCTCGATCAAAAATTTCAAATCTTTCGAGATTTTTGATCTCAATTGATTTAAATAAGTTAGAAAGCTTTTGGGAGAGAAATGCGGTCAATTTTAATATTTTCTGATAAAAAGGAACCTTTTCTGCTCCCCCTCAATCTGTGAGGGAGGTTGTTATGTGTCAGATTTGAAGAGTTTGAAAAAGATTCGAAGTTTTAACGAAAAACTCTTTGAAAATTTACTCATTCTGACACATAACTATCACAAATCGTATTGTAGCTTTTGTTATGTACAAAGTGTGGGGAGTTTTGATGATACATAAAATTTTGAGAAATCACTCTCCCCCTCAATCAATGACGGATGTTAAAACATAATTATTTTCATAAAATATTAAAGTCATTGATTGAGTGAAAATTTTATCAAAATTTTGAGTTCAATTTGATTTTCAATCAAAATCTCATGGTACCACCAAATTTTGCACAAATACTTTCCGGAAAAATCATAGAAGGGAAAGTATTTGGCGATAAAAAAGAAGATTTCTCTTCTTTATCAAGAAATAATGCACTGAAGCGTACATTAGATCGAGGGTGCATGAATATAAAGTAATTCACGCTCGGATGAACGACACCCTTTGCTAGGAACAACCGTCTTTTTGGCGACGTGTTTTCCTCATTTTTGAAAATCGGGTTGCTATCTGAAGTAATAGCAAGCCATATTTTTAAAGTCCGGGTTACAGCCTGAAATGACTGTAAGCCATAATTTTAAGACCGGGTTACAGCCTGAAATGACTGTAAGCCATTTAGGCATGTTTTGAAAAACCTTTTGAACTTCTGTTCGAACTTCATTTAAAGACCCGTGTCATTATTGAATGACATTTCTAGGACCGTAAATGTTATCGATGCCAGAAGACATGCCTTAAAAAACTATTTTTGGTATTTTCTAATTTTCTGATTTTTATGGGCTTTTGTTGGTTTTATATATCTATATACATTTAGGTATAATATATGTACAAAGGATACTATTAAGTTTAAGAAGATGTTGACATGAATACCGAAATGAGGATTTCGTTCAGCTTGTTGTAGAAACGTGTAGTCAACATCTCTTAAACATTTACCACCAAAGCATTCGAGGCTCATGAATAATCGTCTGAAGCGGTAGTTGCCATGATATAATCTTAAGCGGGATTTTACAACTCTTGTGACTCAAACCGAGAGATCGATTCTCTCCCGGGATTTTACTAAAGTCAACAAAAGAAACCGAAAGATGTAATATGCGAGTTAGACTTAGAGAGAGATCTTGGATAAGTGACAATTAGCATTAAGTGTCAAGTCACGACAAGTCAAGTTACAATAGATCTGATCGTAATAAGTCAAGCCGCAGAGATTAACTCACAACGTCCAATTACAATCAGACTAATCGAAACGACTTGAGTCACAACAATTCACCAAACACAAGTTATTAACAAATCACTAGAATCTCACAACTGAGTTAATCGCTAAACACCCACCAAATCGATGAATTTTTATTGCCTCATCAATGTGAAGCTTTGGTAGCTTCCCCCAAACCGACAATCATCTTCATGAGACACTTCCCCGAAGTAGTTGAAGTGAGACAACAAGTCTCGTTGTATGAAGCTCGAGAACCCAAAGAGAACGATAACACCGAAGTAACAGGGTGAACCATGGATCATCTCTGCGGTTATCAATCCCAGAATGTATAATGAAGCCCGATCACATGACCCTGTTGTACATCCGCAATGTACTCATTACTTTGAGGTTTGGAGCAGTTGTCTATTAGGGGGAATCAGATATCAACATCTTCATTTCACTAAATGCTTTTCAGTTAACTTACACATACCAACTCACTCTATATTGTACGCATGTATCCAACATACGAAGAAATGATAACACCAAAGTAACAGGTTAAAGCACTGATCATCTCTGCGGATATCTCCTCCGGAATATATGATTAAGCCCGATCACGTGAACCTGTTGTGCGTCCTTGATGTACACATATCTCTCCCCATGATGGTTGCGATCTTATCGGAATCAGCATAACAATGTGTACATGAAACATTAACCAGAAGCACTTTTACCATAACTCTTATCAGCTCATATGAAGATGTCAATAAGCAATATCATCTCACGTTCCACATATCCTTCTCATAGTTCCTCACACTGAAAGTTGAAGTAATACATACCACAAGTATTAGAAGACAACTTCCCCCACATAGTTGGAATGATACACCAAACGCCACGAGTTAAGACACTGGTTATCTCTGTGGTTATGACATTTTGTCTTCCCAGCATAACTTCAATTAAGACAAAGTATTAAGTTCATCATGTGTACTCGTTATGCATTCAAATGTATGTCTCCTTTCCCCTTGCTGGTTTTGATACCTCATAATCAGCAACACATTTTATGCACACGTACTTGAAACCTTGTGAGAAGAACAACCTTTGGCTTAAATTGGATCAGGTGAGAATCAACTGCTATAGAAACACTCACTAATTGGGTTATTACTCCCTCCCAATTAGTAAGCCCATAAATTAGCTTGCTTCCTCCCAAACTGACGACCTGTTTCATATAACCTTGATGCTTGTTGAAGAAGTATCTTTCAATTCTGCCCAAGATGTCTTAAGTCCCTTAATATGTCATCCACAACTTAAGGTGGATCATAGACTGATAATCTGTAGCTTCTTCACGGGTTTGTTTGGGGAACGTTATTTCGACATTTTCAACTCACATAGAATGCTTCTAGTTCTTCGATAAAATCCCCGATGTACACATTCTTCTCCCTCCATGATGATGACGATCACTCGGAATCATCATAACTATGTGTACATAAACATATCAACTGGAAGCAACATACAAATCACTACCCCATGAGTAGATGTCGATGACAATTCTCTTCAACAATTCATTATAGATCAACTCCTAATTAAACCTCTTTTCACTTCCACTGGCTAATAGTAAATGACCACGTATGGAGAAAACCCGATATACCAAACTTGAAACTGAAGTAGAGTTCCCCGCTCTTGTGTCTTAAGCTTGCACTAATGTAGGAAGAACGGTGTAGAGAATTTATGCTCCAAGCAAATCTCTAAGTGCTCACTACCCAACCAAAGCATGAGACATTACCACCTCTTGCGATTATCCACAACGACATCGGCGTGTGACACTGAGTACTACAACGTAACTCCTTAAAGTGATAGTTAACAAGGTCTTCAACCATCCACCTCGACAGCTAGTAACTAGATAAACCAAGTCTTCAACTTAAATCTCAAGCACGAGCAAGTTATCATTGAAAGTAATTCATCCAACCAACCCCGACTTCAAGATAAAATAAGATCACACCTTTGTGAAAGTCAACTTCAATCTCAAATACGTGATACCCAATCAACTCCGTAGTCACATTTAGTCATCCTTACTTTGTGGACCATTAGGTGTTGGAGAAGAGGAGAGTCATTTCATGCATCAATCAACATGTATTTTATTCACACTTCTCCCCCTCAAATATTGCATATGAGGATGCGATTTTTGATTGAACAAGTGAATAGAAATACACGTAGTTTATTCACACTTCTCCCCCTCAAAAATTGCATACGAGGCTGATCTACTGTTCACCCTTCTCCCCCTCAAAAATTGCATTTGACGAAAGTCAACTTCAATCCGATGAGGTAATCCACTTGAAGACTGAACAAGTGTGGAACAAATATGAAGTTTGTTGATGAGAATGGTCGGAAGTAAGAACATTTCACAACTTCAGAAGATAAAGCGCACTCAAGCGTACACTTTTCTTTTCTTTGATGAACGGGGCCTGAAGAGTTGTCAGCAGACACCATAATGATGAAGTTGAATACCGAGGCTTGAATTGATGTGTTCAAACGTCATTATGATGAAGAACGAGGCCTGAACTGATGTGAACAGACGTCATTATGCACATACATCAGCATCGACATTCTAGAACTCCTGAAGCTGGGGAAATGATTGCTTTAGGTCTCCAGACTTTGAGTTTTCTCATATAGTGAATGGTTGATGTACCTGCAACTGAGTAAGGACTACCTGCACTAACATCACAAACTTGATTGCACATATATGGGTTAGTGACAATAGTATCCAAACCCTTGGGGTTTTCACGGTCAACCATGGCATTGCCATCGGTAAGCAGTTTTCCGGTAGGTGTCCACTTAAGTCCAATATTCTTAAAAATTTTACCAGTTGGAATCCACTTATGGCAAGGTCTAGGATTATTAAGCTTCTTATGCATAGTAGAAGGCTTATCGATATTCCTAGTCTCCAAAGATTTAGCAGTTTCTATCCACCTAGGAGAAGTTTTAGGTTTGTATTGCTTCTTATGCAATGTGAATGACTTAATGTAGATCCTAGACTTAACAAGTTGAACCTTAGCATTGTTCCTCAATATCCTAGGAGGGATCATACAAGGTTGAGAACCTAAGATTCCATCCTTATGAAGTAGTGCCCTTTTCCTAGCCTTTTCTAGATCATAGTTCTTGTACAAGTCATTTATATCATAAGTGTTTTGAACCTTAATGTTAGGTTTTGACACTGTTTTTGAACTAATCCTAGAGGAGTTGGGAGTAGGAGTAACTACTTGTTGAGGCTTAGTAGAACTAGAAGCAATGGTATTAGGCAAATAATGTGTAGTGACTGTTTTTGACAAAACTTGTTCCGCATCAACTTGGGAGGTAAACCGTGTTTTTGAAAATTTTGGTCGTTCAGATCTAAACGCAGTCGGTTGCCTAACAACGGAATGGTTTCTATTTTATTGAGAAACTGGTTTCCCCAAGATTGATGGTTTTGCAAACTTAGTGTTCACACTATTCCCTGTTGCTTTTCTTAGCTCGTTCTTTAATGTTGTTATTATGAAACCCTTTTCCTGAACTTGAGCTTTGAGTTCATCAATTTTTGCAATCAAAGACGTTGTTTGCTCAACAGTTTTAGTATTCGTTTCTTTGATTGAATCACACAGTTCTTTGCAATGAATTTTCAAAGACTCATTATCATCACGTAATTTAGCCACATTATGTTCCAATTCAATAACATTGCAGTCATGTTTAGCTTTAACTTCATTACACATATCACATAACTCAGTAATACGTTTTTTTAGGTTGTTGATTGTCAAGTCCTTGGTTTCTAGCTGAGCTTTCAAATCATTAATCAAAAAGAATTTTCGGAAATCAGGAAGTTCCGGATCTTTACATGGTTGGTTAATTTGAAAACTTTCTTCCTTTTGTTGCATTGCGATTTCAAGTGAAATACAATGTTTTTCAAGTTGTAAGAATCTCTTTGAAAGTTCATTAAATGTTTCTTTATAAACCATATCATTTGATTTAAAAGACTCAGCTGTAAACAAAGAACTTGACTCATCATCACGTTCAGCATCCTGATCACTTTCTCACCCTTTATGATTCATATTTGTTGAATCAGAAATGGTATTGCTATCAGTCTTTTTCAACAAATATGTTTCATAAATGGGCATAACTTGATCAATATGCAGTCGTTCATCAAAAAGCACATTATGATGTTCAGTTAGGGGTACCTCAGCACATGACACTTGCTCTTTTACTGGTTTTAATTCAGTGCCCATGTCTGGAGTATCTCTAGTCACTGAGTCGCAGGGTGTGTCAAGCTTATCAGTCTCTGATTCTTTGCATATCGTGACACCTGACCCAACATCCGATGCTAAACCCGAGTCACCAACACCATCACATGATTGTACCCTACACACCTTCACCTTGTCATCATATGCAGGTATATGCTGTGCCTTTTTGTTAATGAATCTTGTCACTTTATCCATAAGCTGGACTAGTGTGTCACTGAACGTGTCAACCTCAATTCCCGTGTGATCAGCAAAGCACTTTTTCGTCATATCACTATAATGGTTATACTCCAGAGTGAATTTTGAATCAAAGAACACTTGGAGTTGTTTGTTGATCACACAAAGGGCAGCCATGGATCCCATTTTGGAAAATTCTCCTCGGTCAAGTTGTTGTTGTAGTTGATCGAAGTTAAGAATCATTGTGCATGTGAAAGTGTGAACATCTTGACTAAAGAGTGTTACAAATGCACGTTCGAATCCCATCTTGAATCAAGTTCCCTCTAAAAGTACCGATAGGTGTAAATGAAGTTGTTGAAAACATTCTATGCAACAATCTTTTGCATTATCGAGCAATTTAAGTGGCTGGTGAAGGTCACTCTCAGGTTTGACAGAGTCTGAAGTAGTAGACATGATGCAAACGTGCACGGGATTTTACAAGTCTATGATTTAAACCGAAAAATATAATCTTTCGCGGGATTTTACAAAATCAAGACAAAACCGTGAAACAATGAGAGACCGTTGGAACGGTAAATAATGAGATGATAGTATGTTGAACGTGATGGTTGTATGATCAAAATCCGAATAAACCCCGAAATTATATCCAATTAGCTCGAAGAATTTACTCAACTCAAAATAATTCTCAAACTCGTACTTTGTAGATCACTCAAAACCGTAGTCCAAACTTAAACTCAACAATTTAATCACTTATGCTCAAGTTAACCAATATTGTGTGCCAATTTGTAACAAAACTAGATATCGACTCTTGTTGGTAAAACTGCCTACACGACAAGTAATTCAAACAAAAAAATCCAGTCCACAAACGAGAGTATTACTCAAAAATCGTCCCTGTAGAGATGACCGGCCCACAATAACAATTTAGAGATAGTAGTAATTTACTAGCCCAATAAACATAATCCTTACCCAAAGTATACACGGTATAAAACACCACCCTTTATCCCAAAACACGCTTAGCACAAACCCTAATCACACTAAAAAAAATACGCAGTCACTGAACCAAATCTTCTCACCTCAAAATATTCTGAAAAATGATTCGACCTAGTGATTCTCAAGCAAATTCGTTCCTCATTTAAGATTAGACCTAGACAAAGACAGACCAACTCCTCATGATGGAAGCCACCAACAAAAAAAAACGTCCCTTCTTGCTTATAATTCGAGCGTGACTAAAAAGACGGGTAGGTTTCTATTAGTTAGGATGTGTGACGTTTTTTATTTGTTTTTCTGTAGATCGAACAAAAAGAGGAGATTGAAACGGCTTCGTTTTGTTCTTTTCTTTGAAAGGGTCGAATATTCAATTGAAGTTATTCTTCAAATACGATCTGTGATGAGTCTCATTTGGTTGTGTCATAGGATGATTCCTTGTTTGCAAAATGAGATGAACTGAGATTTTATCGTTTCTTTTTCTTTGTTTGTTTCTTGTTTAAGATCTGTGATGTAGTATTTTTGTGTGTAAGATCTTTTGAAGGTCTTGAAAGTACTTAACAGTACATGAAATAACTGAGATCCTTTGATTCCTTTTCTTTTCAAACGTGTCTTTTGATTCGAATATTGTAGGGAACAGATGATGGTTGATGTTGTTTAGGTGGTAGAAGTTATAGATCTCCTCTTGTACCTCTTCTTCTTGACAGTCTTTTCCGTTCACAAACAAGAGCTAAACACAATAATGAGCTAAACTCTAATTTAGAGATAACCGCAACATTGGAAATGAACTAATGGCAAAAATATAAACGCAAGACAGAAAGTAGTCAGAATAAATCGCAAAGTTTGGGTAAACGCTAACTTAGGTAACCGCAACCTTGTGAGGTAACTGCAAATAGTTGGATTGAACTAACCGCAAACTTTTGAAACTAACCGCAAAAAATAGGAAAACGCAGGTAAAAGATAACCGCAATACTTGAGGAAACCACTAACAAGAGGAAACCACTACTACAAAGGACAAGACAGTCATTATCCCACAATTTGTCCTCATTCCCTTTTATTAAATCAGACGCCAAACCAAACTCCAAGGACCACAAAAGACAAGTAATACAAAAGTTTCAGCAGGATCTAAACGCAAATAAGAAATGTGAGCAGAAAAAGTAAACGCGACAAGGAATATTTCAAAGACTTATCCAAACTAGCCAAAAGTATATCTTGATCAATAAAGTATTTGTTGAGATAAGAATAATACTTCGAACCAGTTTTACCAAAATCACGAAATAAAGAAAGCAAGATTCCAAATTGAACCAAAAATAAAACACAAGAACCAAAATGAAAATACAAGATCAAACAATCCCTAGGATGAAACCTTGGCTCTTGATACCAATTGTAATATATCAAATAATTATATCTTATATGGTATGTTAAGATAGAATTAAAGGAAGAAAGAAAGAAAGAAAGAAGATGAGAGTTTAGAGAGGGGTTGGAGAGAATTGGGTGATTTCTAGAGAGAGGGAGAGTTGAGAGAAAATAGAAAATGTTAGATTGAATGAAAAGCACCAACCCTCTCCACATGTGGAGAGGGGTATATATAGTTACCTATAAACGCCCACACCCGGGGTGTGGATCAGGCATACAGTGGGTAAAGACCCGTCCTTCTTCCACGGTGTTACTTAAACTAATACTAACTAACTAATGTATAAACTAACTACGAGCTAACTTAATGCTATTACAATAATCAGGTGACCGAGACTTTTACAGGAATATTTGTATTCCTAACAATTACTCCTTCTCATCTAAAATTAAAATCCCTCCTCCCACCTTCTCCAACTAGCCTGCTCTGCAACTCCCCATCCTTCCACCTCACTCCCACCTCTCTATGTCCTTTTGACCTCAACAACCAGACAAGAAGCAATTAAAGCTTCCTTATCCTCCCACTCAACCAGGAAAAGCAGGTGAGACTTTTTGGCGCCATATTGGGAATCAAAGGCTGATATTATCAACAACTAATCCAATGGTTGGGATGCACTCAGAGGGAGAAGAAGCACAAGAAGCTAAAGATGGGAACCCTAATTAGTATTAGTACAAATAGAAAGAATATGTAGCCATGTAAAAGGCAGTAGTCAATTAGGGATTAGGTCTAAAATTAGATTTTCAATTAGTAGAAGTATTAGTAATTGTAGTTTATGCTTATTTAGTTTTCAGTTGTAAATTTACATTATCATTTTCAATCAAACTTCAGTTTTTCTTCCACTGTGCATTTGCTTAAATTTTATTGCTTATTTTCTGTCTTAACTGCTTGTTTTATTTAGTCCATATGCTTTAATGCAGCTTATCTACGCTTAATATTGCTTAATCAAACAAGTGTTGTGTTGTGAATCAGTTTATATGTGGTTTTTTGGAAATTTAAGGGGGTGTTTGGCATAGGAAATTTTGGTTGCCCAAAACTAGTTTTTGTCCAACTTTTTACTTTCAATAAGCCTTGGTTCTTCATTATGAGTAGTTTTAAACTGAGCTTTTCCCTTTTGATTAAGTATTGAAGGTTTTGAGAGGTTTGGCAAAAAAATTTCATTTGCATAACTGTTTCATTCAAGTGGTTTAGGTAGGCTTCTGTTTTTAGGACTTTAGTGTTGAGTTTGTTTCAAATTAGCTTATATAAGGGTCTGTCATTGATTTCTCATCAGCTGGTGATTGACTTCCTGAGTCAGGGGTCTCATTTCTCACCATTTTGCCCACTGCAGGCCTGTCACATCAGTTGGGTGATAACCTCTGTAGCCTTGGATTGGTATTATCTTTTCATTCCTTTAGTTGTAGATCAATTGCCCTAAAAATGTGCACTGAACCTATTTGTCAGCCCATCTATATGTTTGCATTCTCATGTGGTTTCTATGAATTTTCTTATAAGAACTGTTTGGTGTTGCTGTGACTGTGTAGTTATTTTTGTTAGTAGGAGTTAAGGGGTGTGAGCTTGTTGTTCTTAAGCCTTTATTAGTTCAGTTGAAACATTGTCTTGGACAATTTAAAAGGAAAAGTCAAAATCAAGTGATTTAGGTTCATGGGTGCTTAACTGTTGGGACTTTATACTCCCAAATCATTCATAGGAGTTCATTAGTTGTTGTAATTGCATAATCTAGTCTCCCTATAACATCTAATTTTAGTTTCAGTCAATTAGTTAGATTAGAAATCCATATTAGTCAACTTAGCTTAAAACTCAAAAAGTCAAATTCTTTCTTTTGTGCAGAAAACCCAAAATGGCTTGATTTATTGTGATTTTTGTGCTTAGATTCAAGATTTGAGATTTTCACAAGTTGTAGTATCCCAGCTCAACTATATGATTCCATGGTCACTTGATTTTTGAGATTTTTCTTGTGGGCCCTATATTGCTTCAAACAGACCTGCAGGGGAAGGTATCTCCCCTGCATCACCACTTTGTTCAAACAACCCAGGTTCAAAGTCATTCCCTGTGTTTATTAGTGGGACTTAGGATTTGAAACATGGTTTAATTTGAAGCCCCCCACCTCAGCTCTCCATATATGGTCTCACTTTGGACCCTTGATCACTCATGTAGGCCCCACAGGCTTGCAAAACTAGCCCATTAGGCCTGTTTGGTACTCAGAATTTGGCCTAATGCTTATTGGCTTCCAATTGCCTATTGTCTTGTGCTTTTCAGTTCCAATTAGCTTAATTCAAGTTTCTATTTATCTGTTTTGGCTTATTCTTCCATGTCATAGCCTGTGGATAGCTTTCTCAATTCACCACAGGTCCTAATAAGCTCATACACCCATCTGTTAAGCATTTGGGATCTCATTAGCTTATTTATAAGCTTCTGGCCAAACTTCCTTTTTTAAAGATGTTTGTTTTTAGTACTTAAACAGTTTTGTAAAATGAAAATCCAAAAAGACAAATTTTCAAGAAGTGATAGCTTCTATTTAAGAAACTTATTGCTTATTAGCTTATTTTCCTTAAGCACTTAGTGATTTTATATTTTTCTTAGGTTCCTTATATCTGAAAATAATTTCAGTAATTTTTTCATATTTTTCTCTTTTCATTTAGTATTTTTAAGTTTTTATTAATTAATAATTAGTTAATAATTAGTAATAATTATTTAAAAAGTCTTAAAAATATATTTTCTGTTTTAAAATTAGTTTTATATTACTTTAGATTTTTCTAAGTTTTAATTTTATTTTTCTAGGCTTATTTTACATTTTCTTATTATTTAGTGTATTATTAAATAGTTTAAATTAGTTTTTAATTAATAAACAATTAGATAAAAACTCTTAAAAATATAATTTTAATTTTAAAATTAGTTTTATAATATTTTAGATTTTTCCAAATTTATTTTTCATATTTTTAGTGTAATCTCATAATTAGTTATAATTTAGGTTAATTTAAATAATTAATAAGTAATTAGATAATAGTAATTAATTAATAATAATTAATTAAATAGTGTAAAAATTAATTTTAATTTTCTAAAAATTTTCTTTTATTATTAGGATTTTAAAAATGTAATTTTCATATCTGTAAGTATTTTATTTCCTTAAAACTCGCATTTTATTTTGTACGTTCGCGTAAATTTAATCTGAACGTACACGTTTTTAGTTATTAAACGTTTTTAGGTATCTAACTTTCACGTAATCATTTATATAGCTTGTTTAAGCTATTTCCTTGTAGATTCCTTAGTGTAAACATTCACAAACACCTTTCTGTCCAAATTCACCCGATCACAGATCCGTTTGATAACCATTCACACCTCGTCGGGACATAACGACCCGGGGAAACCCCTATACTTCCACGGAGAATTGAGCCTAAGGAGTTTGACTATATTGACCACATCCGTGGTTGACTTTAGCTGACTGATTTTGCCTCAATCAAACAACCTCTCCCATTGAGGACTCGTGAACCCATCGGTTTGGATCCTTCCCAAAAACTCAGCCTCTAAACCTTGGGATCTCAGAAACGCCCAATCAATCACAGCACCAGCATCGATGTGGTGATTAACAAGTTCCGCATACTTAGTTGTAGCGGCAACATTGTCGAACTCACCCCAACTGTGGACCAATTCCCCATAGTTAACTTGTTGGGACCTAGATGAGCTGCCACGGTGTTGTCGTGATCGCTTGCTCATTTTCCTGGAAAAAGATAGAGTGGACGAAAACGATTAGAATGAGAATTTTATTGTCTCATGCTGTCAGACACATCTGACGCCGTCAGGAAGGAGATCCTGACACCGTCAGACCAAGCAGAAATCGAACCATGCAACTACGAGGGAAAAATCCATTTTCAAACTCTAAACCCATTACCCAAACAATTGTGAAAGATTTTTCCTTAATTAACGCATGATTCAAGTAGGACAACATCATCTAATGGTTGGGGGTCAAAAAATCCATGGTGTGAAAGATTTTTCCTTAATTAACGCATGATTCAAGTAGGACAACATCATCTAATGGTAACCTCATGATTACAAATCATCAAAGGGGAAGGCATTATGATTTATCAAAGATGGGTCAAAAATGGGGTTTCGGATGATGGGGGTTTTCAAAATTTATTGAACCTAAGGATAATTGAACGAAAAAGAGTGAAGAAAAACTACTTACCAAGTGGAGATTTGTCACGGAAGATGTCAGATTGGATGATGGAGACTCGGAGGTGGAGCAGCAATTTGGGTGTGATTTGTGGGGTATGAGTTGAAAGTGATGGATTTTGGGTTATTATTGCTGAGATAGCGAGGTGACGGCGTCAAGAGTTAACATCTGACGCAGTCAGATGCCCGCATCAGGAATAAAAAGTGGTAATTCCACATTCAGTCCCTGCACTTAGTGTGAATAGCTAAACACAAGTAAAGACTATGAGTAACTATCCCATTAGTGAAGTCCACTAGGGTCGAACGTTTCATTACTGTCACGGAAAGAGGTGTGGTTGTAGAGAGGGGTGGGTAAGGTTTTAGTTAAGTTGTAACCTTCGCATTGGTCAACAGTGGGTACAAAGAGGTGTTGTTCCATAAAGGGTCTCAAAGCTGTGGTGTTTTTGAGGTGCAACCTCTTCACACCGGGTTTAAAACCAAAGGAACGTCTCTTGCATAAATTTGGGAGCGTGGTTTGCAAGCATCCAACGAAAATGTTATGAAATTGCGAATTCTTCTCTTCCTGAGGATGCTTACAAAAGTAGGAGGTGATTGACGGTGAAGCACTTGGAAGGGATTTCTCGTTATCCTCTTGGTCAAACACCAAAGGAGTTGGAATATCAAAAAAAAAAAATCGATTTTTCTTGGTGCGGATTTTTCCTTAATCTTCTCTTTGATCCTTGATATGAATTTGTCTGCTAAATCCATAAAAGCATTGCGAGTGCTTTCCATGTGTGCTTCTAAGTGCCGGATTTGTTTTTCCTGATTATTCATGAAGGTTACCATTATCCCTTCGAACTCCTCTTGTCGTGAACGTTCAGGAAAATTATGGTTGATAACCGCATTCCTACGTATATTAGGATTCCTTACGGTTTCAGCAGCAGGTATTTCAGCTCTCATTAATTCTTTTACCTGCTTCTCGATACTTCCTAATAATTGTTTTTGGGTGGCGTGTGTGTAATCAAGTTTCCCCTTACTTGAAAACATAGGGTCCTCTCATCCTTCTTCTTCGTACTGCGCCAACCCCTCAAGAACTTTCCAGCATTTGTCAATGCTAAGTCTATTTAGCCTGCCCCTGGCTGCGTAATCTATAGCCCTTCTTGTTTGATAGTTAACTTTATCGTAAAAGATTTGAATTTGGAGCCATGGTTCGATGCCATGATGAGGGACTTTTCGGAGTAGGTCTTTGTATCGAGTCCATGTTTCATAAAAGGTTTCACCTTGACGTTGTTGAAACATCAAGATGTCATTTCTAAGCTTGGTAGTTCTTCCCGGTGGGAAAAATTAAGCAAGGAAACGAGTGGTGAGATCATCCCATGAGGTGATGGATCCCGCGGGTAAACGTTCAAGCCATTGACTAGCTTGATCACGTAGAGAGAATTGGAATAGGCGTAATCGGGTTGACTCTCTAGTTATAACATCAAGGTCTATAGAATCGACGATTTTAAGGAAGTCCTTGAGATGTTGATTTGGATCTTCGGAACGAAGTCTATGGAATGCACATCCGCTTTGCACCAACCGGATGGTGTCGGATCGCAAGGGGGTCACATTGGCTCCTTGGGTGAGCTCAATGGTGTTTCGGTAGCCTTGGTGGCTAGGTCAGGAATACTCTCTTAGGGTTCGGGGCCTAAGAGGTTGGTTATCTAGTGGTGGGTTTTGTTGTGGTGGGATGATGGGTTCAAAGATGTTACCATCGTCCATGATGTCGGATGGCGAAGAGTTACGAACAAAAACACGAAGAAATAAGATAGACTAAAGAGAACCTAAAAATAAAAATAAAATCTTACTAGAAAGGAATCTAGCAAGTAGACCTAATAAAAAGAGATTCTAACCTAGACAATAACTATTCCCCGGGCTGCGGCACCAAAAACTTGGTGCGTAGGGATTGCACCAGGCTTTACCTCTCGAGGGATCTCGAGAAGCTTACAACCCCCACCAGGCAGTGTACCTGATCGATGTAGTATAGTATAATGACAAGTACCGGGGGATTGATCATTCAGCTAGGAATAGTGTCGCTAGGATTAGAAAACCTAAAGACTAGGTCTAGAGATGAGGGATGATTCTTTTTGTATTTTTTAGTTTTTCTTATAAAAGCAAATAAAAATCTCGGGTTTGAAGGAGTTGGGCGGAATTAGTTGCTAGTCAACTAACCCAATACTAAAGATGCAATCAAAATAAAATACTAGAAATAAAAATAAACTAAATTATACTAGAGTTGTGAGCAATATATGGGAGAATTGTGTTTACTTAGATTTCACTACTCCCTAGACATCTTTTACATGTTTATTACTTGTTACAGTTGCGTGGATGACGGATTGTATTCCTTAATACCATTCATGGGGTTGCGTACTTACTTCCCCAATCCTATAAGCGCCTACTTCACTCCTATGTCGAGCCGGCTAAGAAGCTCCTAACATGGGATCATTAGAATTTGCTCATGCATTAAATACAACCAATAAAACCTAGTACACATCGGTTCATGTTTCCTAAGACGTTCAAGCATGTTACACAATGGAGATATTCCAGTTTTCTTAAGCCTAACATTGAAATCATTCATCCATTACAACCATAAACAAGTAATCAACATATAATTAACATCTAGGTTTCATTACATCTAAGCAAACACATGATAGATCTAGCCTAGCATGTTGAAATCAAGACAAGCATATATTCAAACAACACATAGACATATTGATTGAATTGAAAGAAGACTTATCTCAATTGAACATGAAAGGATTCAAGGGTTGAAAACCCTTGAAAATACTGTAAATACGACCTAGGGTTTACAAAGTTCGTCCCTAGTTTTCTCCACACAAATTCCTCTTTTATGAATGAAAAATAGAAAACTATATATAGATTTTGATAGTTGACGGCGTCAAGAACAAAATTCTGACGCCGTCATCTCGGAACGCCTAGATCTGGGTCTGACGCCGTCATGTATACTCCTTATGCAGGCCGTCACCAAAAATAGTCTTGACGCCCTTCTTGTGACGCCTTCAGGTTTTCACTGGGTCGTCATGGATTTTACTCTTGACGCCGTCATGATCTTCTTCTTGACGCCGTCAGGTACTGTTCTCAGCATGGAAAATTAAGTCTTTGCCGTTTTCTTCACTTTTATGCTCCAAAAACGTCCAAATTGCTTTCTTTTCCAGAATTCACTCCCAAAGTACCTAAAATCACAAAAGGAACGATTTAGGGCAATATTTGATCAAATAAATTCAATTCCGGGCTTAAATGACCCCCTAAAAGTGGTTCATTTTTCGTCTCATCACTTAGCATGTCTTAGGACACTCTAGTTTCAGTAGTAATGATGTTTGGTAGTTCCTTAGAGGGGTGTAAGTTCTGAAAGGCCGCATCTCATTATAAGGTTGTGACTTGGTGATAGAAATATCATGATACATTTTAAAATTTCAACGAACGATCACCTCCCAAACAGACTTGCTTAAGGAGTTAGAGGGGATGTAATTTGCGATAGCCCGCATCCCGTTAGACTAATCTAAGTTGGTAGAGATACTTAATGACTCTTGCATCACATAGGCATAGCGACCCTACGATGAACTCTTGCAGTTTAAGGTTGTAAGAATAGGGCAAGGTGTAAGATAGGTTAGACGATTTGACCATCTGAGTCTATCAATTTAAATTCCCAAATAAAACAATAGTAAAATGGTTGTAGAATTAGATCATAATAATTGTCATCCAATTAGTTGTTTTCTAGAAAAGCATGCCTATTGATCACATTGAATTAATCGCATTTACTTGATTCTAGTTATTTTATTTCATTTCATTAGGTTAATCAATCATTTACAAACCCCCCTTTAAAATATTGTGACATAGACTTATATTAGGATCCAAATGCATAGCTCTTGGGATGACCTCGGTTTTACCATTTCTAGTCTACACATGACCGGATACACTGTCCGTTAGTGCATTAAAGGACCACAGGTAATCGAGAAAATGTAAATTTAAAACCTGACCGGTCAATAAGTCATGCATCAAGTTTTTGGCGCCGTTGCCGGGGAGCTATCAGGATTTTAGTTTGAGTCTTTTTAGTTTTTAGTTCTTTATATTTTTTAGAATTTTTGTTATTTTTGTTTTCTTTCTTTTGTCTCTTCTGTTTTCATTGTTTGTTAGTATGTTTCAGGAAGTCATGGAGATGGAACCAGATATTGATGAAATGACATTGGAAGAATACAGGGAGTATGAGCGCGAGGAAATAAACACATTCGTGAGGAATCATAGATCTAGGAGAGCTGATATTATACCTCCTTCTCTAAAGCATTCCTTTCCAAATTCTCAACCTTATACCAATGCTGGTTTTTTTAACTCCTAATGTGTATGATGATGTGGACATTGATAACATGACCATGCAGGAATATGAATTGTATATGAACAATCAATGTCGAAGGGAGGAAAGTTTGAATAGTTACAATTGCGGTTTTACGTCCAACTTTAGAGATTATTCACAAAACACACCTGATCTCCAACCTGATGATAGAGATTTGAAGATAGTAGATGAATTGATCCGGATTGGAGTTGAAAATCTTCAAAGAATGGAACAACAAGAGATTCATAATGGGTGCAATAATGAAGAATTTGAGAATGTGAACCTTGATTGTAAGGACCTTTTAGACTTTGCTATTTCCTCTAATGCTAATATTTTTTCTAGTATTTGTGAATTGGATATTCATAATTCCGATATCGAAAATACAATTAAGGAAGAGGAAGTCCAAAAGGAATGTGATGAAGGTGATATGGATGATTCTTGGGTCATCACGGTAGTGGATGTTGAAAGGCTTAGGCAGATACTAACACCTATCGTTCATGATGAACCTAACCCAGTGCTGGAAGTGCAACCCTTGACATCACATATCACACCTTCCAATGATTGCTATGAAGCACCTGCTACCAACCCAGTTTTGGATGTGCTTGTAAAGGAATTAGGAGATGAAATCTTGGACACTACCGTGGCAAGGAAGCCAATAATTCAACCACAACACGGAGTATTCAATCATCCGAGACATCAACCAATTCGGGTAAGGTAATGAGGGAAATGACATCCATTTCAAGGTATGACTATAATTTATCATTTCCCTACACTATAGCAAATTCACGCCCTTACGGTGTTTACTGCTATTTTCACCCACACTTGATTTCAAGTGAGGGGATGAACACCTTTTTACTTGGTAAATAAGGGTGGAGTCAAGCTCGTGACTCTAACAAAAACAAGCACTTCGTGGGAGGCACGCCGTGCCTATCTTTTTATTTTTATTTTAGCTTTAGAATTTTTGGTCATTTTGTTAGTTTTTAGGTTTTGTAGTTTGGTTTGGTATATTTTGTTATAATTAATTGCAGGTAATAGAGAAAGATAGATGGTGGAGGAGCTGGCTAAGGAGTTTTCACTCCTGGAATTTGCCTTAGAAAGTATCTACAGCATAGCTCCATTTATAACTACGCCGTAACATCTTCCAGGTGTCAATCTATCAGGTTTTATTACCTACGGCCTAGCACAACATTCAAGCTATATCGTAGCTTTCTCTTACACGACTTAATTTTAAATCTTTTTTATAACAAACATATTTAACCTTGTATTAGTTTTAAAATGAACTTTGTGTGTATGTTCCCTGTAAACCCTCACGAGACTTCACTCGTCCACTCGGGACACCGAGTGGTTTAAAAGGCTTGTTGCATACGCTAAATGAAACTGTGATTCCTACGAAAGTGAGTTAGGATTTATTTTTGTTTTATTTTCAATTTTTACATTTCGTGCTATTATTCTTGCTTTTATCCGGAATTATGGTTTTTGGTGTTAGTTTTTCAAGCACCAATACAGGTTGGTGAATTATGAATTAGTAATTAGCTGCAAGAAAACCCTTTATATCCAGCCTAGTTGAGCATGGTGATGGTGGTGAGAAAGAGTTGTTGGTATAGTTGGATGTTGCTCGATAAGACACATTTGTAGCATGATACGGGAAGTGTCGTCTATTGATCATACCGAGGAAATCCAGGGGAGTTTTACGTTTCAATTCTAATCCTTCCTATTTTTCATTTATATGCTTTAGTATGACCCAAGTGGGGGGAATGGATTAGAAATAAACACCCATTTGATTGTACTTGCCTTTGTTTTTCTAGCTTTTAATGAAAAGTATTTCATTAGTAAAATTTCGACATGTTTTTCATTACTTAACTAGACTAATCTAGACTGAGCACACCGACCCTATATTTCCATTGTGTGCAGATAAGCCTTTCCGTTTTCCCCTTATACATAATACCATAAAAATGAGTATGTCGGTGGCTGTAGCAGACTTTAGAACTTGTCTTTTCAAGACCATTATAATGAGCATTACATTGGGGTAACTTGGTGTAATCGGTGCAACTAGGATATAAGGCAAATTTTAGGATTAACCCAAAATAGCCGATCCATTTATGTATTGTGCATATCGACTTTTCACATCAATTAGTCAATCCCACTGTTAAACCTTTTTTTTTTGTTGCACTCACCTTTAGTGCAAGATACCCCTAGATACACCTTTTAGAGCCATTCTTTTCATTTCGTTCACCCTATATATGTTTCGTTACACCTATCGCCTAGCCTACCCTGTAGTTTCTAAAGGTCCATGGTCCGGGCGTTGTCGGTCAATTTTGGTTTCGTCGGTGGAAGTCGCGGGTTTTGATTAAAGGGTTTTGGAAGAAGATCGAGCTTAGATAATAGTTGATCTCAAGTGGGGGATGCTTTATATGTCTGTATTGTTTGTTTTCCATTTTTTGTATACCTTGTCTTGATATAAAAAAATAAAAATAAAATAAAAAATAAAAGGATAAAAAAATAATAATAATAAAGAGAATGCAAGCAAGAGTTTGTTTATTAGTTTGTTAGCTAATTGTAATAAATCAGTGTTTGTGCCGTATTGGGTAAGTATTCCCACCTTGCGCAGCTTATAAACCCGTGTAATTTCTATCTCTACTTTCTATTTTAAGTATATATTTGTACAATGGAGGCATTGTACATCTCAAGTGGGGGGAAGCGAGATAGAAATGAGTGATTATATGGTATTGGTCGAAATATGTGCAAAATTTACTCAAATTTTAAAAATTTTTGAGTATATATTTTTTTTTTCATTGATGATGAATGCTGAGTTAATGCGTCTTACTTGCCAAGTTATGGAGATTATGGGGCACTACACTACACTTTATATGCATTAACTCGTGTATTAAAGTTATTGAAGACCCCTTGACTCTTTACCCTCGAATTTTGCTATGGGATTGAATGCGACTAGTGATTGGGCGATTGTGGACTTTAGGAAACTATTTGTTTCATGTCTTTTTGTTTACACCCATTAAATATTTTCCCATGTCTTATCCTACCCTTTTAGTCATGAATCATTCTTAGATGATTGTCGAGCAGTCATTGGTGTCTTGGCCAGCGTTCTGGTCATGTATCGATGGTCTTTGTCGCCTTCGCTGTAGTACGTTAGTAATGAAAATTTAACAGAGTATGCCTTTATTGTTGTGTCAACCCGTTTTGCCTTTTAGAATATTTGCATCTATAGACTCTAGTTGTGGAGATTAGTATCTTTGCCAAGCCTATGATAGAATGCTAGCCATGACTGAGCAGTTGAGTGATCACCCCCAAATATTAACACATATATTAGTAAGTGAGAGTGTGATTTCAATCCCCTTTTCGTCGGGTGCTCGGTTTAGAAATTTCTAGCTTAGGTAATTTTTAAACTCATATCTTCCAAAACATCTTGGGAGATATCTTTTTTAGAAATGATTTAAAAGGTCTACTTGAGGGCATGTAAAGTTTAAGTTGGGGATATTTGATAACATCAAATTAACCCGATATTTTATATATCAAATTCCCATGTTTATTGCCTCATTTATATTAATATGATACTTAATTCGTTCATATTGTATTTCAGGAAAATTGAGGCGTTGGAATAGAAATGATATAAGAAAAGGCCAAAATTGGACAAAGATACAAGGCTACGGCGTAATATATTATTTGGGTTACGCCGTAGTTATTTTATGACTTAGTCAAATTTCTGCAAGAAGAAGACTACGCCGTAGCTAGTAATGGTGCTACGGTGTAGCTGTGTTAACGATAGTTCTACGGGTGTAGCCACTCTTGAGGCTACACCGTAGTAATTTAATATAAAGGCTAGGGCGTAACTTATTATTTGGTTACGCCGTAGTTATTAACTTGGGCGCGAAAGAGTTAAAATCCAAGGACTATTAGCGGTCAAATTATATTTATTTTGAGGACCGAAGAATATATGAACAACTACGATGAAGGACCAAAAGTATTATTATCTTATTAAGTTTAAATATACTTCTATGTATATATACGTGAAAGAAAAAAAGAAGAAAAAGGTACAAGTACCGAAGTAAAAAGTAGCACATGTTGAGGGGCTAAAGACAGTCAAGGTCAAAGTTATTTCATATATATACATCATATGCTGTGCGAGGATATTCATAGGGAATTAAGGGTTTCGTTGTTGGAAAATTTAGTGCACTTGTGGGATTGGTTCACACCTGGTAATGGGTCAGGAGGTACGGAGTGTACACCCATCAGGTCCCTGAACAACCTGACTCAGATAGTGGTTAAGTGTTTTCAGTGTATGATGAAGTTCAGTGAGTTCACTCTTTCAGGGAGTGATACTCTGGACTGAATGGTATTCATCAGGTTGATGAGTTCAGTTCAGGCTGAAGGATCTCATCAGGGAGTTGATGTCCTCAGGGACTAGCTCATCAGTGAGTATAACGAACTCATTGGACTGAATTCAAACTTGATTAGTAACTGCTTTGACCTATTCAAGTGGCAGTTATAACTGCATTAATGACCACGTTTAATTGGTCATGTAACCGCTAATTCCTATAATTATGGAGGCAAATTAAGTGGGATTAATGGGCCGTTAATCACTCTTAATTCCATTGACTAGGGTTGAGTAATATTACCTATAAATAGGTAAATCAATCATGCATGGAATAGATCCAGAAAACACACAACACTTAAACACGAAGGGTTATTGATTTGTGCCTAAATCATTAACAACATTTGGTCTTATCCCAAGTAGATATTCGTGATACCCAGGCATTAGGGTCGAATAGTTTACTTTGGAAAGTGATAACACGATTCCAAGTGATATCCGGTAACCTTAATTGGTACGTAGTTAGGCTATTGATTATCTCCACCCTGTTCTGGGCGAATACCACAACCAACAATCAAAGTAAACTATTTTGTGATAATCAATGGCTGCTGCTATGAGGCATATGGCTGCTAACTTTTCCAAATTGGATAAGTTTGAAGGTGGTGATTTCAGAAGATGGCAAAAGAAGAAGCACTTCTTGCTATCAAGCATGAATGTGGTGTATGTTCTTAGTACTGCCATTCCTGAGGATCATGGGGATGATGCTACCGTGGAACAGATAAGGAAAAGGAGCAAATGGGAGAATGATGACTATGTTTGCAGAGGTTTAATCCTAAATGGTATGTCTGATTCTCTCTTTGACATTTATCAGAACGTTGAATCTTCCAAAGAACTTTGGGATTCCTTGGATGCCAAATATATGGCTGAGGATGCTTCAAGTAAGAAGTTTCTTGTGAGTAATTTCACAAATTACAAAATGACTGATTCAAGACCAGTCATGGAACAATACAATGAACTTCTTGGAATACTTGGAAGGTTTACACAACATAAAATGAACATGGATAAGGCTATTTCAGTCTCTTGTATCATTGACAAACTCCCTCCTTCTTGGAAAGATTTCAAGCATGCCTTAAAACATAAGAAGGAAGAACTGACTCTTGTTCAGTTGGGTAGTCATCTGCGTATTGAGGATTCCCTCAGGGCGCAGGATAATGAGAAGCCAAAGAGTAGCAATGCTACTGGTGCATCTGTTGTCAATATGGTGGAACATAACAATTCCACCAGGTACAATGACAACAAAGGCAAACGTAAACATCATGATAACACAAGGGCTGATCCTAACAAGAAGGCAACACCTACTTGTTGGAAATGTGGCAAATCTGGTCACATTAAAAGGGATTGCAAAGGTGTTAAGGTTGGTGGTAAAACCAATGGTTCAGGCACTAGTGGTTCAGGGAGTGGTGGTTCAGCCAACTCACTGAAAGGTCAGAATATGTTTAATGAATCTCTTCAGGTTTATTATGTTACATATGTATCTGAATCTAACTATGTGCAGGATGATGATGTTGCGTGGTGGGTTGACTCTGGAGCAACTGTTCATGTGTGCAAAGATAGATGCTGGTTCAAGACTTATGAGTCACTGAATGAAGGATCTATTCTTCACATGGGAAATGAGTCAACAGCCTTGGTGCATGGTCGTGGTTGTGTAGATCTTAGTTTTAGTTCTGGAAAGATTGTAACTTTGTTTAATGTTATTCATGTTCCTGATATAAGGAAGAACTTGGTTTCAAGTAGTGTTTTGAATAATCATGGATATAAACAAGTTATCGAATCTGATAAATTCATTTTGTCTAAACATGGTATGTTTATTGGTTTTGGCTATTTGTGTAATCAAATGTTCAGGCTTAATGTTGTCACTGACATTGTTAATTCAGCCTTTTTATCAACCTCTAAACTGAATGACTCTACCCTGTGGCATGCTAGACTTGGCCATGTACATTATAAAAGGATGCAAGATATGTCTAAGGATGGGTTAATCCCAGCATTTGACATGGACACTGAAAAGTGTAAGACTTGCATGTTGACCAAAATTACTAAGAAACCTTTTTAGGGTGTAAAACGTGAGACTGAGCTCTTGGAGCTAGTACACAGTGACCTGTGTGATTTGCATGCCACTCCCTCTTTGGGGAACAAGAAGTACTTTGTGACATTTATTGATGATGCTTCTAGGTTTTGTTATGTCTATCTATTACATACCAAGGATGAAGCATTAGATAAATTCAAAGTGTTTAAAACTGAAGTTGAGTTGCAACTTGGGTCCCTGATCAAAAGATTCAGGACTGATAGGGGAGGTGAGTACATGGATACTCAGTACTTTCAGTCTGTTGGTATAATCCATGAAACGACTGCTCCCTATACTCCTCAACAAAATGGTATCTCTGAAAGGAAGAACAGTGTATTGAAGGAGATGGTTAATTCCATGTTGTCCTATTCAGGACTGAGTCAAGGGTTCTGGGGTGAAGCTATGTTAACAGCTTGCTATTTACTAAATAGGGTTCCCAACAAAAGGAACAAGGTTACCCCTTATGAACTCTGGACTAAAAAGAAACCCAACCTGAATTATCTCAGGGTTTGGGGTTGTAGGGCAGTTGTAAGACTCCCTAATCCGAAGTTGAAAACTTTGGGTGAAAGAGGCATTGATTGCATCTTTGTTGGATATGCTGAGCATTCCAAGGCATATAGGTTCTATGTTATTGAACCTAATGAATATGTTTCAATTAATTCAATAATTGAATCAAGGGATGCATTATTTGATGAGAATAGATTCTCTTCAGTCCCTAGACCAAGTCACAGGATTCCAAATGGAACTGATGACACTGGTGTATCAGAGGTCCCTGATGATTTATCATCTCAGGCTCCTGATGAGGTTGTGGTTCAACAACCTGAACTTGAGCTCAGGAAGAGCAAAAGGGTCAGGACTCCAAAGTCATTTGGACCTGAGTTTCAATTATACTTAATTGAAGGTACGAGGAATGAGGTCTCTGACCAATATTCCTATTGCTTCATTGTTGAGGATGATCCCAAGACATTTGAAGAAGCAATGAAGTCCCAGGATGTTGCTTTCTGGAAAGAAGTAATAAATGATGAGATTGACTCCATCATGGGCAACAACACTTGGGTGTTGGTTGATCTACCACCAGGTTGCAAACCTCTTGGTTGCAAATCGATTTTCAAAAGGAAAATAAAGGTAGATGGAACTATTGAAAAGTTCAAGGCTAGACTAGTCATTCAGGGCTTTAAACAAAAGTCAGGGATAGACTACTTTGATACTTATGCCCCAGTGGCACGTATCAGTACCATCAGGCTGCTGATTGCTTTGGCATCAATTCACAATCTAATTATTCATCAGATGGATGTGAAGACAGCTTTCTTGAATGGTGAATTGGATGAGGAGGTTTATATGAACCAACCTCAGGGCTTCATCTTGCCTGGCAATGAAAACAAGGTGTGTAAACTGATTAAGTCTTTATATGGACTGAAACAGGCACCTAAGCAATGGCATCAAATGTAACACCCCCAATTCATGATGCAGCGGAATTCAACTTGGGTGTTACTCGACGGCACAACAGTCATAATAATAGAAAACGATCTCTAACCGATTCGTATTAAAAGAGTTGTCATTCATATTTATTCAAATATATCAGAGTTTACATAGTAAGGTCCCAAAAAGGTTCCATGTTTCAAAATACATCAATATAAAGTCTTTGATGTTTTTATCGAATGACATAATAGTTTATAGCCTTCTTCCTTCGGTACGTGCCCTTCCGCTCCATTCTTGATTATCATGGACCTGAAATACATGCTTAAGAGGTCAACACAAAGGTTGAGTGAAATTCATAGAGTTTGTTTAACGGTTGAACACAATATGTTGGTAGTAATGAGTTAATTAGACTCATACTCATGTTAGAAAACAAAACAGTTATTATTATATACTAAGCTCATGCAACCAATACGTTAACGGGTACCAATATCAATCGGCGGTTTTGTTGCCCCGGTAACTACTTTGCCGTCATACTTAATGTTCAAATATAGTGCATTCGTTTGAACTAATCTGCTCAAACAAATGGGATTCGTCAATCCCAATAGGCCTATTCACAATACTCGCGCTCACTAATACTAGTGATTAAATGGTTCATGATAGGGGCCTAGGATTGGCAAGGTAGGTGCTTAGTAATAATAAAACAATCAGGCAGCATACAGTTTCAAAGCATTGTGTTCGGTTTAAAAGTAGCATGTATTCCCCCCAAGGGTTTGTAAAACATTGTAGTAATGTAAAGTGGGGCTATGAACTCACCTTAAGTAGGATAGCAAGTAATGAAGGTGATGGTTGGATCGTGTAGGTTTCTACGAGCAACCTATAATAGAATGTTGCGACTTAGGATTTGAGTAAAGAATATAACGGAGTGCCTATATATATATCTTGCATTTATAGTCCATGATGTGGTATGATGTATATTGTAAGTCTTTGAAAGAAAAGATTCATGAACATGTATGTTTTGTATATCGTTTACTACCGTTCGGGCCGACATAATTCGGAAGTCATGTTAGTAAGCGTTCGAGGAGCCAGGACACTTTAACTCGTAAATCCACAACTCATCTCGATGGCTTACATAATGAACTCCTCACATGAGGCTCCCTACTATTGTAGTAGTTGATAAAATATATAGATATAAGTTTTGATCCGAAAAGTTACATGTCCGATATTTGAATAAACTTAGGAAAGTTTATTAGTACATGAAGATTGTTATTAGGGGTAGTTTCATAAGTCTTGTATGACCATTTTCTCTTTGTAATATCTCATGGTTCCTTTTTAAGTGATTTAGATCCAAATTGCTTGTTCAATATATCGGCAATTCCTTGTTTCATGTTTACGCCTATGTAAGTTGGTATGGTCATTTCGTCATGGCCTAGCCATGATCTTTGGTCCTTGTTCCAAGGTCATGAGACACAACCTTGGCTCTAGCCATGGTGGTGGTCTTGATTATAGGTCATAAGACCTCTTGTTCCTTTTAAAGTATAACCAATATATAGTGACTTATATATATGTAAATAGCTGTTAAGAAACTGAGAAATATCTCACTCGGAAAGCGTTTTCAAGGCTCGAGCTTCTTTTTTCCTGAACGAAAACGTGATTCCGGACAACTTTTGTGTTTTAACTTTTTCATGAAACGGACCAGAAAGGCCTCTTTTTGCGTGTTTTATGTTTTGTCACAGAAACATTTTAGGCAGTTTTGCCGGAAATCTTTGGTAACTTCAAATGGGCGTAACTTTTGACTCGTATACTCGTTTTAGGTGGTTCAAGTTGCTATGGTTTCCTTGTTAAGTCCTCTACTGTAATATGTAATAATACAATATCAAATTTTTACCATTTTGATCAGGTCTTACCAAGAAAGTCACTAGTTTGCTTGTTTTAGTAACTTATCTTAACAATCAATTACAACATGTTTTAGTCATTTTTATACACCATGGACATTAATACAAGACATAATATAGCAAGAATAATATGTAAATGATATGAACATGATTATTTAATAAGAAGCATGTTAGGGTTTGGCTTACAACTTTTGGCTTTCAAAGATGAAAGGAAAGTAGCAAGTAAGGAAAAGGACTTTGATAGACTTGCTTCAACCCACTTCACTTCATGCAATCTTTCTACTCTTGTAATCTTGAAAGATGGATGATGAAGGTTGAGGTGACTTGAGTAGATTCAAACTCAAGAGAAATCGCCAAGTATATTAGGGTTTGGAAGTGTTTGATGAATGATAACCTAACTAGAGTTTCTATCTTGAAGAAGCACTTGAACCTTGCTAGAACTTTGAAGGAAATAAGCTAAGGATGGAATGGTTTTGGTGTTGGTGATGGACGGCACAAGGAAGGGGGGAGGGGGGGTATTTATAGTTCTTTGAGGAGGTTACAAAGTATGACTAGTCAACACTTTGCTAGCAAGTTTCAACACATGTAAACATCTTAGGCTATTTTCCACAAGATCAAGCCACACCATGGGGTGACTCCCCCCCCTAATGGCGGTTCACAAGGGTTAGGGGGGTGAGGTGTGCTTGGTTAGATATTATCCTAAGTATTAGGATGAGATTTGACTCCGGGAAATGCCAACCGTAAATGATTAGGCCTCAAAACGTAAAACCGGGTGTCGAAAAATTATGAAACTTGAAAGTATTGTTAAACATGTCCATAAGTTCCATAATAAAATATAAAATGGGTGATAGGTTCCATTTGGGTGGTAAAACCCTGCTAAAACTGGAAACACGGGTCTAAAACGCGTAATACGTAAAATGTACGAATATTGCGTAAAATTGAGAAAAGTAAAATGTTACTTTTCTAATAGGTTATAAATGATTTAAAATGACTTATAATGTCTAGACTGGGCTCAGTCTAGTGTCGGTTGGTATTAAATGTCTTTTAGACATCAAACCGTAAACCTAAAAATCAAGGAATGACTTATAAAATCAAGGGATGATTTTTGGCCAATGGAGGAGGGAAAAATATGTTGACTTATTATAATAAGTTGAAAACTCAAATCGTCTTAGAAACGCGGTGCAGGTATAGGCTAAGGTTACGGCTGAGTAAAAACGCTTAAAACTGAAAATTCCAGTTTTTCACGGCCGAGGTTTATTTTGGTCATGTTTTTCTCAGTCATGATTTATTCTCAAATAAATCATGAGTGTGTCAAACATTTTTCTGATACGGAGAAAATTAACGCGACCGAATTTCGTTGTGCGTAGAATTTTTGAATGACGTTTTACCCTAAAACGTGTAATTCCTTAATAACTTTCACGAAAATGATCTGACGAATGTCAAACATTTAATTTTCCATGGAAATGATTTATCACTCGAGAATATGAAATAAAAATCAACTTTCGGGAAAATTTCAGAAAGAAATGAATAGTAAAAATGAATAGTAATATGAATAGTAATATGAATAGTAAATTTTTCGGGAATAGTAATTAACCTGAAATTGCGAATTGTTACATCAAAAGTTTGATGAAGTGGTTTTGTATAATGGTTATGTTCTTAACCAGGCTGACAAATGTGTATATAGCAAATTTGATGAATCTGGTAAAGGAGTCATCATTTGCCTATATGTTGATGACATGTTGATCTTTGGCACTGACCAAAATCAAGTTGACCTGACAAAGGAATTTTTGTCATCAAGGTTCTCCATGAAGGACATGGGGGAGGCAGATGTTATCCTTGGTATAAGGATTAAACATGAAAGCAATGGTATATCAATTTCTCAGTCTCATTACATTGAGAAGGTACTGAAGAAATTTAATTGCTTTGATTGTACTCCAGTGAGTACTCCCATGGATACCACTGAGAGCTTATGCTTAATACTGGCAAAGCTGTATCTCAACTTGAGTATTCCAGGGTGATTGGCTGCCTGATGTATGCCATGACTTGTACAAGGCCTGACATTGCTTTTGCTGTGGGTAAACTGAGCAGGTATACAAGTAATCCTAGTGCTCAGCACTGGCAAGCAATTCAGAGGGTACTGAAGTATTTGAAGAGAACTATGGATTATAGTCTTTCTGTCACAACTCGTAATTTCTGGTCATTTTCCGACCCTCGACAATTTACTATTCACAAGTTACTATTCATCATTTACTATTCATCGATCACTATTCATCGTTTTTTAGGTCAATTTGACATTTCGAGAAACATTCAGAAATTTTACTATTCACTTGACACTATTCATTTCCGAGAGAAAACCACTATTCACGTGCATTACTCATGTCATCGTAAATTCAGTTTACGAGTATTTAAACTCGCGTAACCGTATTGGTTCATGTGCGAATTCATGCATTATCATTTGGGACATCTCATACGGACTAGAAATAGTCCGCATATTATCATTATGACACTTGCATACTATTCCACTCGTAAGGTAACTAAATTTATACTTTTGGTATAATTAACGATTTACGTATGTTTATTTTAAATAAACGCTAATACGCGAACTATAAATGTGTCTAACATGTCCGACACTCCCGACTATTATCCCAATACATTTTTATGCTCATTTTTATAATATAAAAACTATAATATTAATTTACCCGGTATTTTGGAAATTTATTTATTACGTGTCGTACGTTTAACTTAATAACGACGGTTTTCACCAAAATTGAACGATAATCACCCAAACTCTCCGTACTTGTACCCGACATATTTTTACAATTTTTACGACTTTATTACGTCCCGAATAACTTCAATAAAATTTATTTCTAACAAACCCGGTACCCGATTAAACCTTAAACCTAAACCTAACTTAACTACATAATACTAATACTAATTTTCCCTAATTAATCCCAAGACACTTCCCCCCTTTTCCCTCCTTTAGGACCGGCAACCCCCCCCCCCCCCCCCCTTTAGTCCTAAAATATCTACCACACCAACCAAATTTAATACTTACCTAACAATTGTCTCCATGTATAAATTAAACCTTTTTCACTCATTTATCACAAAATCACTTTTCTTGCACAAGTAAACTTTTTCTCTTCATTTTCTCTTGAGGTTGGATCGAACTAGGGTGTTCAAGGAGCAAGGAGTATAAATTTTACAAGATCTTGTCATAAACTTGTTTATATAATCATCCTTGTTGGAGTTTTGAAATAAAAACTCAAGGATTAGTAGGTTTTTATCATCCAAACTCCCTAAACCTTCAAGTAAGTTAACAAACTCATTTTTATGATTTTTACAAGTTACTACCATGTTTATATTTATTTCTTACAAGATCTCATACATGCATTAACTTATACCACTTTATTTTGTACATATGTAACTTTCAAGCCCTAGAAATGGACACATAAGAAACCCTTGTTAGACCTAGTGGATTGATGATGTTTAAGGAACCATGACACCCTAAGAAGGTGTATGGTAGGTTTAGACTAGCTTTGTGGTGTTTGAAAGTGGTTTGATGGAGAATGGAACTAGTTTGGAGACTTGAAAATGGTTTTTGAAACTTTTGATATACCTACTGTCCCTATTTTAATTTCGTGGGAAAATCAGTAGTTAGTGGCCAAGTTTTGACCAAAGATTTAGAAAATACATTCAAAAACGAAACTTTAGGCGAAAGAACGGATTAAAACGAGCTTATAACGAAGGAGATATGATTTTTGCAAATTTAACTACGAAAACTATTTTTCCAAAAACTGCTTGCTGTTTGGCAGATTTCAATGGGTAAAAAGAGGCATTAAACGTAACCTAGAGGAGCCGAGTTACCAAAAATATACTAGTATACACAAAGACGAATCCGTGGACATAAAGAATAAGGAAAACGAGCCTAAAACGACCGAGTTATACCCGTTTTAACATCGTCAAAAATATATATATATATATATATATATATATATATATATATATATATATATATATATATATATATATATATATTTGGTCACAAATAAAAATAATAACGTACGTACTAAATGGTATATTTTCTAGAAACGTTACTAACGACTATTTTCTTATCAAATGAAATACGTATGGCCCAAGAGAATATTATACGACTTAACGACGTTATTTTAAGGTTTTCGATACGAGGAATAGAACGCTAACATTTTTATACGATATATTACGACAAGTTTTTATAACTCCATTGGGACTTATTTTTCCTAAGTATGGAAACTATTTTACTTTGACAATAACTAGTGTTTCCAAGTTACGAGTGGTATAGGCATCATGTGCACGTGCATTCATTTCATTATGTCATGATCTAAGATAGATCGTTATTACTCATATTATGTTGCGGTTAGAGATCGTGCCTCATTTCAGTGTATCCATTCTTGTCATCGTAGCTATCGCTCCAGGTGAGTCATAGCCCCTACTATTTTGATTGTTTTGCAAACTCTTTGGGGGAGAATACATGCTCGTTTTACTTAAACGCACTACTTGTTTTACCTGGTTGATTTCTCAAATATTCCCAGCTTTATCTAAATATATATTTGATCACCTGCACTTCATTAGTATGCTTGACTACCGGTATTTCTTTGGTATATTTAATCACCTGCATTCATTTGTATGTTTGATTTCCTGTATTTCATGGGATTGATTATCCTTGTTTATATGACTTCATAGTCCGCAATTGTTCTTATATGTCCATTATAATACTGTGGTATTCTCCACTTGGCTGTGATGTCAAACGTAATATTGTGGTATTCCCCACTTGGCTGTGATGTCAAACGTATTGTGGTATTCCCCACTTGGCTGTGATGTCAAACGTAATATTGTGGTATTCCCCACTTGGCTGTGATGTTAAACGTAGTATTGCTGTTTCCCTACTTGGTTGACCTATATGTTCATTGTAATATTGTGGTATTCCCCACTTGGCTGTGATGTCAAACGTATTGTGGTATTCCCCACTTGGCTGTGATGTCAAACGTAATATTGTTGTTTCCTTACTTGACTGAATTGCGATGCCATTGCATCAACCTTATTACGGGTTTTCCCGCTTGACTGATTTATCATATGGCTTCATTGACTGAATTATTTATATAACCGTTTTGCTATATTTATCTGGGAATTTGGATATTATATTACTTCTGTTCACGTAGACTTTAATACTTTTGGCAGTGGGTTGTAAACACACAGGTTACAAGTCTCTTATGGCGGGACTTGCAACTGAGTGGATTTACGATGCCTTTGCTGGGCGATCTTTTCTCTATAGGCTTTATTTGTTAAGCAAACTCTATGAACTCACCAACCTCGTGTTGACACTTTAGCATGTATTTTCAGGTTTTAACCTATGGCACGCTACAGGAGGTTTTGGCAGGGCATGGCATGGTCATAGAAGACTCTGATTATTTATATGGGGACCGTTTTAAACTACTTTTTTAAGGGCCTACTTCCGCACTACTTTTAACGATGTAAATACAATATTTTTAACTTAACTATTTTATTCTAAATGATTGAAATGAAAATCATTTTTGAACTAGTGTTGTAATACCAATTGAATTACACCCCAGCTACACGTATGCTTCCGCTGGACCCGATTTTGGGGGTGTGACAGATTGGTATCAGAGCTTTGGCTATAGCGAACTAAGTGTTTTTAAAACCTAGACTATAGCTACTTTTACGAAAAACTTAACCCTATGACCGTCACGTGCCTGCCTGCCAAGATGATGCCTCACTTGTGGTTTGTTGCTGACTTAGGTGATGAGATTTGTGTCTCATTATCTGGTATATTATATCCATTTATTCTAGTTGATTACTATCATTGTCTTTCATATAAGCATGTTCACGTATCATATATGTCACCGCGTTATGTTTCCCCTTGCATAGTTTCATCATTTGACGTCGAGTTTGGTCACCTGCCTTAGTCTTTCTGAACGTCTTGGTCTTTGTGAAGGACATAGTATTAGTATAACTGAGCTGAGTATTTCAAAATTCATGGAACCTCGGTGGAATATAGACTAGTCACCTATATTCAACCCGGGATAGTGGGACATAGGCTGACTACCTATATCCGACTCAGAAATGAATTTTGCAACACTGAGAATGGTTATAATAAAATTTTGTCCGGATTGAATTCTCTACTCAATTTCGAAATGTTTCATTCATGTGTGCGTACTTACTTTCATCACAATCTCATTATGTCGCAGCTGTCACAGTCTTTTCCCTTCTCACCATTATTATCATCCTTTTCCCCATATATAAAAGGAATTAGCTTACACTCTATAGATTCCAATGTCACTCATCACTCATTACTCCCAATATTGATAAGTGGATATTATCAATGACCTCCCTAGGAAAGACTTTCCATACCATCTATAAGGAGGATCCCTCGGTACAGTAAGATCATTCAAAACTTAGCAGAAATCCTAAGATATCACAAAACCACTCGAGCCACGTCAACGCGTCATATCGCAACATCAACCTTTCATTCTATAATAACCCACTCTCGAACATCTACTACTAGGAAACGTCTTAATTATGTCTCACCCTTCTTTTCTCCTTTTGAAGAGCTATGCCGCCAAGGAAAGTTAAAGCTACTCCAACTATGACACCTGTTGCTATTCGGAAATTGGTTAAGGATAGTATCGCCGAAGCTCTAGAGATCGAGAGAGCTGAGATGGCTGCAAGGGCTGCTGAGGCCGCTCTACAGACAGGGATAGATGGACAATCCGATAATAAGCGCGAATGTACTTGGAAAATTTTTAAGATTAGTGATCCCATCAAGTTTAAGGGCACTGAAGGAGCGGTTGCTTTGATTCGCTGGTTCGAAAAGACTGAGAATGTGTTCCTCATGTGCAACTGTCCTGATGGCAGCAAGGTAAAATTCGCTACTGGTATGCTTTTGGATGAAGCTATGTCATGGTGGAATTCTCATGCTCAACCGATTGGTATGGAAAATGCCTACAAGCTCACCTGGGAGCAATTCAAGAAATTGATGACTGATAAGTTTTGCCCTCGTACTGAGGTGCAGAAGTTGGAAACAGAATTCTATGAGCTGGTGACTAAAGGTGATGACATCGAGACCTACTTCAGGAAGTTTCAAGAGTTGGCTGCACTATGCCCAACTATGGTTTCAGATAATGAAAAGCTGCTAGAAAAATTCATCGGTGGACTACCGCGCAACATCAGTGGGAACGTAATTGCTTCTAAATCAGACACGCTGGAGGAAGCTATCAGAATGTCTCAAAAGCTTATGGCTCAAGTAATAAAACAAGAAACTACTGTCAACAACAACAACGAAAACAAAAGGAAAAGGGATGACAACCAAGGAAACGATCAAGTATGGCAGCCAAACAAAGGACAAGAAGTGTTTAGAGCTTATGTTGCAGGACCAAGCGCAAAGAAAAGATATACTGGAAATTTACCTTACTGCAACATGTGTAATTTGCATCACTTATATCATTGCAGTGGACTGTGTGGAATATGCAAGAAGCGGGGTCATCTAACTAAGGACTGTACGAAACCCACAAATCAGAGGATTCCAGGAAGTTGCTTCAAATGTGGAAACTTAGGGCATCTCAGAAAGGACTGCCCGGAGCTAAGGGACAAGAAGACTAAAGCCTAAACTCTCTTGTGTTGTATTTCTTTTGTGTTAAATTCTACGTTCTATCGTATAAGTTTCATGTATTATTAACGATTTCCGCTCTAATGAATATTCTATCTTTTATCACCGCAAACTCCTAGCGATTTCATTAAGATTCCTTTGGAACTACACCACCTATCATCTGCAGACCAATGGTCAGGATTAGAGGATGACTCAAACATAGGGAGATATGCTTAGAGCATGAGTGATTGACTCTAGAAATGGTTGGACTGACCATTTGCCATAAATCAGATTCCTTTATAACCATAGTCACCACACGAGCCTAGAGACTATACCATTTGAAGCACTCTATGGTCGAAGTGCCCATATCCATTGATGAATCCAAATTTGGAAAATCCTAACTCACTAGTCTAGTAGGCATTCATGAAATAACCAGAAATTTCCTACAAGTCAAGAATCAATTACAAATTCTATAAGTTGTAAACCATTAAAACTTCAAATTGGTAGCCAGATCATGTTGAAAGTTCTACCTAGGAAAGGCATGATATTATTCGGAAAAATTTGGAAAGTTAAACCCGATATACACTGGACCACGTGATATTTCAGACAGAGAAGGCCTGGTGGCCGTCAAACTTGAGCCTTGTTAGAGAACAACCGGATTACACAACTATGTTTCACCTATTCAAACCCCAGGAAATGACTTTCAGATTAGTCACTTATGATTCCATTGGAAGGAATCCAGCCCAATGACAAACCTAAATCTTGTAAGAGGACCACTAGAAATCATGGACTATTAGGTCGAACGGTTAAAGCAGAATCGAATTCCTATCGTGGAAGTTCGCTAAAATTCTCAACTATCACCATCTTTTCACCAATACCATTCTAGAGACTTACACAAACTGAACTTCGGGACGAAGTTCCTGTTAGAAGGGAAGACTGTCACAACTCGTAATTTCTGGTCATTTTCCGACCCTCGACAATTTACTATTCACAAGTTACTATTCATCATTTACTATTCATCGATCACTATTCATCGTTTTTGAGGTCAATTTGACATTTCGAGAAACATTCAGAAATTTTACTATTCACTTGACACTATTCATTTCCGAGAGAAAACCACTATTCACGTGCATTACTCATGTCATCGTAAATTCAGTTTACGAGTATTTAAACTCGCGTAACCGTATTGGTTCATGTGCGAATTCATGCATTATCATTTGGGACATCTCATACGGACTAGAAATAGTCCGCATATTATCATTATGACACTTGCATACTATTCCACTCGTAGGGTAACTAAATTTATACTTTTGGTATAATTAACGATTTACGTATGTTTATTTTAAATAAACGCTAATACGCGAACTATAAATGTGTCTAACATGTCCGACACTCCCGACTATTATCCCAATACATTTTTATACTCATTTTTATAATATAAAAACTATAATATTAATTTACCCGGTATTTTGGAAATTTATTTATTACGTGTCGTACGTTTAACTTAATAACGACGGTTTTCACCAAAATTGAACGATAATCACCCAAACTCTCCGTACTTGTACCCGACATATTTTTACAATTTTTACGACTTTATTACGTCCCGAATAACTTCAATAAAATTTATTTCTAACAAACCCGGTACCCGATTAAACCTTAAACCTAAACCTAACTTAACTACATAATACTAATACTAATTTTCCCTAATTAATCCCAAGACACTTCCCCCCTTTTCCCTCCTTTAGGACCGGCCACCCCCCCCCCCCCCCCCCTTTAGTCCTAAAATATCTACCACACCAACCAAATTTAATACTTACCTAACAATTGTCTCCATGTATAAATTAAACCTTTTTCACTCATTTATCACAAAATCACTTTTCTTGCGCAAGTAAACTTTTTCTCTTCATTTTCTCTTGAGGTTGGATCGAACTAGGGTGTTCAAGGAGCAAGGGGTATAAATTTTACAGGATCTTGTCATAAACTTGTTTATATAATCATCCTTGTTGGAGTTTTGAAATAAAAACTCAAGGATTAGTAGGTTTTTATCATCCAAACTCCCTAAACCTTCAAGTAAGTTAACAAACTCATTTTTATGATTTTTACAAGTTACTACCATGTTTATATTTATTTCTTACAAGATCTCATACATGCATTAACTTATACCACTTTATTTTGTACATATGTAACTTTCAAGCCCTAGAAATGGACACATAAGAAACCCTTGTTAGACCTAGTGGATTGATGATGTTTAAGGAACCATGACACCCTAAGAAGGTGTATGGTAGGTTTAGACTAGCTTTGTGGTGTTTGAAAGTGGTTTGATGGAGAATGGAACTAGTTTGGAGACTTGAAAATGGTTTTTGAAACTTTTGATATACCTACTGTCCCTATTTTAATTTCGTGGGAAAATCAGTAGTTAGTGGCCAAGTTTTGACCAAAGATTTAGAAAATACATTCAAAAACGAAACTTTAGGCGAAAGAACGGATTAAAACGAGCTTATAACGAAGGAGATATGATTTTTGCAAATTTAACTACGAAAACTATTTTTCCAAAAACTGCTTGCTGTTTGGCAGATTTCAATGGGTAAAAAGAGGCATTAAACGTAACCTAGAGGAGCCGAGTTACCAAAAATATACTAGTATACACAAAGACGAATCCGTGGACATAAAGAATAAGGAAAACGAGCCTAAAACGACCGAGTTATACCCGTTTTAACATCGTCAAAAATATATATATATATATATATATATATATATATATATATATATATATATATATATATATATATATATATATATATATATATATATATATATATTTGGTCACAAATAAAAATAATAACGTACGTACTAAATGGTATATTTTCTAGAAACGTTACTAACGACTATTTTCTTATCAAATGAAATACGTATGGCCCAAGAGAATATTATACGACTTAACGACGTTATTTTAAGGTTTTCGATACGAGGAATAGAACGCTAACATTTTTATACGATATATTACGACAAGTTTTTATAACTCCATTGGGACTTATTTTTCCTAAGTATGGAAACTATTTTACTTTGACAATAACTAGTGTTTCCAAGTTACGAGTGGTATAGGCATCATGTGCACGTGCATTCATTTCATTATGTCATGATCTAAGATAGATCGTTATTACTCATATTAGGTTGCGGTTAGAGATCGTGCCTCATTTCAGTGTATCCATTCTTGTCATCGTAGCTATCGCTCCAGGTGAGTTATAGCCCCTACTATTTTGATTGTTTTGCAAACTCTTTGGGGGAGAATACATGCTCGTTTTACTTAAACGCACTACTTGTTTTACCTGGTTGATTTCTCAAATATTCCCAGCTTTATCTAAATATATATTTGATCACCTGCACTTCATTAGTATGCTTGACTACCGGTATTTCTTTGGTATATTTAATCACCTGCATTCATTTGTATGTTTGATTTCCTGTATTTCATGGGATTGATTATCCTTGTTTATATGACTTCATAGTCCGCAATTGTTCTTATATGTCCATTATAATACTGTGGTATTCCCCGCTTGGCTGTGATGTCAAACGTAATATTGTGGTATTCCCCACTTGGCTGTGATGTCAAACGTATTGTGGTATTCCCCACTTGGCTGTGATGTCAAACGTAATATTGTGGTATTCCCCACTTGGCTGTGATGTCAAACGTAGTATTGTTGTTTCCCTACTTGGTTGACCTATATGTTCATTGTAATATTGTGGTATTCCCCACTTGGCTGTGATGTCAAACGTATTGTGGTATTCCCCACTTGGCTGTGATGTCAAACGTAATATTGTTGTTTCCTTACTTGACTGAATTGCGATGCCATTGCATCAACCTTATTACGGGTTTTCCCGCTTGACTGATTTATCATATGGCTTCATTGACTGAATTATTTATATAGCAGTTTTGCTATATTTATCTGGGAATTTGGATATTATATTACTTATGTTCACGTAGACTTTAATACTTTTGGCAGTGGGTTGTAAACACACAGGTTACAAGTCTCTTATGGCGGGACTTGCAACTGAGTGGATTTACGATGCCTTTGCTGGGCGATCTTTTCTCTATAGGCTTTATTTGTTAAGCAAACTCTATGAACTCACCAACCTCGTGTTGACACTTTAGCATGTATTTTCAGGTTTTAACCTATGGCACGCTACAGGAGGTTTTGGCAGGGCATGGCATGGTCATAGAAGACTCTGTTTATTTATATGGGGACCGTTTTAAACTACTTTTAAGGGCCTACTTCCGCACTACTTTTAACGATGTAAATACAATATTTTTAACTTAACTATTTTATTCTAAATGATTGAAATGAAAATCATTTTTGAACTAGTGTTGTAATACCAATTGAGTTACACCCCAGCTACACGTATGCTTCCGCTGAACCCGATTTTGGGGGTGTGACACTTTCATATACTGGTTGTCCTTCAGTGTTGGAATGTAACACCCCAACCCAAAAAGGCTAAAGTGAAACATTATGGGGTCAAATCAGAACATAAGCAAGCGGAATACATTAAATAATACAAGGGTTACAAAGCAAATCTAATAAATGATAAGGTGATAAGTCTAAGAATAACAGCTTCCAAACTAATTACAAACTAAGAACCAAAAGAGGAATCTCTAAGTCCATCTCTAATCCATGGGGAGCTATCAACCGTGTAGTCCACTAAAGCTCCTAAGCACTCTTCCCTCAAACCCAGCTTCCTTCTAAATAACCTGCCGCAAGGAAAGAAATGCGGCTGAGCTTAAAAGCCCAGTGAACAGATATATATAAACAAACAAAAGCTAATAACAAAAGGGAAACGAAGTGAATCCGAAATGAATCCAAGCAAACCTGTTGAGACGAATATCAAAGAATATGGAACATATGATAGAATCAACATAATAGGATCAAAGGGAATATGTATAAGGGATATCAAATGAATCAAAGGAAAATGAAACGAATCATAAGTGTAAGCAAATGAACTAAGGAAAGCATAAGTCAATAACAATAAGAAAGATAGAACAACAAAGATCACATATATAGTAGAAGTAACCGAAATGCCCAACAATCATATATCAAATTGTACATAGAGTAGCTAGCTCGATGTACCAAATGTGAAATGGAGTGTATCGCACACACATACCCATTCACCAAATTCAAAACGAAACAAAGTACCTAGGATGCATCCATACGCCCCCTGAAAAACAAATATATATGCACAAAGCTCTAGGCTAAGTAAACATATACAATAATAAATATAGGCCTGAATAGCTAGCTTAAAGGGAACGCTGTGGACTAAAACCCACCTCCACAGATAGTGTCAATACCACTGGTGCATCAATGGCAAGGCCATGGACTCCCCATGACTGGCTACAAATTAATCAAATAATGGGCAACAAATAGGGCATAGGAATGCTATAAGAATAAGAACTATAGCATGTAACAAAAAATCAAGCAAATCCTAACAGAAATGGATCGATCAAGTATGGATCATATAAGGGATCATAACAATGGTTCAAGTTAAAGGTCCAAATCAAAGATTCATATCATGAGGTTCAAATCAAAGGTTCATAATAGCAAAAGGGTTCATAGAAAAGGTTCAAAATTTGAAGTTTAATAACCAACAGATGTTAAAGAAAGTCATGAGGAATCTTAGAGAATAAAATATATTAAGGACTTTTAAAAGGTATTTAAAACCTTTTTATCGTAAAAGTATTCCTTTAAAAACACATTTCATAAAAGTCATTAAAACCTTCATATAAAACTGGCATCGTATCGTAATCACAGAAATCATTTCAAAAATAGTTTTTCTCAAAAATCATCAGGTTATATTTTTAAAAGGGTCTTCATACGAAATTATACTATCAAATGAACCAATGATATCAGGCGTATAAAGATCAGAAATCATAATAGTGGCAATGGAACGGATCATGAGTCATAAGAAACCTTACTGAAAGGTTAGAATATCTGTACCTTAAACCGCAAATGCAAACACATCACAAAGATCGGAAGTTACTCCTTCTTCAGCGAATCTACATGATTTAATGATCGGCTTATTATTGATAACTTATTTTAAATCAGATTACTCGTTTTAGTCGGCTTTTCATTTTTAGTAACTTTTCTTTTTATAGCAGGTTTCCCGAATTAGAAATTTTCCATATTTAGTAAGTTTCCGCAATTGTAATTTAATTCTTTAAGGTTATAATAGACAAATAATAAGACTTAAGGTTAAAATGACCAATATAGTAGTTAAGGTTTTAAATGTCAATATTGTAAGTTTAGGGTCAAAATGTAAATTATCAAAATTAAATATTACAAGTCAAATAAAATTATTTTAAGATTTATACTATAATTTTATATTAAAAAGGATAATTTTTGACTCCGCCGTTTCATAATTTATTTAAACGCACTTTCGACATTAATCTTAGACCGTGACGACCAAAATATGTAATATATTTCATATATGGTTACAAGTCTCTCATCGACAGTGATTTGTGTTTCCATATCTAGTGCTTCATTAAAAGTGTGTTCATTACATTTTATGATTAGAAATTAGTTACAGGTCGACAAGGAGGGAACACAACCAGATTACATGCAACGACACACTCATAAAACATGACTTCAACCCCTCGTTAAAATACTTATTCGACACGCATGACACCATACAAACTGATCCAACTCCTTTTTCAAAACAGTTTATAATTATGCTAAATGACTCTTTTGACTATCCACAAATCACATGTAAACACGCCCTTATACAATCACGTTAACTAGTTTGCACATGCATGCTAATATCAAATCTGTATTTGGTGAGATCCATTCTCAATAATATTTCACCTCATGACCAACTAAATGGTTTTGATCATGCCTCCAAAAACATGCATGGAGTCAGTTACCATATTAATATAAAAGAAATCTCTTCTCTTGCGCTACTCTTGAATAGCTTAAAGATTCGAAAACTGACTCGTCGATACTTAACAATGGCTAAAGACTTAAGCGTATATACATGCCCCTCGACAAACAATTTTCTTCTAGAAATATTTTAGTTCCGTTTAAGTGATCTAATCCATAGATTATTAGAGTGCGTTTTATTAGTGATAAAGGGTCGATAAGGACGCTGCTATAAATGCTACACCTCAAAGCCAATACTCGCGACTCACACTTATTTTATGACCCGACTCAAAACATAATCACGACATGCATCCTTCTTTATGTGACACGGTTTGGTACGGCCCTTCTAATAACGAAACAAAGCGAAAATAAGTGACAAAATATACGTAACTCATATTCTAATATTTTATGTGGCAGTGTTTATTAATTCTTTGTATTAGTCTTCAAATATATAAAAAAAAAAAAAAAAAAAAAAAAAAAAAAAAAAAAGAACAATCCCACGTGACCATGGTTTTTAGTTTATATTCGTATGTCTCTTATTAAATGAAACAAAAACATATGGGATGACTTATATATACGTTTAGACGAATCACAAAAAAAGAGTTTTAGAGTACCTTATGATCGGTTGGTTTTGTACAAACTGAACAATAACAAGAGATGTCCCACGAATGAACCAAGCCACAAAATGAATATACCCTTCGAACAAATATATATACACCACGATCGAAACTATCTTCTTCTGATATAAAGAATAAAGGGGTCGGTTTGTTTTTTTCTACTAAGTTCACGAAATTGGAGAATGGAAGAGAAAATGGGAGAAGGTGAGTAGTCTAAAAAAAATGAGATGGAGAAAGATTTGACAAAATTAAATATGAGAGATTCATGGGATATGATTTGTGATTGAGTCATACTTTTGATGGTAAATGAGAGTGTGATTAGGCCGAATATTATGGTGATAGGTGGAGTGATTATCACAAAACAAAGTTTCCTTAATTAAATTACAAAGTGTGTGTGCTCAAACTCAGATTCGGTCCATGTACATGTTTAGTCGTGTGATATTTTTCATAGGTTAATTGGGTGGTCACGATTTTCTTATTACCTATAGTTTAGGATTTATTTTAAATTACAGTGTATAGTGTATAGTTTTAAAATGTCCAACTTTTAATACCAAACTTATGTTAAAATTCAAATATTCAAATAAATGTGTTTACGGATTTTAGGGTTTTACATGGAAGGTTACACTGATGCAAGTTGGATCAGTAACACTGAAGACAATTCGTCTACCAGTGGCTGGGTATTCCTACTTGGTGGAGGTGCAATTTCTTGGGCATCCAAGAAGCAAACTTGTATCACCAGTTCAACAATGGAATCTGAATTTGTGGCTCTAGCAGCTGCTGGCAAAGAAGCTGAATGGTTGAGAAACTTGCTTCTTGAGATTCCATTGTGGCCTAAACCTATAGCACCTATTTCTATCCGTTGTGATAGTGCAGCTACATTGGCTAAGGCTTATAGCCAGATGTACAATGGTAAGTCTAGACACTTAGGTGTCAGGCATAGCATGATTCGTGAGCTTATCATGAATGGGGTGGTATCTATAGAGTTTGTTAGATCTCAACAGAACATAGCTGATCACTTGACGAAGGGTCTGGCTAGAGACTTGGTTATAAAGTCTGCTAAAGGGATGGGTTTAAAGTCCAACTTAGTCACTGAATGCTAGGACACCCAACTCCCTCCTAAGGAAACTTGGGAGCTGAGTTCAATGTGGAAAGCTGAACATTCAGTGTACTAAAGCACATGTTTTACAAACATCCCAAGGTTTGTGCTTAGAACCTGCTGATAGGAGGATGAAGTCATTACTTCTTAATGGTTAATTTTCTTTGAAAAAGTGCTTGGCAGGAGCATGACTAAAGAGGAACCACCTATGTGAATGTTGAAGTTTTGCCGCTTCAGGAAGCTATGGACTTTTAGCTTTTACAACATTTATGAATTGGATATGGACACATGGCTTGTATAGTGTCAGGAGTTTTTAAGTGTTGGAAAACTTGTGTGTATTTTTTCTTCAGGTATTCAAATTGGTTGAAGGGTTCAATTCTTAGAACACCCTGATTCTCGAATATTTGAACGTGTAATTTACTAAGATGGAAATTCAATCCTCAGGACATTTTCGTTTATACACTTGTTTTGTATTATGGTTATTTTCATGCAAAGGTAGTGAACTAAATTTGGGGAGGATTGTTGGAAAATTTAGTGCACTTGTGGGATTGGTTCACACCTGGTAATGGGTCAGGAGGTACGGAGTGTACACCCATCAGGTCCCTGAACAACCTGACTCAGATAGTGGTTAAGTGTTTTCAGTGTATGATGAAGTTCAGTGAGTTCACTCTTTCAGAGAGTGATACTCTGGACTGAATGGTATTCATCAGGTTGATGAGTTCAGCTCAGGCTGAAGGATCTCATCAGGGAGTTGATGTCCTCAGGGACTAGCTCATCAGTGAGTATAACGAACTCATTGGACTGAATTCAAACTTGATTAGTAACTGCTTTGACCTATTCAAGTGGCAGTTATAACTGCATTAATGACCACGTTTAATTGGTCATGTAACCGCTAATTCCTATAATTATGGAGGCAAATTAAGTGGGATTAATGGGCCGTTAATCACTCTTAATTCCATTGACTAGGGTTGAGTAATATTACCTATAAATAGGTAAATCAATCATGCATGGAATAGATCCAGAAAACACACAACACTTAAACACGAAGGGTTATTGATTTGTGCCTAAATCATTAACAACATTTGGTCTTATCCCAAGTAGATATTCGTGATACCCAGGTATTAGGGTCGAATAGTTTACTTTGGAAAGTGATAACACGATTCCAAGTGATATCCGGTAACCTTAATTGGTACGTAGTTAGGCTATTGATTATCTCCACCCTGTTCTGGGCTAATACCACAACCAACATTCGTTTGGTTGCCGACGCTAGGGACAAAAAGAAAGAAGAAAAAGAGTAGTAGTAGATGGTGCGGCAAGGTTTAAAGGGGCAAACCCGAATGGTGCGGCAAGGTTTAAAGGGGCAAACCCGAAAGCATTTATCTAGCACGATATGTAATTAATTATTGACTCTCATTTATTTATTCAGTTTCATTATTCTTGATCACAATTTTGATTCTGTTTGTTTGGTGATTGTTTTGATGCCTCTTGTATTTTATTAAACTATTTTTGTCTTTTTATTAATTAACTATGACGTAGTCATTTATTTAACTACGGCGTAGTCATTTATTGAGGTACGACGTAGTCATGTATTTAACTACGGCGTAGTCACATGTGTTAATTAATTAATTATCTAGCGGTTAATTGTTTGATCCTTATTTCTAGTTTATTTATTATTTTATTTGAATAATTTATTAGCATATCTTAGTACACTCTAGTTTCGATAGTAATGATGTTTGGTAGTTCCTTAGAGGGGGTGTAAGTTCCGAAAGGCCGCATCTCATTATAAGGTTGTGGCTTGGTAATAGAAATATCATCATACATTCGGAAATTTCAATGAACGACCACCTCCCAAACAGACTTGCTTAAGGAGTTAGAGGGGATCTAAGTTGCGACCGCCCGCATCCCGTTAGACTAGTCTAAGTTAGTAGAGGTACTTAATGACTCTTGCATCTCGTATTCATAGCCTAAGTTAGTAGAGGTACTTAATGACCCTCTGATGAACTCTTACAATTTAATGTTGTATGAATAGGGTAAGGTGTAAGATAGGTTTGACGATTTGACTATCTGAGTCTATCGACTTAAATCCCCAAATGAAACAATAGTAAAACGGTTATAGAATTAGATCATAATAATTGTCATCCCATTAGTTGTTTGCCAGAAAACCATGCCTATTGATCACATTGAATTAATCCCATTTACTAGCTTCTAGTTATTTTATTTCGTTTCATTAGTTTAATCAATCATTTATAAAACCCCCTTTAAAATATTGTGATATAGACTTAAATTAGGATCCAAACGCATAGCACTTGGGACGACCTCGGTTTTACCATCTTTAAGGTAGTCCATAGGTAGTTAAGAAAATATAAATTTAAAACCTAGTCAATAAATCTTGCATCACAAGTATGTTAATACAAATATTGCGTAAAAACATTATTTATATTTTACAGTCTCTCAATATTTTGATAATGGCAACTATAAATTTATATGACGTAAAAGTTTACGTAACCAAGTTATTAATTGTAAGTTACATTTTGACGTATATTACTTCACGTATGAATAATATGATTATAACGCATGTCGAATGATCAAATAGTTAAAGTAAATAAATATTTTTGAAACACACTTAAAACATTTTGAAACACAATTAATAAATTTTTTACACTAAATACAATTAATTAAACTAAGTAGACATTTTAATTATACACTTAATTAAATAAAAACTAAAATTAATTAACTTCTTCAAGCTCAAGTAATTCTAGAAGATCTGACTTTTAAATGAATTTTAGTACAAGGTAATGTATAATTCAATAGACAAAGGAGTGCATGAATACGCTTAGTGGATCCATATTTAACACGGGCGGATCCATTTTTTAAGGATCTGCGGATCCGACGAATGGCAGTTTTTGGGCTGAAAGTTTTTATAAATAGACACACACTCCTTCATTTCCAACTAATGATTCTAAGTGATTTCCACTACATTACAACCAACCCTCTCATCTTCTAACATCATAATAACACTCTTTGATCATTCCACTTGACATATAACACATTCAAAGTGATCGAATGATTTCCACTTTGATTTCAAGTAAACAACACAAGAAGTTTTCCAAGCTTCCAAGTGTTGTAGTTATTAGTGTGTCATCATTTACTTAGTTGTATAACTTTGTATATTGTTTGTTTGTCATTATACTTCACCATCATCTACCAACTTGGGTAGTCATTATCATACATCAACTTAGTTCCGGTTAGTATTTTATGCCTTAAAATTCGTTGAGTGATAAGGTTGGGAGAGCCTTGGGAAAGACTCGATATCTAGCTTAGTATGGGTAAAGAAGTGAAGCGACGTTGTAAGGTTTTCTCCGCCAATAGGGAGCTTGTGAACTCTCGAGTTGGGTACTCGAGGAGCGGAGTAGGGCGAGGAAGAGAGCTCCGTACCGAACCACTATAAATTACCGTGTCTATTGGTTTGATCTTTCCTTTACATTCCAGATTTACTTATTGTTTATTGTTTATATATATCGTGTGTCGTGTTGATTTCACATTAAGCAACCGAATCTAATATTTCTTAAAAAGGCATAAAATGGTAAAAACTATTCAACCCCGACTTCTAGTTTTCCACGAAGTACGTACATTTCCACAAAACACTTCAAAATACCACCACCATCATATATAAAAGCTAAAGAGTTAACCAAGTGCATAAAAAATCAATAACAATATCCAACTTAGCACCAGGTAAACCTTCCACTTTCACACATCGACTTTAGTAGCTTGTAATCTTGCCTCAAGCTCATTTCTCCCCCTCAAAAGGCCTGGTATGATCATTCTTGAACAAACATACATTTCCGGATCATACCATCCCATGAACCGACAAGAAGACTCCTAATCATGAAAATGGCAAGTCATTAACCAGCCACCATTGTTACTATGTACTTAATAACGAAAAAACAAAAAAAAAATCTCAACTTGCACTTACTTGATCAAGACAAGCATAGAATCGACGTGCTGGGTTGATCGATGTCTATATTGTGCACTATTGCTTGCTTACCACACTAGCAACGGACCATTTTGACAGGTTCTAAGTTTTGGAGATGAAAGGTTTGTGGGAAAGTTTAGGGATGATAATTTAGGATGAAATTTTTGGTAGATGAGTAATATAGGAAATGGAAACATGGTACAACGGCTTAAACTAGTACGTAACAGTAAAAAGACGATTATGCTCTCGTCTATTTTGAGTTGATCGAATAATCACAGTCAAATGGACTCACAATGATCACAAAACATGGAATAGGGAAATTTGGGTAAAGAAAACGGCAACTATGATGCCACATGATGTTGAAATATGGATAAATATTAATATGTAAATGTCTAGTATCAAACCCGAGACCTCGGGATTGCACACGTTACGAATGAGTATTAAGAAATAACAATTAATATATTTATATATTTATTATTATATACAAGTACTTAACGCCCGTTAGTAGTTACCATTTCATGACTAACGACCGTTAGACGTAAATAAGGAAAAGATGTGTTTGTGCAATATGGAAACAAGAGAAAGATCTAGAACCCCTTTGGGGTGATAGAACCGGCCACACAAGGGGTAGGGGTATCCCTAACCCTAACTTGTTCCCAAATATTGTTAAACACTATAAATACAAACCTTGGGGGCAATTGTTTTCATAACTTTTGTGCACACAATTATCCCTAAGTTTTTCTTCTTCTTTTCCTCTTGCTCAAACCAATCAACCAACACCTCAAAGGGTTGGATCAATTTTTTTTTTATATACAAAAATTGGTTTCTTGTGTTGTTATTAGCATCACCTTAATACGGTTTAATTCGTGTGTACAAGAACGAGGTAATTACTCACTATAGTAATTATCAAGGGATCGATTAACAAAACGGTAAGGGGTTAATCATTGATCCATATAAACCCTAATTAGGGTTCATCATATTGTTCAAGATTATTAATTGATTCTTGTTTTACTAGAATCACTAAACGTACGTTCTTGTTTATGTTAATGTAATCTTTTATATGTTATAGATGTTCCTTCACTTCCGCATATGTGTTTACCTGTTTTTTATGGTTATCATGATTTATATATTCTAATAGTGGTATCACGAGCTTGCTATAACCTGTAATTGATTACATAAAATACATACAAAATGAATTTTGATTGTTTTAGATACATGTTTAGTCATTTTTTAGATCTAGGGTTTATATTATTTCGAAACCCTTATAAATTTGGGGGGAGGGGGGAGGTTGATTACTCCTTTATCGAAATTAGGGTTTGTGATTAATATTAATTGGATTAGAAACCCTATGTTGGCTACATGTTTATGTGTTATTTGGGCGTATCCTATAAACTACTTGGTAATTGTTATGCATGAATCCGTGACGAAACATGCATGTTAGTCATGGATTATTTTTTTGATTTAATTGTTTGGTTATATCACATATTATTTGATAGATCCAAAATTGGGGAAGACCCCAATATATTAAAATCAATTTATGTGCTATATGGTATGTGATTAACTTTGGCCTACGCAATTGATTTATCAATGTATGTGGCTCATTTTCTTCAAAAAAAGGAAGGCCTTAGTTGATTAAATGCATATTGAAAACCTAGAATTGATTTGATTAGCGTTTTTCTAATCAAGATTGCATGTGGCTATTTGTTTCATCTTATAATTGTTATGTTTATTAGTTGCTTGATTTGTCTTTGATTACTTGTTTTATTGTTTTATTTGTTGGACATGATTGTAAGCAATAAAAGGGTAATTTTTATAAAGAAGATTAATTGGACTAATAATGGTGAAACTTTAAGTGATAAATTATGATTCTTGCAAGGTCTTATGTACCGACAGTGGTTCGCTTCGCACGGTAACTGGCTCCCAGGCGAGACTAGCAAGATTCATACTTTATTACATGTTTTAAGATTTAATTCATAAACTTTTGCTTGATTGATGTTTTTGTACGTGTGGTTTTAAAAGTAAGCCTTCTGAAGACAAATTCATAGTGATTGTAAGAAGGTTTGGAAAAAGCCTAGAGTCTACCTTGGCTACTACACTTATGAATGCGTCTAAGACGGCTTACTTATATCTCCATTCTTTGTACAATATCATCTTAAGGGTGATTTACCTCAATTCCACTTTTGTGGATGATAATTTTAGGTACTTCTTTAATTCGTGAACCCGATACTTCAAGTAAAACTTTTTGACTTAATCTTAGCAAATTGGTAATAAAAAGGTTTTGAAAACTTATGTTATGAAGATGAGTGCATGCATCTTCGTACATGTTTTGATTGTCACATCAAACTTAATACCCTCAAATTTAAGTTACATGTCATCTAACTATAAGAAACACTTGAATTTATTATTTAGTAAACGTGAGACGCAGGTTAAATTTTAATGACAAGGTAAAATTCTGTTAATGCGTGAGACCACATACGGAGATTTTACACGTTTCTAGGTTAGACGACTTAATTAAGTTTTGCGTGAGACCTAGAACTTAAGGCATGAGATGGGATGAAACATGCTTACATTGCAAATTGATGAATCAATTTGATGTAATTCCCATAATGATCTAGGAATTAGAAAATTGTTTACCAATTATTGTTCAACAGAGTACCATCTTTTATACTTTCATTACTAGCAGATCAACTGATTTAGTGAAATCTATGAAAAGTAGGATCCTAGATTTTCAAGAAAATTAGTTGGTTATATGAATATATCCTTGGGTATTATATTTTCTTGGAAATATGAATTATCGAAAATACTAAAATTGAATTTTGTAAATTCTTATTAAGTGTATTAATGCAACGTTAAATCCGTAAACGTAAGTTATTATTTGTAACATCCCGAATTTTAAATGAAGTAGTAACGAATATATTTATTATTTTAGTGGAATGAATAGAAAAGTCCCACTTTGACGGTATGAATAATATAGCAAGTGGGGACTTGATATGTACATAACATATGACCTAGTTTGCAAGACAATCTACTACAAGGGTCTAATTATGTCAACTATCAAAACATGCTTGGGCTTATCCATTAGTTTATTAAAGTCGGTTTAAGGAGATAAAATCTCCCTCTCTCACTCACGATTCACAACAAAAAAAAAAGATCAGGATATCATATTTCTTCAAGATGAAGAATTCCAAGTCCATGGTAAGTTCCATCAAATTTAAACAAGGCCTAATCAAGAATGAAAGGGAAGATTATCAAGGATTAAGTAGCATCAAGGTTTTATGTGTTCTTCCACAATTCAAGGTAAGTAGTGAATCATGTGTAAAATTATGATTTCAAGTTATGGGGATATGGTTATTAAGTGTTGTATATGATGTATTTAATGAATTCATGGTTTATGATTCAAGGGTTATGCATATGATTATTAGGGTTTATGATGGGATTATGATAATGATCATGTTAGGGTATTTAGGAGGTGTTTATGATGATTTAGAAGCTAATACAAACACCCCCTTGATGAGATTTTGAGATATACAATGTTAGATAAGTTGCTGAAATTTTCAGCAATGATTAGTCGTGTTTGGAAAATCGTATAAAATCAATAGTAGCTCATATTGAAACATGGATGGACTTTCTGGAAAGCCTAATGAGTATACTTCAGTTGTTATGTTTTAATTTTTTGCTCATTTAGAGGTTAAATGGGTGAAAAGCGCGATTTAGTAAAGCAAAGTCTGATCTTGAAATGCGCAGCAAACCGAACTTAAAAAATTCATACCAGATAGACCGTAGCTCCGTTGGGAGCGTTCCATACCTTTTCGGTAAGGGGAAACAATATAATTTCAAGGAAAATTAGCCTCATGACCTGGTTATATAGTTAAGTCAGTTAGAAAGATGTATTTGCAGGCTATTGCAGAAAATCAGCAAACATCTTGTTTAGTGTTTTGATGATTATGACATGATATAATGTTTTTGCAAGTCCCGGGTGATTATATGCTATGATAGCTTATGTTCTCAGCCTATATGATTATAATTCATGTTATGAAAGTGTAGAACCAAGTGACAAGACTTGGTTAACTTAGCTCGAGTTCGCGAGCATAGTAATTCATGTTTGGCGAGATTTATGCCATAACTAGTTTATGAGTTCATGCATTATAAATAGTTTATGTGTGCTTAGTTGCACTTATATTTGGATTATCATGTTATATTCATGCCTAGTTGTTACGTGTTAACATTATACTTATGCATCTATCATGATATAGGTGTTCGAGGCATATTAAGAATCATTCATCTTGCATTATACAGCCCAGGTGAGTAACGGATTTTCAGTTAACATGTTTAGTAGATTAAGCGTGTTTAGTATATATATATGCCTTGCTATATCTCAAGTACTATGTAAGTTATGTATCATGTTGACCCGTGAGGTCATATTAGTATCATGTTGACCCATGTGGTCATATTCATTATCATGCTGACCTGTGAGGTCATATTAGTATCATATTGACCCGTGTGGTCATATTTAGTATCATGTCGACCCGTGTGGTCATATTAGTAACATGTTGACCCGTGAGGTCATATTAAGTATCAAGTTGACCCATTGGGTTATATTAAGTATCATGTTGACCTTTTTAGTCATATAAAGTATCAAGTTGACCCGTTGGGTCATATTAACTATCATGTTGACCTGTTTATCAAATTTAGTATCAAGTTGACCCGTTGGGTCATATTCAGTATCATGTTGACATGTTTGGTCATATTAAGCATCAAGTTGACCCAAGTTGACCCAAGTTGACCCGTTTGGTCGTATTATACATCAAGTTGACCTGTTTGGTCATATTAAATGTCATGTTGATCCGTTTGGTCATATTCTAACTGTCATGTTGATCTGTTTGTCAAATTAACTGTCATGTTAACCTGTTTGGTCATATTCATTATCAAGTTGACCTGTTTGGCCATATTCAGTATAAAGTAAACCTGATTGGTCTTATTCAGTAGTATGTCATGGGCTCATGGCTCAACCTCAGTATATGCCATAGCGATAGCGATCTCAACATTATACTTATAGTAGTTCAGCTTATATTATAGTACAGCTATAGTATATTAAGTTATATCTCAGCCTTGTTTTATGTTATAGTCTAATTTTAGTAATTAATTCAGTTTTAGTATCATGTCTTAGTTTAACCTCATGACCATATTATTGCTCAGTTTCTATATTTAGCTTGGTCTCAGCTCCAGCTCAGCTTAGTATCATGTTGTAGTCAAGCACAAGTATTTAGCTTAATCTTAATTTATATATGAATGTTATATACGTTTAATAATGTGTGCAAGGTGCTTTATGCACTTTTGGCCTGCGATGCGTTTATATATGCATGTCATTCTATAAGTATATAGTCAGTTATGTGATCACACATGTGTTCCAGACAAAGTTGGAACTTAGACCTCCTTAGTGGAGAATCGAGCCTTAGAATAGTAAATGTTCCAAAATCGAAACTCAGACATCCTGTATGGATGATTAACATGTTTATATGGCTCGTCAGCTATGTATTCAGTCAGTATGTGCTTATGCACTCAGCCAGTATAGTACTATAAGTACTCAGCCAGTATGTGCTTATGCACTCAGCCAGTATAGTACTATAAGTACTCAGCCAGTATGTGCTTATTTACTCAGTTAGTATGTGTTTTACACACTCAGTATGCTTATGTACTCAGTCAGTAACATGGTGTATCATGTATTTAATCAGTTAGTATCGTGCTTATGCACTTAGTTAATATTATTATTCATGTAGTCAGAATAGTACTATATATACTTATTCAGCATCATGCTTATGTTCAGTTTATGATTTAATACAGTTCCGTTATCTCACTAAGTGTTATAGACTTACCGTTCTCAGTTTATATTTTGTAGGTATGCAAGATGAGACCATGTACATGCTAAATGGGGCATAATGGGTTAAAATGGTGTAGCTCGCTGGTTAGGTAACGAGCTTCTCATATCCATCATTTGTTATCAGTTTTGAATGACCTTAAATCAAGAACCAGCTTCTTTACGAAGTATAAAGAGTCATTGTTATGTATTTTGCAAAGTTTAGTATTTTAACGGGATGTTTGAAATATGCCCGTATGATGTAGAAAATACGCTTCCGCTAGTTTTATCAATTTATACAGTTTACAGAATTATATATATTTAAAAAAATCTGGGCGTTTCAAGTTGGTATCAGAGCGATGGTTTGAGAGATTTAAGTATCCACCATTAGTAGGGGATGCTTAGACTTGAACCTCTGCTCGGTAATTGCTTTTAGAGTTAAATTGCATCGCACGTTTATACTTTTATCAGTTATTCAACCATGTTATTAAGTATGTTGTTCATATTATCAGATTATCAGTACATGTATAGTGATGCATACCAGTTTATGTGATTAGCTTAGATTATATGAAATTACATGTATAGTCATGTAGTGCATAATGCATTTTCAGATATCAGATAAAGTTGCAGACCGTGAATCAGATATTCACGATATAGTAAGTATATAGAATTAGTATGCATTATTAGTATAGCAATATATAGTCAGCACTCACATCAGATTATGTGCGGTAGATGATATGTTTTGCTTTAGTGACTTGGGGTAGACTATGATAACGATGAGTTCATGATTATATGGTGTGACTATTATAACGCCTGATCAACGTGATAATATTCACTTGATATAGCATGAACTTATCGAGATTATGAGATACCTCAGGGAGCTTGCTAAATGGTTATGTGTTAAATGAATCATGAATATTGCATTAGATCATGTATAGTAGCATTTTCAGACAGAATCATTATAAAAGGGCATAGTTTACATACTCCATCATTTTCAAAATAGATTTAGCACTCAGAAAAAGATTATGATTTAGAAATGCTACAAAATATGGCAGAATAGATATGAAAATGAGTTTCAACATTTCTAGATTTGTGCAGTTTAACGAAAAAGGGCAAAAGAATTGAAATGAAAACGTGTCAGAACGGATATGGATCCTTCAATAAGAGATATTACATATCATAGTTATGAAACAATATTTCAGGATATGGCATTTTAGCAAATATTATACGAATTCAGGTAAATAAATCCTTTATTTTAATGCCAGCTTATGAAATTTTTAGAAATTTTCAGGAAATACTCAAGATCAACTTCAAGAATACAGATAATTATGAACCTATCAAGTTATTTTTAGAGGATAATCAAGAAAATCTCCAAGTTTATATGATCACGAGAAAGGATTTTAACATGGATAACAAGTACCTATTATAAACATGTTGATGAATTTGATACATATATAGAAGAAATGAATTCTAGTTTGATCCTTATCAATAGATTATCAGTTTTATGTTAGAATACAGACATGACATAAGCTTAAATGGGGGAGTACTTATGTGTGATCCTGAGTAATATAGAGGATAATTTTAGTTATAACAACAATAGTTCGTGAGGACACGAACAATCCAAGAAGAGGAGAGTTGTAACATCCCATTTTTAAATAAAGTAGTAACGAATATATCTATTATTTTAGTAGAATGAATAGAAAAGTCCCACTTTGACGGTATAAATAATATAGCAAGTGGGGACTTGATATGTACATAACATATGACCTAGTTTGCAAGACAATCTACTACAAGGGACTAATTATGTCAACTATCAAAACATGCTTGGGCTTATCCATTTGTTTATTAAAGTCGGTTTAAGGAGATAAAATCTCCCTCTCTCACTCACGATTCACAATAAAAAAAAAAGATCAGGATATCATATTTCTTCAAGATGAAGAATTCCAAGTCCATGGTAAGTTCCATCAAATTTAAACAAGGCCTAATCAAGAATTAAAGGGAAGCTTATCAAGGATTAAGTAGCATCAAGGTTTTATGTGTTCTTCCACAATTCAAGGTAAGTAGTGAATCATGTGTTAAATTATGATTTCAAGTTATGGGGATATGGTTATTAAGTGTTGTATATGATGTATTTGATGAATTCATGGTTTATGATTCAAGGGTTATGCATATGATTGTTAGGGTTTATGATGGGATTATGATAATGATCATGTTAGGGTATTTAGGAGGTGTTTATGATGATTTAGAAGCTAATACAAACACCCCCTTGATGAGATTTTGAGATATATAATGTTAGATAAGTTGCTGAAATTTTCAGCAATGATTAGTCGTGTTTGAAAAATCGTATAAAATCAATAGTAGCTCATATTGAAACATGGTTGGACTTTTTGGAAAGCCCAATGAGTATACTTCAGTTGTTATGTTTTAATTTTTTGCTCATTTAGAGGTTAAATGGGTGAAAAGCGCGATTTAGTACAGCAAAGTCTGATCTTGAAATGTGCAACAAACCGAACTTTAAAAATTCATACCGGATAGACCGTAGCTCCGTTGAGAGCGTTCCATACCTTTTCGGAAAGGGGAAACAATATACTTTCAAGGAAAATTAGCCTCATGACCTGGTTATATAGTTAAGTCATTTAGAAAGATGTATTTGCAGGCTATTGCATAAAATCAGCAAACACCGTGTTTAGTGTTTTGATGATTATGACATGATATGATGTTTTTGCAAGTCCCGGGTGATTATATGCTATGATAGCTTATGTTCTCAGCCTATATGATTATAATTCATGTTATGAAAGTGTAGAACCAAGTGACAAGACTTGGTTAGCTTTGCTCGAGTTCGCGAGCATAGTAATTCATGTTTGGCGAGATTTATGCCATAACTAGTTTATGAGTTCATGAATTATAGATAGTTTATGTGTGCTTAGTTGTACTTATATTTGGATTATCATGTTATATTCATGCCTAGTTATTACGTGTTAACATTATACGTGTGCATCTATCATGATATAGGTGTTCGAGGCATATTCAGAATCATTCATCTTGCATTATACGGCCCAGGTGAGTAACGGATTTTCAGTTAACATGTTTAGTAGATTAAGCGTGTTTAGTATATATATGCCTTGCTACATCTCAAGTACTATGTAAGTTATGTATCATGTTGACCCGTGAGGTCATATTAGTATCATGTTTACCCGTGAGGTCATATTAGTATCATATTGACCCGTGTGGTCATATTCAGTATCATGTTGACCCGTGAGGTCATATTAGTATCATATTGACCCGTGTGGTCATATTTAGTATCATGTCGACCCGTGTGGTCATATTAATATCATGTTAACCCGTGAGGTCATATTAAGTATCAAGTTGACCCGTTGGGTTATATTAAGTATCATGTTGACCTCTTTAGTCATATAAAGTATCAAGTTGACCCGTTGGGTCATATTAACTATCATGTTGACCTGTTGGTCAAATTTAGTATCAAGTTGACCCGTTGGGTCATATTCAGTATCATGTTGACATGTTTGGTCATATTAAGCATCAAGTTGACCCAAGTTGACCCATTTGGTTATATTAAGCACAAGTTGACCCGTTTGGTCGTATTATGCATCAAGTTGACCTGTTTGGTCATATTAAATGTCATGTTGATCCGTTTGATCATATTCTAATTTTTTATATTGATCTGTTTGTCATATTAACTGTCATGTTGATCTATTTGGTCTTATTCATTATCATGTTGACCTGTTTGGCCATATTCAGTATAAAGTAGACCTGATTGGTCTTTTTCACTAGTATGTCATGGCTCAACCTCAGTATATGCCATAGCGATAGCGATCTCAACATTATACTTATAGTAGTTCAGCTTATATTTTAGTACAGCTATAGTATATTAAGTTATATCTCAGCGTTGTTTTATGTTATAGTCTAATTTTAGTAATTAATTCAGTTTTAGTATCATGTCTTAGTTTAACCTCATGACCATATTATTGCTCAGTTTCTATATTCAGCTTGGTCTCAGCTCCAGCTCAGCTTAGTATCATGTTGTAGTCAAGCACAAGTATTTAGCTTAATCTTAATTTATATATGAATGTTATATGCGTTTAGTAATGTGTGCAACGTGCTTTATGCACTTTTGGCCTGCGATGCGTTTATATATGCATGTCATTCCATAAGTATATAGTCAGTTATGTGATCACACATGTGTTCCAGACAAATTTGGAACTTAGACCTCCTTAGTGGAGAATCGAGTCTTAGAATAGTAAATGTTCCAAAATCGAAACTCAGACATCCTGTATGGATGATTAACATGTTTATGTGGCTCGTCAGCTATGTATTCAGTCAGTATGTGCTTATGCACTCAGCCAGTATAGAACTATAAGTACTCAGCTAGTATGTGCTTATGCACTCAGCCAGTATAGTACTATAAGTACTCAGCCAGTATGTGCTTATGCACTCAGTTAGTATGTGTTTTACACACTCAGTATGCTTATGTACTCAGTCAGTAACATGGTGTATCATGTATTTAATCAGTTAGTGATCAGTGGTAAACCGTCAGATTATTATTGACCAAGGTCAATAAGTCAAAAACAGCTTAGACTAATGCTTCCGTGGAATACAGTGTTTCCCCGGGTCGTTATTTTCCAACGAGGCGTGAAATCTGTAATAAAACAGAATTTGGGAATGGGTGATTATGAACAGGAATAGGTGAGAATGGTTTGTATTACTAATGATTGATTGAGAAATTATTTGGAAACAGTAATTAAGCATACAATAATCAGATACACAAAACACGTAACACAAAGTATTTAAAACGTTAGTATGAAAAGTATAAGGACTAATTATGACAAATTTATAACTACCAGGGTGTAAAATGAAAATTTTAAAAACTTTTTAACTTAAAAGATAATTAAAATCTAAAAAGAAAATATTATATTATTATTCCATTAATTTAATATTAATTAATTAATAAAAACTATTTAAAACTTATTTAAAATCTATTTAACTAAATCTAAAATGTGTTATACTACAAATTTAACTTGAAAAATTATAAAAATAATTTCTAAAAATCTAAAATAACTTAAAAGATTTATAAAAATTAAAAAGAAATATTTTTGTCTTTTTATGTAATTTTTATTAATTAAAAACTATATTATTAATTTAAATCTAATTAAACTAAATAAAGGTGGAAAAATAGAAAATGAAAAGGGAAAATTATAAAACTATTTTTTACAGGTTCTAATAAAGTTTATAAACTTAGGAAAAAACTGAAAATTATATAAAATCTAAACAACTATTCTAATTTTTATTTGGTTTTTATGTTTTAAGTAATTTAAATAAAATTAAATGTAAAAATTATAAAGACTACAGTAAAAATTCTAGAAATTTTATTACAAACTTAAAATCAAACAAGGAATCTAGGAAAAATATTAAAACACACTACTATAGCACAACTTTTAACAGTTACAAATTATTTAATAGATTTAATTAAATACTAAATAAACTATTATTAAATCTAATAAATACAAGATAAGCACAGAAAATTCTAGGAAAATTACTACAGCTATAAAATATAACAAAGTAATTTAGAAAAATATAAAAACAGGTAATCACTTAATAAAATATTAAAAAGGAAAATTAAAATTAAAAAATATTAAATAGGAGCTATCACTTTTTGTAAATTTGATTTTTCTGGAATTTTCTTTTATCAATCTATATTATATCTAAAAATAACTAACTTTTGTAAAAACAATATTTTTATAAGCTAATAATAAGCACTGTGGGGGCTTATTACCTCCACAGTTGACTTTGGTCAATTGTGAGGGCAAAATCTTGGAATTAAGCTCTAAGCTGATGAACAGTGATGGATTAAGGCTTAACTAGCCTTAAGTGAGCACAATGGATCAAAAACAATAAGCTTGGAATCATAAATAAGCCAAAAATCCCAAAATAAGCTAACTACCACCACAAAACTACTCAGATTTGGGACAATCTTTGATGCTGTCTAGGGGGCCCACAAGATTGATTCAGCTCACAAGCTTGGTATCAATGGAAAGAGGGCAAGCTTGTGTATCCAAAGAACCAGTGGGGGACCTGTGGGGCCCACTGTGGAGTCCTGTGGGACCCACTGAATTGAGACAATTGGCTATGAAGCTGCTGCTGCAGCAGTGCAAACAGCCAAAAGAGGGTCTGAAATAAGCCTTCAAATAAGCAAACTATAGCAATCTAACTCTTAAGTCCTAAATACTACCTAAGATACTGTCTAAATCACCTAAACTTAAACCCTAGACTTAAACAACTAATCAAATGGAAGCCATTGAAAATGGGTAATGTTGACAGCAAACTGTGTGCAGGGCAGTATGCTGAGCCTGCAGCCTACTTTGAGTGTTTATAAAATCTCACCAAAAATTCCTAAAAATAAAATGAAACCTGATTACTGAAGCTCTATTATGGGACAACAAACCCTTAAAATTTCACCCCCTGAATCCTTCTACAAAAATCATTAAAAATCTTTGAATTTCAGGTTTTGCAACAAAAGAGTGAGTTTTGACTTTTCACAATTTTTTAAATAGTTGACTAAAATGAAATTTAAACTAGCACTAGTGATTGATTATGTTATATTAACTCTAATTGAAACTAAATTCAACAACTTAAACTAGATTTAAACCTAAATTCAAGAATTTGAATCTCAAAAATCCAACAGTTAACTGTTGGGTTGGTTTGATGATGGTTTTGACTTTATCTTTGTAATTGACCAAACTAATGCTTGATTTTGACTGCTAGGAACCTAAGAACACCAAATCACCATTCCTAAACCATAAACTCTATCAATAGCTTACCTAAAAATCTTAATCCAAAAACCCCTTTAAAACATAAATTACACTAAAACTTTTAATTTTAAAACTACAACTTATGATTTTAAAACTAAAACAGATTAAGTTAACTTAATTAAAACTATTTAAACTAGAATTACACTACAAAAACAATAATAACTAAACTATGCAAAAATTGGAAATGCTTACAAATGAAGATAGGCTGAGAAACAAAGAACCCAAGGACAAAATTACATCCAATGGCTTGTCACTACACCAATGGAACCATTTCAGACCAAATCAATACCCTTGTCCTGCCTCCTCCTTCTTCTTCACTTATTTTTTATTTTTCTTGATTTTCTTGTTTATTTTTGGTAATTTTTTTTAAAAACTATAACTGTTTTTATGTATCTAAAAGCTTTTGAAGCTTTTGTCAGGAGCTTACATTAGCTTAAGAGTCCAATAAACAACTATAATTAACAATAATTGAAATTACTTGAATTTAAAGGTACAATTTAAGCTAAAACTTGAAATTGAAAGATAAATTGCAATTAAATTGAAAGGAATGATTGTTTTACATTGTAAGTGTAATACAAATCATTTGAAAGCATATAAATTACATGAAATTAAATAAAGCAGTAGCTACACTAAGTGATCAAAGCTTAAAACTAATGGTACCCTTCTTCCTCTGTCTTTTATAGACCCAATATGATCCATGAGTCATCAGGATCAAATCCCACTAGTCCAATTGAGTTCTACGTGTCCATTGCCCTTACACCTGTTTAAATGGAATTTGGCGCCAAAATTGCTTCTTGCAATTTGGAAGTTGTGAAGGTGTTAATTGGTTGATTTAGAGGTTGAAGGGACATGTAGGAGTGTAGAAGTGGCAAAGGGTGGTGGATGTGATGGTTTGGCAGGGTAGGGGTGGTGACAGGTTGTGGGTTTATGCTAGGTGTCCTCCTAGGGTAATACCAAAGGGTGGGTTTTGTTTGTGGAGGTGACAGAGGGTAGGGTGAGGTGGAAAGGGTGGCAAGTTGTGGAGGGTGGAGGTGTGAAGCAGGTGAAGCAGGATAGTGAGGTGGATGGAGGTTGAAGAAACCTACGGGTCAAACAAAGTCAAAGATATTCCCTGGTTTATATTTTAAAAGGGTTGGGTATGGGCTTGGTTATTTTTGGTTTGGGCCTAAGGTTATGGATTAGGGATTTTGTTTGTGTTTATTGGATTGGTTGTTTAGTTATTTTTGGATTTGGAAATACATTAGCCCAAGGTTTAATTTTGTAATATTCTGAAAACTTAGGGACCAAAATTGTAATTATTCAAAACTTCTTAAAGGGTCCTGATGAGTGTCTAAATACTCATCATTTTATACCAATCTGAACTGCCAAAACATACAAAAACACTCAAATATGCATCATAATACTTAAAATATCTTAGAAGTGTGTTTTATATGTTTCAAATGCAAAATATGCAAAAACAGATTAAAAACGTACAAAGTTTGCATAATTGGCAGTTTCAGTCCCTCAAGTTTCAAAAATGTCAAAATTAGTCCTTAAGGTTTAAAAATGGGAAATTAATAAAATAAACCTTGTACTATTCTAAAATGACAAAATTGGTCCTTATGATAATATTTTGAGAAATTACAACCACAGTCCCTTAAAAATCCAAATTTACATAATGGTCCCTGGAGTTTGAGAAATTACAGAAAAGGTCCCTGGATATTTTTAAATGGAAAAATTATAAATTTGGTCCTTGGTTTATCATATTTGGCAAGTTAAGTCCTTGAAAACATTTTGGGAGAATCACAATTACAGCCCCTTAACTTTGCCAAAATTACAAAATTGGTCCTTGATAAATACCACAACCAACCGGACCCTTATTTGTTATATAAACCACAACCAAAACCAATCCAAAAACCTTACCCAGCCCACCCTTATCCTAGGCCCAAAAGAAAACAAGCCCATCCACCCCTTTTATATAATACGGGGTTTGACCCCGTTTGACCAACCAAAACCGCCCAAACCACACACACTGTTCAACCCCCTCCTTCCTCACTGCAAACCAGAAACCAGGGTGGTATTTCCACCACCACCTCATCTCTCCACCTCACCCCCTACTCCCCTAAACCCTCCTTTCCACCTCACAGCAAACCCACACCCCATTTAATGCAATTCTCACTCCAAACCACTCCACAACCTCTATTTTCTTCCATAAAGCCCCAACTTGCATAAAAACATTCCCCTTTGCCTCCTGACACCTCCACAATACTCCAATAATTCTTAATTGAAGACCTTTGGCCCCAAGTTAACTTGGAAGACTTTGGCGCCATTTTTCATTTAAACGGTCATGATCAATGCAGAAGAATAGAGGGCCAAGATTGAAGTGGGAAAAGCTCCAAGTCATCCAAGAAACCCTAATTTGAGCTTATAAAAGGAAGAGAAGCAGAGGAGTCAAGTATCTAGTTTATTTTTAAAAGTGTATGTTGTTTAATGCAATTTCAAGTTTCTAGTGTAAACCTAAGCTTCTAAGCAGTGTTCTAAGTGTTTTCAGTGTATTGTAACTCTTTCTAAGTAATAAACTTCAAGTTTCTTTGGCTGTTCAATCTTATGCAATTTTAGTTTCTAGTTCTTAAATTTCAAAAGCTCAATTGTTGTTACTGTGAAGTGTAGTGGATTCCTAAGCTCACTTAAGCTCCTAGATAGCTTATAAAAGCTATTAGAAACCATTAAAAGCAGTTTAGTAATATAAAAAATCAAAAATACAAAAAGTCAATGAAGGTCAAACTGGTTGGTTCTTGGTGAAAAGCATTGGAGCAGGGCATATTGTGGATGGTCCTGGGTTAGAATCCATTGGTGGATGTTAGGAAAAGTTTTTGTGTCCTTGGTTCATGGTTTGAGCAGGAAAGCAATCTTGTAAGTTATCAAAAATCTCATTTCCGCCTTTGTACTGTTGTTTTGCTTATTGCTTGCTTTCTCAGTTACTTTATGCTTATTCAGTCTTAAATGATGATAATATAACATAAAATTGATATATTGTTTGTTGGAATTTCTAGTTGCTAAAATATCAAAGTTTAACAGTCAACATAGCATAATTAGTATTAGTGTGTATCTGTGGTTAAAACTTGTTTCTAAGTGCTTAAATATAATTAACATAACATAATAAGTCATTTTGGATCAGTAGGATAAGCTCTTATAGCCCTTAGCTACTTAAATCTCAAAACAGTCTAGAAAAAGATGTGTTTGGATCAGGTTATTAAGCTGTGCTAAAAGTAGTTTGAGTTATTGTTGTTGCTTGGTTTAAGTCATATGGTGTAACATTAGCTCAGAAAAACAATAATATTCAAGTCTCAGTTGGTAGAAAGTCAAAATCATACTTAATTCATCACCACAGTTAACTGTGGTGGAATTTGAGTCCAAGTCTAATCACATCATCTCATAAGTTAATAACCTAGCTTAAATTAACTTAATATCAGCTTATAACATCTTATTAAACAAGTAGGATCAATCAGAAGTTCATCAAAGTCAAAGTTAGTTCATCATTCAAAAAGTCAAATTGTGTTGTTCTCAGATTTCTCAAAACTTGGGTGATTTTTCTAGAATTTAGGAAGCTAATTTAGAGCTTGAAATTTCTTGTGCTTATAATATACCACCTAAACTCTAGGAATCAAAGCTTATTTGATTTTTAAGATTTTTTCTCAAGCTTGTGCAAGAGCTGAAAGTGGACTGCAGGGCAACTCAGTACCCTGTGCACTCAGACCATATTCCACCCACCCAACTTTGGTGGTGATCTGTGGCTAACCCAGTGGGTCCCATATCCCATAATTAGGCTTTTACAACCCCCCTCCTACCCAGGTTCAATAGCTGACCCTTAGTTTGACCATTAGACCAGTGGACCCCACCTAGAATCAGCTCGAAACTTTGTCCCATTTCTGTCTCAGAAAGTAGGTTTGGAATTGCTTATTGAGGTCTTGTAGCTTATTCTTACTGCTTATTTGCTTAAGACTTACTCAAACTAGTTCAAGTAACTTAGGTGAACCTTACTTAATCAGTGTGGACCCCACATAACCCAGTTTAGCTTATTTCTTGGTGTGGTCAACATTAGTCAACTGTATAAGCTATTAAGCACTCTCAATGCTTATTCTGAGGTTCCAAAGTAGTTGTTTTTGTAAAAGTTTCATTATTTAAGTATTTTAATAGTTTTATAAAAGAAAAACCAGAAAAAGCCAACTTTAATTATAGTGATAGCTTCTATTTAATAGAAATTATCTAATTAATTTTCATCTCAGCTTATTAATAAGCATTTTTCCAATTTTATAATTTTATAAATTACCTAGTACCTTTAAGTAGTTAAAATAATTTTCTTAGATTTTTCCTAAGCAGTTTACTATTTATTAGATTTAAAATTAGTTTAAATAATTAAATAGGTAATATTAGTAATTAAATAGATTTCTTTAATTTTAATTAACAAAAGTAGAATTTTATATTTTTTTCTAAGTTTTATAAAGTAGTTAATACTTTTAAAAAATAGTTTCATAATTTCCACTATCCATTTTCTAATTTTCTTATTTAATTTAATTAAATTTGCTTTAAATTAATTAATAAGTAATTAATTAGTCAATTAGCTTAAATATAATTTTTAGCAACTTTTTATAATTTTTTAGTATTCCTGTAGTGTTTAAATAGTTTTATAAATTTTATCATAATTTTCTAAGGTAATTTAGTAATAATAGTCATTTAAAATAGTTTAATTAGATTAATTAAATTAAATAGTTTTTAATTAATAAAATACTCATAAAAAGACAAAAATATTTATTTTCATTTTTTATACTTTCTTCAAGTTCTAATTTAGGTTTAGAAATAATTTTCATAAGTTTTTAGTTTAATTTGTGGCATTTATAACTTTCAGTTAATTTAACTTAGGTTTAAATTAGATTTTAAATAGTTTTAATAAATTAAATAGTAATTAATTATTATAATAATCATTTTCATAATTTCAATTTCATTTTCTATTTTCTTTAATTTTAAGTTTTCAAAAGTTTCAATTTTACCCCCTGTAGTTTGTAACTTGTTAAATACCACTTGTCTCTGTCTGTTATCTGATTTTCTTATTTGTGCTTTTGTGCTTATATCTGTATTTTTGTTATAGTTTATATTATCCAAATATCAAGCAATCAGTAGTATAATCAACCCTCAAATCATCTTTGTTACTGTCCTCAGTACCACTCACTTTCCTAATCGTTTACAAATACAATTTCAATCTCGTTGGGATTTAACGACCCGGGGATTTCCCTGTACTTCCACGGTCAATATTAACTTGCACTTTCTCCCAGGTGGGCCTATCAGCTGCACACGGTTGACTGGTTGGTTTGGGAGGAGTCAAAATTTGGCGCCGCTGCCGGGGAGGTTGTTGCGTATTTCAAAACGGTAAAAGTTTAGTGGTTTTCAAAAACCCTCCTGTACAAATATCACCACTTTGTAAATTTTTAAAATCATATCTGAAAACGTTCATTAACATTTCTCCTGAAGTGTTAACAACACCAAACAAATCATAAACAACAAAACGAACTGTGAAGTTAAATTACTTTGTTATCTTTACGATTACAACCTATACAGTTGGTTTAAGGTAAGTTCTGACATTAAATTGCGAACTTAAGAGGGATCCACTTATTTCCTCCCGCCAGCCTGCAAGTAATCTTAAAGGGACGATTTCGGTTAACGAATCAGTTTCAAAAATATTTTCCAAGTTTTTTCACCCATACACGAAAAGCCAAAAACATTTTACTGTGAATATAATTACATAAAAGTTTACCACCGCAAACCAAGGCAGAACACCTACCAACTGGGGGTGTAAACATAATAAGTTCCCAAACCTAAGATTAAAAACTTACCATTGTATCCTTGTGAATAGTGTACCTTTTTTAAAGGAGCTGTTCATTTGTGATTATTGGGAACGCTACAAACTTGCTATTGATAAGTGTCCTAATCATAACATGCTTCTTGTCACCATTATTGACACCTTTTATAATGGTTTGACACTCCGTCAGCGTGACACCATCAATGCTGCTGCTGGGGGCACCTTTATGAAAAGAACCCCTGAAGAGTGCTATGACTTAATCGAAAACATGACTGACCATCATAATTTTTGGGACTCCTCTGCTGAGAGGAACGACTCATTTAAGTCAGACACTCCGGCAAGCAATGAAATATCAATCCTAGCTAAAAGGCTGGATGCTTTGTCCACAGCAGTTTTGCGTATCCATCAGAATAATCCTAATCAGGTCAAAACTGTTAACCCAAGTTGTGAAACTTGCGGTGGTCCACATACGTACACAGATTGCCCAGCTTCCGGTGGCTTTTCTCGTGAAAACGTGTCCGCAGCTCAAGGTTCCTATAACACGGGAGGTAATTCTTACCAACCGCAAGGGGATCGAAACCTTTTGAGCTATCGATCTAATAACTATATCGGACCACCAGGGTTTAATCAGCCTCAAAACAGGAACCAGAATTTTAACCAGAATCAGAACCAGAACCGAATGAACCAAGGTTATAATAACCAAGGTAATTTCAACTCTGGTCAAAACCAGGTTCACCAAAATCAGAACCAAGGGAACTATAACCGTAATCAAGGTCAGAACAATTACCTACAGGGTAATTTTCAACAACAAAACCACTTCCAGGGTAACAACAATCAGCAACATGGGAATTTCCAGAATAATCGGGCTCAAAATTTTCCAAACCAAAATCAAGCCATTGTTCCAACTGGACCATCACATGATGAGTTATTAAAACAGTTTATGAAATCCCAAGAAGAACTGAACAGAATGCTGGTTAGTCAAATGTTTAATTTCCAGAAGTCTTTAAATGATCGACCCTCGGGCTCAGGTACTACTTTACCTAGCAACACGATCGCTAATCCGAGGGGCGATGTAAAGGCGATCACTACAAGAAGTGGAGTTTCTTACCAATGACCTACAGCTCCCTCTACCTCTTCTCCTATCCTTGTAGAGGAATGTGAAACTGAGGATATAACGGATAAGGTACTTCCTACTAATAACGAAGGTACCAATGACATCCCTCCTCCAGTTATCCCGGTCCCGACTCCTCCTAAAAGAGTCGTGTTTGAAACTACCGAAGGTCCTGTTGAAAATCCAAAAGCCAACCCAAAACCAAAAATTCCATATCCCTCACGATTGCAAGACCAGAAGATCCGTGACAAAGCTAATCATCAGATGGAAAAATTCTTTCAGATTTTCCAAGAACTACACTTCGATATTAGTTTCGCGGATGCTCTTCTTTTAATGCCCAAATTCACATCGACAATCAAAAACCTGTTGAGCAATAAAGAAAAAATGTTTGAGATGGCATGAACTCCACTCAATGAGAACTGCTATGTGGTTCTGTTGAAACAGCTTCCTGAAAAGCTAGGAGACCCCAGGAGATTTCTAATACCATGTATTTTCCCGGGTATGGTTGAATGTTTTGCCTTGGCCGATCTTGGTGCAAGCATCAACTTAATGCCTCACTCAGTTTGGAAAAAGCTCTCTCTTCAGGCACTTAGTCCCACATGCATAACTCTCGAGCTTGCTGACCGTTCAATTTCACGTCCCCTCGGTATTGCCGAGGACGTATTTGTGAGAGTGGGAAAGTTCAATTTTCCGGCAGACTTTGTCGTTGTTGATTTCGATGCAGATCCAAGAGTTCCTCTCATTCTTGGGAGGGGATTCTTAAGAACGGGACGTACATTAATCGATGTTTTCGATGAGGAAATCACGTTACGAGTTGGCAATGAAGCGATAACGTTTAACCTTGATCAAACCTCGAGATACTCGAATTATAATGCTGATTCGGTCAACCGAATTGATATCATTGACATTGCATCCGAGGAGTATGCTCAAGAATTCCTTGGATTCGCGGATAATTTTCCGAGTGGCAATCCCACTACTTCTTCTGATCCCATAATCGCTAATTCTTCTCCTTCCCTCACTCCGTTTGAGGGAAGTGATTTTCTCCTTGAGGAATTAGAGGCCTTTCTCCAAAGTGATTCAGTTCCCGAAGGAATTGATTACCAAGAGATTGACCCGGAGGGGGATGTACTTCTCCTTGAGAAGTTATTGAACAAAGATCCTTCTCCCATTCCTGTTCTACCTCCATAACTTCATAAGGAGGAAGTCAAATATGTTGAGAAAAATGATGACTTCCCCGAGGTTGAACTTAAGGACCTGCCTCCTCATCTAGAATATGCATTCTTGGAAGGTAACGATAAGTTACCAGTCATTATTGCAAAAGACTTAAAGGATGAGGAGAAAACTGCGCTGCTTAAGCTTTTAAAGTCCCACAAGCAAGCAATTGCTTGGAAGCTCTCAGACATAAAGGGTATAAACCCGGATTTTTGTACACACAAAATCCTAATGGAAGAGGACTTTAAACCTACCGTACAACATCAAAGAAAGGTAAATCCAAAAATCCACGAACTTATAAAAGCAGAAGTTATCAACCTTCTTGATGCGGGATTGATTTACCCTATATCAGATAGTCCTTGGGTTAGCCCAATTCATTGTGTTCCAAAGAAGGGTGGCATTACGGTTATCACAAATGAGGACAACGAGTTAATACCAACTCGTTTGGTTACAGGGTGGCGAGTATGTATTGATTACAGAATGCTTAACGAAGCCACCCGCAAAGACCATTTTCCTCTGCCCTTTTATGGACCAAATGCTCGAAAGACTAGCGGGAAACGAGTACTATTGTTTCCTCGACGGCTTCTCGGGTTACTTCCAAATTCCCATTGATCCACAGGATCAAGATAAGACTACCTTCACATGCCCTTACGGGACATTTGCCTATCGCTGCATGCCTTTTGGGTTATGCAATGCTCCAGGCACTTTCCAAATGTGAATGATGGCTATTTTCCATGACATGATTGGAAAAACCATGGAGGTATTCATGGATGACTTCTCAGTCATCGGGGATTCTTTCGACTCATGCCTCTCCCATTTAGAAAAAATGCTTCAACGTTGTGAAAACACTAATCTTTGTCTAAACTGGGAGAAGAGCCATTTTATGGTTAAGGAGGGCATTGTCCTCGGCCATAAAATTTCAAAAAGTGGGATTGAGGTCGATAAGGCCAAAATTGATGTTATTGCTAAACTGCCTCATCCCACCACTGTTAAAGGAATAAGGAGTTTTCTAGGCCATGCCGGGTTCTATCGGAGATTCATACAAGATTTCTCCAAAATAGCCCGGCCCATGACTCATCTTCTTAAAAAGGATGCTCCTTTTATCTTCTCACCAGAGTGCATCGAAGCTTTTGAAATTTTAAAGAAAAGGCTTACTGAGGCACCAATCCTTGTTGCCCCCGACTGTGACTTACCCTTTGAACTTATGTGCGATGCTAGCGATTATGCTATTGGTGCAGTTCTGGGGCAACGCAAAACCAAACATTTCCAGCCAATACACTACGCAAGTAAGACCATGAATGAGGCTCAAACACACTATACCACCACAGAAAAAGAATTATTAGTTGTGGTATATGCCTTCGAAAAATTTCGGTCTTAATCTTAAACAAAAGCGTGGTGTATACGGACCATTCGGCTTTGAAATACGTGTTCACTAAACAGGATGCAAAGCCAAGACTGCTCCGTTGGGTCCTGCTCCTCCAGGAATTCGATATTCTCATAAGAGATAAAAAAAAAAAAAAAAAAAAAAAAAAAGGAGCAGAGAACCTTGCAGCTGATCACTTGTCCCGGTTAGAAAATCCTCATCAGGATATTCTCGAGAGAAAAGAAATAAATGAAACTTTTCCTCTAGAGACTCTAAATCTAATCTTTACCCAGGATAATGCCACCACCCCATGGTTTGCCGACTTTGCAAATTACCGTGCGGGAAATTTTGTTGTGAAAGGGATGTCGTCCTAACAGAAAAGAAAATTCTTTAAAGATGTAAAACATTACTTCTGGGACGACCTCTACTTGTTTAAAATATGTGCGGATCAAGTCATCCGACGGTGTGTCCATGGCCAAGAAGCCATGGAAATTCTTAAAGCTTGTCATGATGGACCCACGGGGGGACATCATAACCCAAACTACACCGCAAAAAAGGTGTTTGATTCAGGATTCTTTTGGCCCACGATCTATAAAGACGCCCATGAACTTATCAAAACCTGTGAGGCTTGCCAGCGTCACGGGAATATTTCGAAAAAGAATGAGATGCCGCAAAACACCATCCAAGTCTGTGAAATATTTGATATGTGGGGCATTGATTTTATGGGGCCATTCCCGTCTTCACGAGGGAATAAGTATATACTCGTGGCTGTCGACTATCTGTCAAAATGGGTTGAGGCAAAAGCCTTACCCACCAATGATGCCTGAGTATTTGTTAAATTTTTAAAGTCTCTCTTTGCCAGATTCGGGACTCCTCGTGCCATTATCAGTGATTGTGGTACTCACTTTTGCAATGAACAATTTGCAAGTGTAATGCTGAAATATGGTGTAACTCACCGTCTTTCTACAGCATACCACCTCCAAACAAGTGGGCAGGTGGAGGTCTCAAATCGGGGTATAAAGAGAATTCTCGAGAGGACGGTTGGTGAAAACCGTGCCTCTTGGTCGGATAAGCTGGACGATGCATTATGGGCTTTCCGCACTGCTTACAAAACACCCATCGGGTGTACTCCATATAAGCTAGTGTACGGGAAAGCATGTCATCTTCCGATCAAATTAGAACATAAGGCCTATTGGGCCTTAAAACATGCAAATTTCGACCTTCAGACAGCGGGTGATCACCGTAAAGTTCAACTAAATGAACTAAATGAATTACGTGATCAAGCTTACGAAAATTCTTTAATCTATAAAGAAAAGACTAAGAAGATACATGACTCTAAAATTAAGAACCGCATTTTCAACGTTGGTGACAGAGTTCTTCTTTTCAATTCAAGATTAAAAATTTTCTCGGGAAAACTAAAAACCCGTTGGTCTGGACCATTTACTATAACCAAAGTATACCCATACAGAACTGTTGAGTTATTGCAACCCGACGGTCCCAATTTTAAAGTAAATGGTCATCGGTTAAAACACTATTTTGGAGGGGACATACAACCAATGGTTGTCCCGGATCTCCAAACTTAACCCATGGACCAATAAATTCGGGGTCGAGTCAAGCTAGCGACTCGGTTAAAAAAAACAAGTTTCCCCAAGGACAATTTTAATTCGGGGTCGAGTCAAGCTAGCGACTCGGTAATCAAAAACAGTAGCTACCTCATGGACAACTCAATTCGAGGTCGAGTCAAGCTAGCGACTCGGTAATCAAAAACAGTAGCAATATGGGTCGTCACCCATATTTCTGTCTTCTCATCCCTTTCTAACACCCTAGTGTGGGGGAGACGAACCACATGTTGTACATATGTAAATATTTTTTCAAAAAAAAGTGGTATAAGACAAATAAAAAGAAAAAAGTGAGTTTGTATGTAAATAGGGTAAAATAAAAGGTTAATAGTATTACCTTCTTACGTTCTAAGTCTTGGTGGGACACCAAGTACTTTGAATATTGAGGGCAATATTCAGTTCTAAGTGTGGGGGAGCGTTCTCACGAATGCAAAACACATGTTCCATCAAGAACCCCCATTTGATCAAAATTACCAGTTTTTTCACACTTAGAAATGCAAATAATGGTATCAATCCTCCATGTCTAACCCACAACAGGACTGGCTAGTCCAGGAGCAAACGGCTCTTGGTAAAGACATCTCAAAACCATTGATGGCTTGCAATTTGCCAAAAATTGTATGGTTCCTCAGCTCCCCATATCCCATAAAGCAAATGAGTTTGCTAGCCCGCAAGATTATGGCTTGTGGTAAAGGCCGTGGAAAAACCATAATTGGTAATCAGCTCACCAAGATGTTGACTATTCCATCAAGAGTTGGCTAGTCCAGAAGCAAACGGCTTTTGGTAAAGACAAATCAAATCCGTTGACAGCTGGTGGTTTGTTAAAAATCACACGGTTATCAGGTGTGCCACAGTTCTTACACCTGGCTACTCCAGAAGTGATGGCTTTTGGTAAAGAGTAAAAATCCATTATTTTTTTTCTCAAATAGATTGCTAGGGACTAGCAATAGTTTAGTGTGGGGGATTGATGAGTGTCTAAATAATCATCATTTTATACCAATCTGAACTGCCAAAACATACAAAAACACTCAAATATGCATCATAATACTTAAAATATCTTAGAAGTGTGTTTTATATGTTTCAAATGCAAAATATGCAAAAACAGATTAAAAACGTACAAAGTTTGCATAATTGGCAGTTTCAGTCCCTCAAGTTTCAAAAATGTCAAAATTAGTCCTTAAGGTTTAAAAATAGGAAATTAATAAAATAAACCTTGTACTATTCTAAAATGACAAAATTGGTCCTTATGATAACATTTTGAGAAATTACAACTACAGTCCCTTAAAAATCTAAATTTACATAATGGTCCCTGGAGTTTGAGAAATTACAGAAAAGGTCCCTGGATATTTTTAAATGGAAAAATTATAAATTTGGTCTTTGGTTTATCATATTTGGCAAGTTAAGTCCTTGAAAACATTTTGGGAGAATCACAATTACAGCCCTTTAACGTTGCCAAAATTACAAAATTGGTCCTTGATAAATACCACAACCAACCGGACCCTTATTTGTTATATAAACCACAACCAAAACCAATCCAAAAACCTTACCCAGCCCACCCTTATCCTAGGCCCAAACGAAAACAAGTCCATCCACCCCTTTTATATAATACGGGGTTTGACCCCGTTTGACCAACCAAAACCGCCCAAACCACACACACTGTTCACCCCCTCCTTCCTCACAGCAAACCAGAAACCAGGGTGGTATTTCCACCACCACCTCATCTCTCCACCTCACCCCCTACTCCCCTAAACCCTCCTTTCCACCTCACAGCAAACCCACACCCCATTTAATGCAATTCTCACTCCAAACCACTCCACAACCTCTGTTTTCTTCCATAAAGCCCCAACTTGCATAAAAACATTCCCCTTTGCCTCCTGACACCTCCACAATACTCCAATAATTCTTAATTGAAGACCTTTGGCCCCAAGTTAACTTGGAAGACTTTGGCGCCATTTTTCATTTAAACGGTCATGATCAATGCAGAAGAATAGAGGGCCAAGATTGAAGTGGGAAAAGCTCCAAGTCATCCAAGAAACCCTAATTTGAGCTTATAAAAGGAAGAGAAGTAGAGGAGTCAAGTATCTAGTTTATTTTTAAAAGTGTATGTCGTTTAATGCAATTTCAAGTTTCTAGTGTAAACCTAAGCTTCTAAGCAGTGTTCTAAGTGTTTTCAGTGTATTGTAACTTTTTCTAAGTAATAAACTTCAAGTTTCTTTGGCTGTTCAATCTTATGTAATTTTAGTTTCAAGTTCTTAAATTTCAAAAGCTCAATTGTTGTTACTGTGAAGTGTAGTGGATTCCTAAGCTCACTTAAGCTCCTAGATAGCTTATAAAAGCTATTAGAAACCATTAAAAGCAGTTTAGTAATATAAAAAATCAAAAATACAAAAAGTCAACGAAAGTCAAACTGGTTGGTTCTTGGTGAAAAGCATTGGAGCAGGGCATATTGTGGATGGTCCTGGGTTAGAATCCATTGGTGGATGTTAGGAAAAGTTTCTGTGTCCTTGGTTCATGGTTTGAGCAGGAAAGCAATCTTGTAAGTTATCAAAAATCTCATTTCTGCCTTTGTACTGTTGTTTTGCTTATTGCTTGCTTTCTCAGTTACTTTATGCTTATTCACTCTTAAATGATGATAATATAACATAAAATTGATATATTGTTTGTTGGAATTTCTAGTTGCTAAAATATCAAAGTTTAACAGTCAACATAGCATAATTAGTATTAGTGTGTATCTGTGGTTAAAACTTGTTTCTAAGTGCTTAAATATAGTTAACATAACATAATAAGTCATTTTGGATCAGTAGGATAAGCTCTTATAGCCCTTAGCTACTTAAATCTCAAAACAGTCTAGAAAAAGGTGTGTTTGGATCAGGTTATTAAGTTGTGCTAAAAGTAGTTTGAGTTATTGTTGTGGCTTGCTTTAAGTCATATGGTGTAACATTAGCTCAGAAAAACAATAATATTCAAGTCTCAGTTGGTAGAAAGTCAAAATCATACTTAATTCATCACCACAGTTAACTGTGGTGGAATTTGAGTCCAAGTCTCATCACATCATCTCATAAGTTAATAACCTAGCTTAAATTAACTTAATATTAGCTTATAACATCTTATTAAACAAGTAGGATCAATCAGAAGTTCATCAAAGTCAAAGTTAGTTCATCATTCAAAAAGTCAAATTGTGTTGTTCTCAGATTTCTCAAAACTTGGGTGATTTTTCTAGAATTTAGGAAGCTAATTTAGAGCTTGAAAATTCTTGTGCTTATAATATACCACCTAAACTCTAGGAATCAAAGCTTATTTGATTTTTAAGATTTTTTCTCAAGCTTGTGCAAGAGCTGAAAGTGGACTGCAGGGCAACTCAGTACCCTGTGCACTCAGACCATATTCCACCCACCCAACTTTGGTGGTGATCTGTGGCTAACCCAGTGGGTCCCACATCCCATAATTAGGCTTTTACAACCCCCCTCCTACCCAGGTTCAATAGTTGTCCCTTAGTTTGACCATTAGACCAGTGGACCCCACCTAGAATCAGCTCTAAACTTTGTCCTATTTCTGTCTCAGAAAGTAGGTTTGGAATTGCTTATTGAGGTCTTGTAGCTTATTCTTACAGCTTATTTGTTTAAGACTTACTCAAACTAGTTCAAGTAACTTAGGTGAACCTTACTTAATCAGTGTGGACCCCACATAACCCAGTTTAGCTTATTTCTTGGTGTGGTCAACATTAGTCAACTGTATAAGCTATTAAGCACTCTCAGTGCTTATTCTGAGATTCAAAAGTAGTTATTTTTGTAAAAGTTTCATTATTTAAGTATTTTAATAGTTTTATAAAAGAAAAACCAAAAAAAGCCAACTTTAATTATAGTGATAGCTTCTATTTAATAGAAATTATCTAATTAATTTTCATCTCAGCTTATTAATAAGCATTTTTCCAATTTTATAATTTTATAAATTACCTAGTACCTTTAAGTAGTTAAAATAATTTTCTTAGATTTTTCCTAAGCAGTTTACTATTTATTATATTTAAAATTAGTTTAAATAATTAAATAGGTAATATTAGTAATTAAATAGATTTCTTTAATTTTAGTTAACAAAAGTAGAATTTTATATTTTTCCTAAGTTTTATAAAGTAGTTAAGACTTTTAAAAAATTGTTTCATAATTTCCACTGTCCATTTTCTAATTTTCTTATTTAATATAATTAAATTAGCTTTAAATTAATTAATAAGTAATTAATTAGTCAATTAGCTTAAATATAATTTTTAGCAACTTTTTATAATTTTGTAGTATTCCTGTAGTGTTTAAATAGTTTTATAAATTTTATCATCATTTTCTAAGGTAATTTAGTAATAATAGTCATTTAAAATAGTTTAATTAGATTAATTAAATTAAATAGTTTTTAATTAATAAAATACTCATAAAAAGACAAAAATATTTATTTTCATTTTTTATACTTTCTTCAAGTTCTAATTTAGGTTTTGAAATAATTTTCATAAGTTTTTAGTTTAATTTGTGGCATTTATAATTTTTAGTTAATTTAACTTAGGTTTAAATTAGATTTTAAATAGTTTTAATAAATTAAATAGTAATTAAATATTATAATAATCATTTTCATAATTTCAATTTCATTTTCTATTTTCTTTAATTTTAAGTTTTCAAAAGTTTCAATTTTACCCCCTGTAGTTTGTAACTTGTTAAATACCACTTGTCTCTGTCTGTTATCTGATTTTCTTATTTGTGCTTTTGTGCTTATATCTGTATTTCTGTTATAGTTTATATTATCCAAATATCAAGCAATCAGTAGTATAATCAACCCTCAAATCATCTTTGTTACTGTCCTCAGTACCACTCACTTTCCTAATCGTTTACAAATACAATTTTAATCTCGTTGGGATTTAACGACCCGGGGATTTCCCTGTACTTCCACGGTCAATATTAACTTGCACTTTCTCCCAGGTGGGCCTATCAGCTGCACACGGTTGACTGGTTGGTTTGGGAGGAGTCAGGTCCTTTATTTCCAAGTTTAAATAATACAAGGACCTTTAAATAATAATTTTCCAAAATAACATAACCGAGGACCATTTTTGCCAATTTTTAAAGTTTGAGGGTTAAAAGTGTAAATTTCCAAAAGTTATCAAAAATGACTTGTTTTATCAGAATAAATAGTACAAGGGCCTTAGATGTAAGTTTTTCCAAATTAAAATGCCCAGGGACTGTTTTTGCCATTTTTGAAACTTCAGGGACCAAAACTGTAGTTTCCTCAAACTTTTTATCCAAAGGTCAAATTTGATAACTTGTGAATTCCCAAGGACCATTTTTGACTTTTTCTTCCAAAATAATTTTCCAGGGACTAGAATTGTCAAGTTTGAAACTTGAGGGACCTGTTTTGCCATTTTGTGCAATTTTGAACTTTTAAGGTAAAATTTGTCATTTCATGATTCCTGGGGGACTTTTGTTGACTTTTCTTCAAAATAACTTTCACAAGGACCATTTCTGTCATTTTTTGAAAGTTCAAGGACTGATTCTGCCAATTGTGCAAACTTTGCACGTTTTTCATCTGTTTTCAATTCTTTTGCACCTGAAACATATAAAAACACAATCCAAAGATATTTGTAGTATTATGTAGCGTTTCTGTGTGTTTTTAACAGTTTTCGTATTTTAAACAGGACAAAAATGATGAGTTTTTAGAAACTCATCAATCCCCCACACTAAACTATTGCTAGTCCCTATCAATCTATAATCCAATAACAACCTGTTTTCAAAATTTAATGGTTTTAATGTCTCTTTACCAAAAGCCATTACTTCTGGAGTAGCCAAATGTTTTAGTTCAAGTAAGAACTATGGTACACTGATAACCATATGATTTTATGCAAATCATCAGATGTAAACGGATTTGATTTGTCTTTACCAAAAGCCGTTTGCTTCTGGACTAGCCAACTCTTTACTGTTTAGGATATGGTGAGTTGAATACCATACAATTTTTGGCAAATTGTCAGCCATAACGGATTTGAGATATCTTTACCAAGAGCCGTTTGCTCTCGGATTAGCCAGTCCTTATGTGGATTAGACATGGTGGACTGATAACCAAATGAAAAAATTTTAAAATTTGGCCAAAAACGGGGGTAATATAATCAAATTCGCAAGAATTTCTCCCCCCCCCCCACACACACTTAGAATTGAATATTGTCCGCAATATTCAAAGTCTCGGCTATTATGCCGACTCTTTGAACGTAAAAAGGCAATATTATAAGCTAAATGTGGAAACACCATTTTTCATTTTTATTTTCTATTCATTTTTTCATTCATTATTTATTATTATTATTATGTACATGATGCTAATGTTTTTGTTTTCCGAGTCACTAGCTTGACTTGACCCCGAATTCATTTGTTCATTGGGAAGTAAGTGGAATAGACAAACAATCTTCATCGGACTTTCATTCAAGATGTTTGGATAAACATTGAAGTACGTGAAAGTTCCACACCGATGAGATAAGTACCCGGCTTACATGAAAATGCCGGGGTCAAAGATAGTATCCTCACTCCTGAAGGAGTGACGGATACGTGGAGAAGTCACGGGATACGTGAAAAAAGATAAGAAAATCATGATAACAATCATGATTAACTAATAAAAAGGAGACTTCATAATTTTCATATTATGGATTTCAGCACTGAAGCTCCTAATGTAAGAAAACTTCTCCATGGTAGTTTTCTCACAAAGTAATATACCTGGTGTTAAGATTTTATCCTCGGGGAGGAAATCAACCACGGTATCATCAAAGGAACATGAATCAATCTCAGGTAACAAATGATGTAGATCATTATGCTCGATTACCTCATTGATTGGATTCTTAATTCCAATGATGTGAGTGAGTTCACTAGTGAACTCCTCATGAAGAGAATCATTCACAAGATATATATCTGTGAATCCTTGTTCATTTGTTTTGCATGTTTCGGGAACAAGGTGATCAATATTCTCTTTTGGATTATTGGGATGAGAATTGAGTGTTGGATCACTCTATAAGAGATTTTCGATTTCTTCCATATTAGCTAGGAAATCAAAGAGATCATTGTTACTTCCTGATAGAAGTGGATCAATGTGAGTGAGTTCATCAATGAACTCCTCAAGAAGAGGATCAACATGTGATTGTGATGCCTCAACATACTCAATGTTTCCATAAGATGTACAATCATTGCTAGAATCTGAGAGAATCTCAAGTTGATCTTTTGAACACTCAAGAGGGGAAGGTAAATCACACACAAGATCAGGAATTCCCTGTGACTCTCTTGGGATTTGGACAAGGTTCTCAACACTGGACTTTATTAATTCGTCCGATTCCTTTGCAGGAATTGTGTCAAGATGCTCATCCTCCATATTCAGAGAGTGAGTGGGACCCTTAGGTGTGATAACAGTAGGAAGAGGGAGTTGAGGAGAGCTAGCATGCATGGATTTTTTCATTTGTTCCTTTGCTAGGGATTCCTCTGTACTCTTATCTCCCTGTATAACCATGGATGGGATTTTAATTGATGAACGTGATGAAGGTTTATAAAATTGAAGAATATCAATGGTTTCCTCATCATCAGTAGCATCATCATCAAGAAAAGCAGCTTTGGAAAATATGGTACGTGTTTTAGCTGTTCTTTCATGGATGAGTAATTCTTCCATGGTTTTATCGTTTCTAGCAGCTCGTTCTTCAATATATTTCTCATGAGATACACAAGAAGAGCTTGGTGCATTTTGAAACGATGGCTTAGTCAACTCCTCCTTAATTTCTTTCAAAGACTCTAGAGCCTTCAGAAAGATATCTTCATTTGTTTGTTGTTGAGGAGTTGCATGGTTTATTTGGTACTGTGGAGGTTGGTCATAATACGAATAGTCATTATTATAACAAGGAAATGAATTCCTTGTTTGACATTCGGAGCTGAAGTGTGAACCTCCACAGTAATCAAAACAGTTGAACTGATGTGGCTGTGAGTCGTATGTGTTGTAGTCATAATTGTTATCAGGAACCTGCTCATAGACAAGCGTGTTTCCCGATTGATAATCAGAACTGTAGTGTGAACCACCACAGTACTCACAACAGTAAAACTGCTGAGTCTCATGGTGTGGAAGCTGATGGAATGAATCAGTCGTGTCATGGTAGGAATAGGGATTCTGGTTATAGACAGACCCGTTTCCTGATTCTACCATGCTACAACTGGGGCAATTACCACCATTATAAGGACTACCACACCATTGACAGACAAGAGGGTGAGAATAAGACATAGAAAGAATCAAAGGGTTTTGGAGGGTGAGAAATGAAGAATAAAAAAGGTAAGAGGGTAAAGATGAATATTTTTGGTTTTTTTTTTTTTTTTTTTTTTTTTTGTGTTTGTTGAAAACTAAATTAAAAATGTTTTTGGAACCGATTCATTAACCGAAATCGTTCCTTTAAAATCACTCGCAGGGTGGCGGGAGAGAAGAATGGATCTCTCTTCAGTTCGCAATTTAATGTCAGAACTTACCTTAAACCACTTGTATAGGTTGTGATTTTAAAGAAAACGAAGTAATTTAACTTCACGATTAATTTTGTTGTTATTCAATTTTTTTGGTGTTTTTAACACTTCAGGAAAAGTGTTAGTGAACTTTTCAGTTATGATTTTGATTTTTACAAAAAATTTACAAACTGATGGTATTTGTATAGTGAGTGTATATTCAGAACCACGTATGCTTCCAAATTCGTTGTACACAGCACACCTCCCCGGCAGCGGCGCCAAAATTTGATCAGTGGTAAACCGTCAAATTATTATTGACCAAGGTCAATAAGTCAAAAACAGCTTAGACTAATGCTTCCGTGGAATACAGTGTTTCCTCGGGTCGTTATTTCCCAACGAGGCGTGAAATCTGTAATAAAACAGAATTTGGGAACGGGTGATTATGAACAGGAATAGGTGAGAATGGTTTGTATTACTAATGATTGATTGAGAAATTATTTGGAAACAGTAATTAAGCATACAATAATCAGATACACAAAACACGTAACACAAAGTATTTAAAACGTAAGTATGAAAAGTATAAGGACTAATTATGACAAATTTATAACTACAAGGGTGTAAAATGAAAATTTTAAAAACTTTTTAACTTAAAAGAAAATTAAAATCTAAAAAGAAAATATTATATTATTATTATATTAATTTAATATTAATTAATTAATAAAAACTATTTAAAACTTATTTAAAATCTATTTAACTAAATCCAAAATGTGTTATACTACAAATTTAACTTGGAAAATTATAAAAATAATTTCTAAAAATCTAAAATAACTTAAAAGATTTATAAAAATTAAAAAGAAATATTTTTGTCTTTTTATGTTATTTTTATTAATTAAAAACTATATTATTAATTTAAATCTAATTAAACTAAATAAAGGTGGAAAAATAGAAAATGAAAAGGGAAAATTATAAAACTATTTTTTACAGGTTCTAATAAAGTTTATAAACTTAGGAAAGAAATGAAAATTATATAAAATCTAAACAACTATTCTAATTTTTATTTGGTTTTTATGTTTTAAGTAATTTAAATAAAATTAAATGTAAAAATTATAAAGACTACAGTAAAAATTCTAGAAATTTTATTACAAACTTAAAATCAAACAAGGAATCTAGGAAAAATATAAAAACACACTACTATAGAACAACTTTTAACAGTTACAAATTATTTAATAGATTTAATTAAATACTAAATAAACTATTATTAAATCTAATAAATACAAGATAAGCACAGAAAATTCTAGGAAAATTACTACAGCTATAAAATATAACAAACTAATTTAGAAAAATATAAAAACAGGTAATCACTTAACAAAATATTAAAAAGGAAAATTAAAATTAAAAAATATTAAATAGGAGCTATCACTTTTTTTAAATTTGATTTTTCTGGAATTTTCTTTTATAAATCTATATTATATCTAAAAATAACTAACTTTTGTAAAAAACAATATTTTTATAAGCTAATAATAAGCACTGTGAGGGCTTATTACCTCTACAGTTGACTTTGGTCAACTGTGAGGGCAAAATCTTGGAATTAAGCTCTAAGCTGATGAACAGTGATGGATTAAGGCTTAACTAGCCTTAAGTGAGCACAATGGATCAAAAACAATAAGCTTGGAATCATAAATAAGCCAAAAAGCCCAAAATAAGCTAACTACTACCACAAAACTACGCAGATTTGGGACAATCTTTGATGCTGTCTAGGGGGCCCACAAGATTGATTCAGCTCACAAGCTTGGTACCAATGGAAAGAGGGCAAGCTTGTGTATCCAAAGAACCAGTGGGGGACCTGTGGGGCCCACTATGGAGTCCTGTGAGACCCACTGAATTGAGACAGTTGGCTATGAAGCTGCTGCTGCAGCAGTGCAAACAGCCAAAAGAGGGCTTGAAATAAGCCTTCAAATAAGCAAACTATAGCAATCTAACTCTTAAGTCCTAAATACTACCTAAGATACTGTCTAAATCACCTAAACTTAAACCCTAGACTTAAACAACTAATCAAATGGAAGCCATTGAAAATGGGTAATGTTGACAGCAAACTGTGTGCAGGGCAGTATGCTGAGCCTGCAGCCTACTTTGAGTGTTTATAAAATCTCACCAAAAATTCCTAAAAATAAGATGAAACCTGATTTTTGAAGCTCTACTGTGGGACAACAAACCCTTAAAATTTCACCCCCTGAATCCTTCTACAAAAATCATTAAAAATCTTTGAATTTCAGGTTTTGCAACAAAAGAGTGAGTTTTGACTTTTCACAATTTTTTAAATAGTTGACTAAAATGAAATTTAAACTAGCACTAGTGATTGATTATGTTATATTAACTCTAATTGAAACTAAATTCAACAACTTAAACTAGATTTAAACCTAAATTCAAGAATTTGAATCTCAAAAATCCAACAGTTAACTGTTGGGTTAGTTTGATGATGGTTTTGACTTTATCTTTGTAATTGACCAAACTAATGCTTGATTTTGACTGCTAGGAACCTAAGAACACCAAATCACCATTCCTAAACCATAAACTCTATCAATAGCTTACCTAAAAATCTTAATCCAAACACCCCTTTAAAACATAAATTACACTAAAACTTTTAATTTTAAAACTACAACTTATGATTTTAAAACTAAAACAGATTAAGTTAACTTAATTAAAACTATTTAAACTAGAATTACACTACAAAAACAATAATAACTAAACTATGCAAAAATTGGAAATGCTTACAAATGAAGATAGGCTGAGAAACAAAGAACCCAAGGACAAAATTACATCCAATGGCTTGTCACTACACCAATGGAACCATTTCAGACCAAATCAATACCCTTGTCCTGCCTCCTCCTTCTTCTTCACTTATTTTTGATTTTTCTTAATTTTCTTGTTTATTTTTGGTATTTTTTTTTTATTTTTAATAACTATAACTGTTTTTATGTATCTAAAAGCTTTTGAAGCTTTTGTCAGGAGCTTACATTAGTTTAAGAGTCCAATAAACAACTATAATTAACAATAATTGAAATTACTTGAATTTAAAGGTACAATTTAAGCTAAAACTTGAAATTGAAAGATAAATTGCAATTAAACTGAAAGGAATGATTGTTTTATATTGTAAGTGTAATACAAATCATTTGAAAGCATATAAATTACATGAAATTAAATAAAGCAGTAGCTACACTAAGTGACCAAAGCTTAAAACTAATGGTACCCTTCTTCCTTGCCTTCCTCTGTCTTTTATAGGCCCAATATGATCCATGAGTCATCAGGATCAAATCCCACTAGTCCAATTGAGTTCCACGTGTCCATTGCCCTTACACCTGTTTAAATGGAATTTGGCGCCAAAATTGCTTCTTGCAATTTGGAAGCTGTGAAGGTGTTAATTGGTTGATTTAGAGGTTGAAGGGACATGTAAGAGTGTAGAAGTGGCAAAGGGTGGTGGATGTGATGGTTTGGCAGGGTAGGGGTGGTGACAGGTTGTGGGTTTATGCTAGGTGTCCTCCTAGGGTAATACCAAAGGGTGGGTTTTGTTTGTGGAGGTGACAGAGGGTAGGGTGAGGTGGAAAGGGTGGCAAGTTGTGGAGGGTGGAGGTGTGAAGCAGGTGAAGCAGGATAGTGAGGTGGATGGAGGTTGAAGAAACCTACGGGTCAAACAAAGTCAAAGATATTCCCTGGTTTATATTTTAAAAGGGTTGGGTATGGGCTTGGTTATTTTTGGTTTGGGCCCAAGGTTATGGATCAGGGATTTTGTTTGTGTTTATTGGATTGGTTGTTTAGTTATTTTTGGATTTGGAAATACATTAGCCCAAGGTTTAATTTCGTAATATTCTGAAAACTTAGGGACCAAAATTGTAATTATTCCAAACTTCTTAAAGGGTCCTTTATTGCCAAGTTTAAATAATACAAGGACCTTTAAATAATAATTTTCCAAAATAACATAACAGGGGACCATTTTTGCCAATTTTTAAAGTTTGAGGGTTAAAAGTGTAAATTTCCAAAAGTTATCAAAAATGACTTGTTTTATCAGAATAAATAGTACAAGGGCCTTAGATGTAAGTTTTTCCAAATTAAAATGCCCAGGGACTGTTTTTGCCATTTTTGAAACTTCAGGGACCAAAACTGTAATTTCCGCAAACTTTTTATCCAAAGGTCAAATTTGATAACTTGTGAATTCCCAAGGACCATTTTTGACTTTTTCTTCCAAAATAACTTTCCAGGGACTAGAATTGTCAAGTTTGAAACTTGAGGGACCTGTTTTGCCATTTTGTGCAATTTTGAACTTTCAAGGTAAAATTTGTTATTTCATGATTCCTGGGGGACTTTTGTTGACTTTTCTTCAAAATAACTTTCCCAAGGACCATTTCTGTCATTTTTTGAAAGTTCATGGACTGATTCTGCCAATTGTGCAAACTTTGCACGTTTTTCATCTGTTTTCAATTCTTTTGCACTTGAAACATATAAAAACACAATCCAAAGATATTTGTAGTATTATGTAGTGTTTCTGTGTGTTTTTAACTGTTTTCGTATTTTAAACAGGACAAAAATGATGAGTTTTTAGAAACTCATCAGTTAGTATCGTGCTTATGCACTTAGTCAATATTATGATTCATGTAGTCAGAATAGTACTATATATACTTATTCAGCATCATGCTTATGTTCAGTTTATGATTTAATACAGTTTCGTTATCTCACTAAGTCTTATAGAGTTACCGTTCTCAGTTTATATTTTGTAGGTATGCAAGATGAGACCATGTACATGCTAAATGGGGCATAATGGGTTAAAATGGTGTAGCTTGCGGGTTAGGTAACGAGCTTCTCATATCCATCATTTGTTTTCAGTTTGGAATGCCCTTAAATCAAGAACCAGCTTTTTTACCAAGTTTAAAGAGTCATTGTTATGTATTTTGAAATGTTTAGTGTTTTAACGGAATGTTTGAAATATGCCCGTATGATATAGAAAATACGCTTCCGCTAGTTTTATCAATTTATACAGTTTACAGAATTATATATATTTAAAAAAAAAATATGGGCGTTTCATTATTTTAGTAAATTGATCTACACCCGTAAGGGTTTTTGGTTAGAGTCAGCTTTACTAAAAGAATAAACCTAGTCTTCTTTCCATCAGGAGAAGTGTGAGACTGAATCCTATTCCTTTTTATGAATGAGAAAGGTATAATAGGAAAATTAAAATTGTCTAAATTCTAAATACATAACTCATAGCAACTTTAATAGTTAAGAGAAATTGCATATTTTCCGTAAGAGATTTTATTACCTTCTTTGGTAATCAAATTCTCCTATAATATTTGGTTAACTGGAAAACATGTGTAATCTTTTATGAGTTATTAAATTAGAATCTAGACGAACCGCAAAATGATAAAAGACAAACTAGCATATTTTATCTAGTTGTTTTGCTTTGATCATTTATAGGTACTACATACAATTGTTGGAATGATAGACCTAATTCAGGAAGAAATTTCATGCCGAGTTTTTTTTTTCAAGTTAATAGTTTGGAATGTGATGAATCACATTTAAGTAGTAGAATACATTCTTTTAAGTACCTAAGTAATTGTTACGAATGGGTTTTTTCAAAGATGTAGGAAAGTGAATAGCACACTATTTCCTTTCACTGGATAATGAAACATTTACAATGTTTCCAAATTCAGTGGGAGGATTGTGTTTGAATTACTGAATAAGAAATTATAGTAATTATCTCTAATTTAGTGGGAGACGCAAGCTTTATTGTCTTGGTAGTAATCCAGATTATCTTTTGGACGTCTCAAGATAAATACTTTCCAAATATATAGACACTAATATTTTCAAGGAAAGTCATGTGCGTTTCCTTGTTAATTAAATAGCTCTATATCTACTAGCTATGCTAATATCATTGACACAATCATATTGATCATATTAACAAACACGTGCGTATTGTTTATATGGTACATGTTTTATTCCATGCACAAGTAGGAGAAATCTCTATTGTGTGTAAGGTACAATGAGTTAAAGGATTCTCTTGACTGCAAAGTAAGAGACTCACATTCTTATATGACTAATACACGTCTAATTCAAGAAACACTTGGTGTTACAATTTAGCTTAAGGGAGACCTTGACTAGATTATAACAACAAGGTGAATTTTCATGATTAAATGAGACAATACATGGATAATTTACCATTTCTAAAATTAGATAGATATTAGAACATGTGTCAATATGATAACTAGACAACTTCAACTATAATATTTATGTATTATTAGAATGACATAAATAAATGAAGTAAATAAATTAACTTGAAATTACTATTGAAACCAAATGGCGGTGTTCAATAATACTTTAGTTATACATGTTTATATCCTTTTATAAACATGAAGTCTTTTAAGTATTACAAGACTTATAATAAATTAAGACATTAACTTGTTATGGTTTTTTAATTAAGATATATACAAGAAGTCGTTGAATTGATCAATGATTAATAACGTATAGTGGGATTATAACACATTTATGTTTTGATGAGGCATGAACATGAAGTGACTTAGTCAAAAGTACTTGTGTTATAAAGCATGTAATTGGTTTGGAAATGCTATTATACCATTAATTGACTTAGTTGGTAAATAGGTATACCAAGAGGATTATGGTTATCTTATATATTATTAGATTGTCTTACAATATTTACTCTAATGAAATACCACATAGTTATGGTATGATCGGTTAGGGAAATCAAACTCTTGTTATATTGTTTGATTAAAAATAGCTATGACTTGTTTTCTTCCAAAAGTTATCAAGATTAGAAAATTGAGTATTGATTAAATATACTCAATTAGACTCCTAGAAGATTTATAAGACACTATTGAACTATGAAATGTGATGAATCACATTAAGTCTTAAATTGGAGTTCTGAATTTGTTAAACTACTTATGTGTAGGTCATTAACAAAAGAATGTCAAGAACTGTCAATATGTATTTGTAATATCCCAAAAAGAGAATATTGTATTGTCACTTTAAATGCTAAGTATTTATAGTCTATAAATTACTAAAGGCAAGTGGGAGTTTTTTATCTTGAAAAGATAAAATTACAAGATACGTAATCTTCTAAAAATACACTAGTGAAAATCATGATGAGGCTAAACATGCAAATGATAAACCTCAAGATGATGGAATTCTCATTCATAGATCCGCTTGTATATCTCAGATATTTAATTAATATGTTGACGATTATATGATGTAGTATTACCAAAATAATGAATTGGGTAAATTACTCATACTATAAATGTTATAGATGTTGTTCATAAAGATATTCAAATTTTGAAAATTTGGTTTAACGTAATTCTTAATTGTTAGAGAATGAAGATGAGTTTATTCAAAGATAATGTAACCCTAGTGGTTTAAATCTTTGTGTAGAAATCATATGGACAAAATTGTACACATATTTTAATTCATGTCTTATGATAAGATTATTAATCATACTTAAGCAATTAACTATGATTGAATACTCTTTTCTAAGCACATTAAAAATACAAAGATATTAATTGTCATGCTTATTTTCATGTATATGAAACATGACAATGAATATCAAAACTCTTTCTTGTATGATTACTTGAGCAAGGACAATAAGTAATCAAAATGAGTTTATGAATTCAAGTAAATCTTTGGAAGTGTACAAAGTGCAATAATTCATGAATGGATAAATGCATGCATTTAGGAGATTAATCTTATGTTTAATTATTAAATCCATGTTTTGATTTATAATTGAAATAAGATAATTTCTAAGTATTCAACAATATTTGATATCCAATTAAAAGTTATTATGTAACTTGTGTAATGAATATTCTAATAGAATATGGTTGGACTTAGAATAATTATCCTCAATCTGGAATTGCTCCTAAAATTCTAAGTATAAACAATATAGCAAATTGTTGCATAATTGTTATAGTTAACAATAAATCGTGAAAAATTGAAAAGCGTCAAACATTACACAATGGATATTAAGTTTACGAAATTTTAAAGAGCATATTGAGGTTTATATACAATGATGCTGGTTTAATTGAGATGACACTCAATAACTAGTCATGGAAGGAGATTTATCCTTATTAATAGCCATGTGAACTAGTTGTGCTCAACTAAGAGCATAGTTGCATTATACATTAAATAATTAAAATACTTTAAACTTTAAAATGTTTGAAAGTTTGATTGTCATAAGTTGGTGATTGAGGATGTCATACTATTTATGAAATATTATGTAGCTATATCAAGATAATTGGATGTACACATACAAGAATTTCAATAATTGAATTATTGAAATAAGTATTTTCTCAAAATTCTGATAGATCAAAGTTAGTTAAAATAATGTCTTGTCAATAAGTATGATTGTCATTACTTGAGGCATAATTGTCTTCAAGTCATTGCTTAAGACAAAATTCATTAACTAGAATTATCATGCATTAATCTATTTTAATATTTGGATAAGGGATATTAAGCAACTATTATTTATAATGAATTAAAGTACTTTGTATGTTTGTTTTCATTAATAATAGATTGTATCATATATTTGCATGTTTAAATCCGTGAATAACTTATGTTATTCTAAATTGTCCATTGTCAATTAATGATATGGGAATATCATTGAACTAAGACAAATCTGAGTATTGGTTAGAATATACTTGAATATATTGATGCGTTGACATACCAATTTCACATGATATTCAATTATTTAAATATAGGACTTATCCCAACTACATGAGTTTACTTTATGGATCTTGTCATTAAGTAAATCATGAAAATTGTTATTCTCAGACTTGAGATACCAGATAAGTGTCATGGATGTAGTGCGCTTCTGTGAAGCAATTTACCGCTATCCGTAACTGGTAGTTATAAGGATTGTTTTCAGAAGTGTTGCAAAGTTCATGGGTTATTCTTGTAGTCAAGAGAGAATTTGTTACTTCAAATTTGTTTTGAAGTTTAATACTGTTGGGCTCCTCGTAGGGTTGACAAGATGTTTGCGTGCGCACGCCCAAAGTCTATCTGGAATACGTTTAGATATTTTGGTAATCTTGGTCAATCATAAACAACGAGAAACATAATTGTTAATTAAAGAATGACTAAAGATCCATATCTTTATTAACATGGTATTAGAAACAAAATGATAATAATAATGATGAATCATTAAAGGTTTTTCCAGGAAACCTAGCTCGAGTTGATCTAGGGGCATTAGCGTGTTGCTAGATGCCAACCAATGTCATTTTACTATTAATAGATATCCAAGTGGGAGCTGTTGAAATATGGATAAATATTAATATGTAAATGTCTAGTATCGAACCCAAGACCTCGGGATTGCACACATTACAAATGAGTATTAAGAATAATAATTAATATATTTATATATTTATTATTATACACAAGTACTTAACGACCGTTAGTATTTACCGTTAAATAACTAACGACCGTTAGACGTAAATAAGGAAAACATGTGTTTGTGCAATATGGAAACAAGAGAAGGATCTAGAACCCCTTTGGGGTGCTAGAACCGTCAACAAAAGGGGTAGGGGTTACCCTAACTTGTTCCCAAAGATTGTTAAACACTATAAATGCAAACCTTAGGGTCAATTATTTTCATAACTTTTGTGCATACAATTATCCTTAAATTTTTCTTCTTCTTTTCCTCTTGCTCAAACCAATCGACCAACACCTCAAAGGGTTGGATCGATTTTTGTTTTATACAAAAATTGGTTTCTTGTGTTGTTATTAGCATCACCTTAATACGGTTTAATTCGTGTGTATAAGAACGAGGTAATTACTAACTATAGTAATTATCAAGGGATCGATTAACAAAACGGTAAGGGGTTAATCATTGATCCATATAAACCCTAATTAGGGTTCATCATATTGTTCAAGATTATTAATTGATTCTTGTTTTGCTAGAATTACTAAAGGTACGTTCTTATTTATGTTTATGTTAATCTTTTATATGTTATAGATGTTCCTTCGCTTCCGCATATGTGTACCTGTTTTTTATGATTATCATGATTTATATATTCTAACACATGATACTTGTCGACAAGTTTAAGAACGAACGGTGTATTTTACTCTTAATTTTAACTCTAGCTCTCCATGTACACAGATTAAATCATTTTCTATAACTGAATTTTATGAAGTATTATTTGCATACCTAAAACTAGGCTAAAACAGTAGGCTTTCTTAGTCTCAGTATACTTCCCCGACACCAACATGTGCCACCATGTCCCTCTGAAGGATCTCTTTCACATACCTGCAAGTATACTACTACTGGTATTAAATTGTGGTTTTTAAAGATGATTGATTTGTGGTGGTGTTATTTAGACCATAATGATTTAAAATCAAATTAACAACGTAAGTTATTTAGACCATGGTTTTTAAATGTTGCGGTGGTGGTGGTGTTAACAGAAGTGGCGGTGGTGTTTACGACCAGAAGTGATGGTGGTGTTAGTAAATTACGTCTAAAAATTATTGACAGGAGGAAGAATCAACAGTTTAATAAAAGTGGGATAACTATAATTATCAAGCACTCAAATATTGGTCATGTTTGGCAACAAGCGTTAAGAAAGCGTTTAAGAGAGGCAAGCGACAAGCGGTAAACATTTAGATGAAGAGCTTGTTTTACAACACATCCAATAGCATTTGAAATTAGCCGCTCCAAATTGTACTGCTTCCCGAAGAAGCATTCCATTACTGCTCTAACATTTTTGTTTCAGAAATTACATACTTACCTTCAAATATAACCACATAAATATTAATGGACTGCATATCCATCGCTGCCACTTGGCTACTTGCTACGGTTGGTTTCTAGTTTTATGTATTTTTTTTACAAATTTTTGTAGATAATGGATAATGGCCTACTTTTGAACTAGCTATAAGTCTCGTGCACGTACGGGGTTTACACATGAATCAAATTTATTTTAAAATTTTAGTTTAGTATGTGAACATATAAGAATTTACCCGTGAAAATTGTGATATAAGTACAACTAATATTTCTTCAGGATTTTTTAATGATGCATTAATATCTTTACAATAATATTTTATAAAGAAATTTGTTGTTTAAAAGATTTAACTTTGTTTAACTGACATAGATATTGATGTTTAGGTTGATATTTTTGTTTAATTTTAACTATTGATATCATGTTGTACAATGCGAGTTTAGTAGCACACAATCAGCACGAATAGGAGATATATGAGTACGCCATTCACAAGACACCTTTTGTAGTGAGGGAAGTCCTCTTGATAAAGTTAAAATATGATTCGTAAAGTTTTTTAAATTGTTTTTCTGGATATCCATATATGAACTTTCAATAAGAAGTTTATGAGTCGTTGTTATAAGTATAATAGCGTATATGTATTTTCATATCACAATAATCCGTGCTTACATTTGGTATTCATATTCACGTTAACAATAGTTTAACCGTATTTAATATTCAATCCCGTATACGCATAAATTAAACTTTAAAAAAATAATAACATGAGTCCTTCTTTAACTTATATAGTAAAAGAATATTTTAATGGAAGAAACTATAAAACTAATATTAGTTTTAAAAAATATTTAATGTATATTAAAACTAATTCGTATATTTACAAAATTTTATAATTTTATTAGATGAAAGTCTGAAAATAATACTAATACTCATGTAATTTTAAACAAAGTTCATCTTTTAAAGTATCAGGGGTATAAAGTGGTAAGGGATTATTATTTTATTTTTTTATTTTTTTTCTTCTAAAGTTATTAAAAAATATGAAAACTTGTAAGTTTACACTTAACTTTATATATGTAAAATTTAACCACTAAAGTTTTATTAATTACATCAATTTTTTTAAAAATTTTTGTTTTCACAAATTTGACACAAGTATTTTTATGTGTTTTTTTTTTTTGCTCAGCCAAATTTCTTCATCAAATTATAAAAGTTTGACCAAAATTAATTAAATTTTGATTTTCTATTGACCAATCATATTGTTTGATTTTGCCTACGTGGCAAAATCGAGCTCTCATATTGGTCTAATTTTTTTTTTCAATGAGAAAGATTTTGCAAAAACATTCCGAAATAATGTAATTCTTTTTATTATATAAAAGATATTGTGAAAAACTAAAATGGGGGGTTGAATAGTTTTACGTCTTTTTAATTTGTTACAAAAGATTGTTTGAGTGTTTTCTTTATTTTCAAAAATTTAGATTCGATAATATGTGATCTCAAGTCTTGCACAATATAAACAACAATAAATATTAATTATGTAAGTAAAGAAATAGATGAGAGATGGAAAGATCGAACCGCAAGACAAGAGATTTATAGTGGTTCGGCTACAAGGACACCTTCCTTGCCCTACTCCACTCCCCGAGCATCTAACTCGAGAGTTTTCTTCACTATGTCAATAAGCTCCCTTATGGCGGAGAAAACCTTACACACCAATGTACACATCACAACTTCGTCACACCTTAATCACAACTTCTTCACACCAATCTACTTCACAACTTTCTACTTCACACCTATCTACTTCACACTAATCTTCTTCACTACAATCTACTTCCTAACTCTTCTTCTTCACAACAAACTACTAACCAATCACACTATTTATATACCTAACTAAACTATCTACTATCAAATATTCACAACTAATTACACAAAGAGATAGATACTAATGATGATGCTCTAACAACTTGGGTGTGGAGTTCACAACAAGTTGTAATACTTCTTGTCTTGGAGGATAAAAATATTCATCTCTTACACTTGAGAGGATGATGTTTGGATCACTTTGAAACAAAGATTTATGTATGTATGATCAAAGGATTAAGAGAATAGAAATGGAGATCTAGAACAGAAAGTTTAGGAGTGCAAAAGGTGAGAAAATTCTGTGGAATGAACCAGTATTTATAGGGGACAGATTTACTGTTCTGGAGCGTGGCCGGTCCCCTTAATAATTAAGGGGGCCGCCTTATGAATTAAGTGTGCCGCCCCTCCAGAACGTTGGAATCTCTTGTCCTTTTGTGGGGAAGGTTTTTCTGGATAAAATTTTTCATTTTTGGTTGGAAATTTGAAATCATATATTTATAGTGATTTAAACATATTCTTTTAATTCCAAAAATGTTTTATAAAAGATATTAAGTGTTTATGACATTTTATAAAAGTTCTAGTGATTTAGAAAAAAATTTCTTTGATCATAGATTGCAATAAACAATTTGTTTATTCATACCTTAAGTGATTTGGATGTAAAGAGAATATTAATCACTAAATACTTGTTTACGTCATAAATTTTAGTTCAATGGGTTTTTATTTTGTAATAATCAAAACATAAAGATATTGATAATATGTTAATAATGTTTTTAGGCATTATTTATGTCAACATATATGAAACAAGACATGTAGTAGTAATGTAGTATGATTAGGATTGTTCGTGTCCAATATCAGTAACTAAAGGTGCCATAATGGGTGAGTTTTTAACTAGTCAAAATAAGTTGGGTTGGGATGACAACATACATATTTGTCTATTAAAGAGATATGAATGGTTTTATATAGCAGTACATAGTTACATACTATTAAAAGTAACGAGTAACTTATAAATAATAAGTTTATTATTTGTTCAAGTTTTTGTTTTAATGTTTACATGCTTTTTTTCGTAATTTAACACTTATAATTATAGCTATTATTACGTTAACTAAAAACGTTTTTTAGACAAACAGCTGCTGCTTACTACTTACTGCTTAGTGCTACTGCTACTTGTCGGCAAATATACCCATAATATTCCCTCATTAAATTCTTTTCTTTTTACTTAGAATGAAAAATGAATAATTATTTTGAGATATCTCAAAAAAGAAAATATAAACTATAATTTTTAGATGCAAGGAATATTATGTGATAATGAACCGTTGGCCTTAAGTGTTAAAATAAATGAGAATATAAATATTAGAGGAAGCATAATGCGTTCATACAATTTTGTGATAATTATATTAGAGGAAGCATAATGCCGTTCATACAATTTTGTGATAAAAATGGTGGTCCCTTTTTTCTTTTTTGGTCCTTGATTTTATTATTATTATTATTATTATTATTATTATTATTATTATTATTATTTCATTTATTTATTTTTTGAATTCCTGATTCATTATTTGTTTATTTTTTGTTTAAAAATTATAGCTAATTGATTACAAAATTATAACCCAACTATCCTCTAATCGATTATCTCAAATAATATATGATTTAAGATCATTTGAAGACCAAACTTTATTTACATATCAAGGGATTAATCTTCATTATCCATCTTTATTTGATTTATTGGATAAGATTAATTAACAATTTAAAAAATTCACTATCATCATTTTTTTTCAAATATTAATATCTTTCAAACCGTTAATCGTTAAGCAAAAAAAAATATATCGTTACGACGAACATTTAATTATCTTTCTATAGATAGGCATTTTGATATATTTTCGACAACTTTTTTTTTTTTCATTTTTTCCATGTTTTTTTTCATGGCCGAAAAAATCACATGTGATATTACACTAATATCACATGCGATATGTAATATTATATGTGATATATCACATGTGATTTTTTCAGCTATGGAAAAAAACGTGAAAAAAAAACGTTTTTTTTTCTTCTTTCGAAAGTATATCAAAGTGCCCGTTTATAAAAATATAATTAAATGTTCGTCGCGATAGTGTAATCATTTTCATTTAACGATTAACGGTTTAAGAGATATTTAAATTATAAAAAATGGATGAAATATTAAAATACATTTAATCTCAACCATTAATTTATTTTTAGATGGATGGTGAGAATGAGTCCGTAAAAAAAGTTTGATACATAAAATAACTCTCCTTGTAATATATAAAGTAATGTTTACCCTTACGAAAATATTCCCTTTTATCTCATCCATTAATCAAAATGATCTAATGGTAGTTTCCTTGTTCATCGTTTATTGTTGTTCCATGTTGATACCGTCCTAATTATAATATATGTTGAGTTAATGGTTTAAATAGCAATTAAACAAGTTGATTTCTAGCCCATAAATTTTGCGATTTTTTTCCAAAAAAAGTGAAGTCGAGCAAAATTATAGTGTGAAGTCGAGCCAAAAAAAATTCGGAGTCGAGTAGTTGCATAGTCGAGCAGCCTATATTTAGATTTTTTTTTTCCAATAGAGAAAAAGGTTTATGCGATGGAAAAAAAATCTTTGTTTGTTCAAGTCATTGGCCCATATATGTATTTAAATGCATTGTATTATTTAATTTAACTATACGAGTACTCTTTTATAATAACGGGATTTTCTAGCGCCATATATTTAAAATAATATTTTGGTTAAGTGTTTTGTGTGACAAAAATATAACTATAACTATATGCCGCAAGAATATCTTGTTGCTATACATGTATAATTAAATACAAAAAAGTTTCCCACTCTTTATTATGTGGTTTTTAAACTTAATTTTAAAAATCTTTTAATGGTTCGTGTGTTTTTTGTAAACGTGTGTTGTGTGTACAACACAGAGTAAAGATATGTTATGATCTGATTCTTTTAAGGGAAAATTTTTTAATAATGTACTATACTTGTCACAAAAATTACTTTCGTATAGTGAACAAAAAAAATAGCTTTTTGATGTACTGAACTTTCATTTTTTGACCTTTTTTTTATGTACTATTGACATTTTTGCCCCTCAAAATATTAAAAATCCAAGGGCAAAAGAGACGAAAATACATCAAAAATGACAAAAATGAAAGTTCAGTACATTAAAAAACTATTTTTTTGTACGCTACACGAAAGTAATTTTTGTGACAAGTATGGTACATTATTAAAGATTTTTCCCTTCTTTTAATAAGTGGTCTAAAAAATCATTTATTTGTTAACTTAGTAACTATTACTGTTTGTTAGTCAATTACTTTGCTTTAATATGAGATTCAAATCGTGTGTTTCCATTTTTAATTTTTAAGTTTCACTTAATTGACCATTTTAAGGTTTCACTTTTTGACCATTTTTCCTTTAAAAATAGTTAAGATAACAGTAATGAATAGGGCCGTAAATGAATCAGACGAACACGGACAAAGTTTTTTTCATCTTCGTTCATTTAGTTTTTAGCCAAAAAATAAACGAACACGAGCGATTAAACGGACAAAGTTTTTTTGTTCATGTTCGTTAATTAAGATAGTGTGTTGTTCATGTTTTTTTATGTACGTTTATCAAGACACTACAATATATATATATATATATATATATATATATATATATATATATATATATATATATATATATATATATATATATATATATATATATATAAAAGGTGAAAAAAATCTTTATTAAAGTGTGCATAATATTATGTTCTGTAAGTGTTGTTTTGTTAAGTAAAACAAATTTAATAGTATATAATTAAAAGATACGGTGTATAAACATAAACGAATAAATGAAAACAAACGAACATTAACGAAATCATAATCATACGAACATAAATTAACGGGGGTATAATTTTGTTCATGTTCTTCTATTTAGTTAAATAAACGCAAAATATTGTTCATGTCCGTTCATTTAATGAAAAAGCGAACATAAACATATTTTTTTTACCGAACAGTTAAAAGGTTCACTGAACGTCCAGTTCATTTACGGCCCTAGTAATAATAGATAATATAATAATATTTGGTTAAAATATTATATTATGATAATATTTTGATTAAAGTTTGTAATTGTAAAGTAATATAGAAACTAAATACTTAGTTATTTACAACATTACCTTTTTAGATGCCATGAATATACATATTGTAGTTGATTAATACAGACTAGTTTCACCAATTAATGTTATCGCAATTGATATTCTTTTATATTTAAAAGCATCAATTATGAGAGGTTTATGAGAATGTCAATAATAATAATAATAATAAACTTGAATAGCTATATCTTATTTCAACGATAATGATAGGTTATTTTATATATATATATATATATATATATATATATATATATATATATATAAGGCAGGAAGTGTGGGCTGCAAAATTGTGGCTCATATTACATGAGTCACTATCATTCCAACTGTTCATCGGATTAAAAAATTAAAAAAAATATATATGTGGTGAATAATGAGGGAATCCACTGTTATTCCAACTGTTCATCCCCCCCAATTACCGCCGAGACAGAAACAAACCAAACGGGCCAAAGATAATTCCAAAACAATAATAACATCAAGAAATATATAAAGAACAGGAACACATCAAGATTACTACACCGAGTCGACTGAGTCGCGAACCATAATAATAACAGACGAGTTTTAGGGTCTTTAAAACGTTTTATAAAATATTGAATAATAAAACTGATTTATTAAACGTTTTATAGCAAGAGAGAAAAAGTGGTGGAGTGGAACTGTGGCGGTGGCAGCGGCGGAAGAGCAGTGGTGAAGGCGCGTGAGGTGGGTTGCAGTGGGTGTCAAAGGCTCAAAAGCCCCAGAAACGTTGTAAACACACGGATCTATTGATTAGAAAAAGAAAATGTCTCACCGGAAATTTTTCCGGTGACCGGAATCTGCTGGTGTTGCCGAACGGCAGCAGTGGTTGCCAGTGTTGATGAAGAATCCAGTGGTTTAGAGAGAGAAAGAGTTTAAGTGGTTTGTGTGTGAAAAAATGAGGGAAAAAAAGGAGGCTTATATATGAAAGGAGGGACCAAAGCCGGGTAAAGGAAAAGTGTAAGTGTGAGAGAGAAAATGTGAGGCGGGGGGACTAAAACTGACAACATGGCTAAACTTTTCATAAAATCACTACGGGAGCCATTTGATGTACCAAACGGACTCAAAAATTTACGAAACTTACGTCATTGTTTTCAAAATGATTTTTCCAATAAAATCAACTATAAATATGCAAAACTTTATCGAAGTCAATTTATTTGGCAAATTCGGTTCGTTTCATGTCATTTCGAGTTTAGATTAAATACAACATTCCCGGAGCAACGCGCACGTTTACTGTTATTCAAATCACTTAGAACCAGGTCACGCATACCATAGTATTTTGTGTGAAAACGCATAAAATTGAAATATATATATATATATATATATATATATATATATATATATATATATATATATATATATATATATATATATATATATATATATATATATATATATATATATATAGGGTGGGGTTATTCTAAAAAGGGCCTTATAATAAAAAGTGTAGGAAGGATTGTGGGAGTGACATGTGTCACCCCCTTGCCACATCATATGACACGTGTCACCCCCCACCCCCAGACCCCCCCCCCCCTCCCCCCCCCCCCCCCCCCCCCCCCCGCTGAAAAAAATTTTACTGCATCACTGTTATACTGCATCATGGTTATAAAGTTACTGCATCACAATTATGATTTTACTGCATCACGATTACTGCATTCATGGTTTTAATGTTACTGCATCATGGTTATAAAGTTATTGCATCATGGTTATAAAGAAACTGAATTATCATAAGTTTTCTGCATCATATATGTATGTAACTGCATCACAATTAAAATACGATTCTTTTTTTAAGTTTTGGTGCATCTTTATTATAAGTTACTGCATTATAGTTAATAGTTTAGTGCATCAACTATGTTGCAGTAACTTATAACCTCAATGCACTAAAATTTAAAACTGTGATGCAGTAACTTTTATAATTGTGATGCAGTAACTTTATTAAAAAAAAAAAATTTGGCGGGATTTTTTTTTTTTTTTTTTTTTTCGGGGGGGGGGGGGGGGGGGGTGACATGTGTCATATGATGTGGCATAGGGGTGACACATGTCGCCCTCACAATCCTTCCTACACTTTTTATTATAAGGCCCTTTTTATTTTAACCTATATATATATATATATATATATATATATATATATATATATATATATATATATATATATATATATATATATATATATAACATGCCGCAAAACACCCCGTAGCAATGCGTGAGTTACCGCGCTTGTTTAATATATATATGTGGCACGGAAATGTCTTAATAATTGAAGAATGTCATGAATTGAGCAAAATTAATGCATATATAATATGTAATACTTAGAGATCTGTAACATTCTTTAATTATAGGGAGCATCAATGTTGCAAAAAAATGTTTACAAGACCGATTAATCGTCGATTAGGTGCTAAAAGGCCACTGACCTTGTCAATTTATGTAACTGAGTTAAACAAATAGGTCAACCGTGGTCAACAGCGATCAACGGTGGTCAAACTTGCCGAAAACCTATAAATCTTGCCGGAAGTACCCAAAACTCACTGTAAATTTATTTTGATCACTTATAGTAACTATTTAAGTCTATTACAAGTTGTTCTTTAGAAAGTACGTTGCTGGAAATACCTAAAACTCATCGGAAATACACAAAACTTGCCGGAAATAACCAAAATTTGTCAGTGTTGCCAATTCGATTAATCACCGATTAATCTCGCCTAAACCGACTACAAGCTACAAAGTGGTCAACCGCTCAACTACCGATTCGCGATTTTTGCAACCTTGGTAAGGATAGATTTAACAAATTAAGAGATTTATGAATTAATGAGATATGATTATATATGAAACATATATAAAGCTTTATATTAACTAGTCCTAATAAAATATGTGTTATCTTCATATCTATACTATGAATTAAAAATCAAAAAGTGAAAAGTTTAAAGTAAAAAAGAAAATGTTGAAAACATATATAACAAAAGAAAAATATTAATACACATCGAAAACCAGGTTAACTTGGGATGCTTCAAACCTGGCGTATTGGCCCGGTTTAATTGACCTGTTTTTTCGACCCAACCTGTCGGGTTGACCCAGTTTAAATTGATCATTTTTTCGACCAGAACGGTTCAATCGGTTGAACCACCCGGGTTGAACAAGGTTTCAAAATAATATGTTTAATCCTCAATCCTCAAACTTTTATTATTTTTCGTTTTTAACTCATAAATTTTTTTGTATCACTAAAACTATCTGCTATTATAAAATCTCGTTAACATGCATGGGTACACATCTTATATGAAATAAATATAACTTAAATAGATGTTAAATGTATTCCGCTTAAATAGGAAATGAATTTAAGACATTGCTTATACACGAATATATTTCTCTTATGGTAAGAATTTAAATTGATACTTTTATTTCATGATTTCTATATTTTTAATTTCATATCCCTATTTTGTTTGGGACAAAATAAAACATGTGTACCGCCACCTTTTTTAAGTATTCCAATATATTGTATTCACTTCGTCACCACAAACGTCATTGTTTATGCCCAAAAAAAACTCTACACCATTATAAAACCCATCTCAGTATTTGCTATTTAAAAACACTTGCAAACTCACTAACACACACTTAATTACAATTTCATAGTGTCTAGCTCACTTTGACTCCAAACCATATACAACAATGACCAAAATTATGGCTCAAAATCAACCTCACTTCCTGTTAGTCACCTTTCCAGCCCAAGGTCACATAAACCCGGCTCTCCAGTTCGCTAAACGACTCATCAAATTAGGTGTAAAAGTCACCTTCACCACCACAATCTCCGCCTATCGCAAGATGATTAAAGGTGGCCAAATTCCAGAGTCTATCAGCTTTGAAGTTTTTTCAGATGGCTTTGATGAAGGTTATAAACCGAAGATTGATGACACCACGCTATTTCTGTCTCAATTGAGAACTCGTGGAACACAAAGCTTGAAAGATACTATTCTTTCGAGTGCTACAAATGGCACACCCGTCACTTGTTTGGTTTACACCATCCTCCTTCCGTGGGTAACCGAAGTGGCTAATGGCTTTAGCTTGCCATCAACACTTCTTTGGATTCAACCAGCATCCGTGTTACGTATTTATTACTATTACTTCAATGGGTATGACAAACTCATTGGGGACGAATTTAAAGAACCTACATGGTCCATCGAAATACCAGGGTTACCATTGCTCAAAAGCCGTGACCTCCCCTCTTTTTGTCTCCCTTCAAACACTTACAATTTTGCATTACCTTTATTCAAAGAACAACTAGATATGCTGGCCTCGGAGGAAAGGCCTAACATACTTGTAAATAGCTTCGATGGATTGGAAGAAGAGGCGCGCTGTAGGACCATTGATTCCATCGGCTTTCTTGGATGGAAAGGATCCATTAGATAAATCTTTTGGGGGAGACCTGTTTGAAACTTCAAAAGACTATTTGCAATGGATGAATACAAAGCCTGTAGGTTCCATCATTTACATATCTTTTGGTAGCATCATAATGTTGTCAAAGAAACAAAAGGAGGCGATGGCATATGCTTTATTAGAAAGCGGGAGGCCGTTTTTATGGGTTGTAAGAGACAAAGATGGTGCCATGATCCAAAGTGAAGAAACAGAAGATGAAAATGAGGAACTGAGTTGTATGGAGAAATTAGAGCAATTAGGCTTAATAGTCCCATGGTGCAGTCAACTAGAGGTGCTCTCACACCCCTCTTTAGGTTGTTTTGTGACACATTGTGGTTGGAACTCGACACTGGAGAGTATAGTTTGTGGGGTTCCAGTTGTGGCATTTCCTCACTGGACTGATCAGTCGACAAACGCAAAGCTCCTAGAAGGCGTATGGGAAACAGGTGTGAGGGTAACTGCAAATGAAGATGGAGTAGTTGAAGGCGAGGAAATAAGAAAGTGCATAGAGATGGTGATGGGAGGGCATGAAAATGGGGCGGCAATGAGAAAGAATGCTAAGAAGTGGAAGAATTTAGCAAGAGAGGCAATGAAAGAAAGTGGATCGTCATGTATGAATCTCAAGGCTTTTGTTGAAGAAGTTTCTCGTAGTTCGACTCTAGACAAAGTGGCGATTCCTAGCTAAGGATATGGTATCTGTTTGTGAATCCGAATAGATTTATTATCATTGTTAATAACTTAATTTTCCGATTTCACTTATTTCCAGCAACCAAAATGTGTATCAGAAGTAATTTGCAATGAAAATGAAACATATGTTTTGACTATTGTTAGAACACTATTAATGGTTGTATCAATTAGTAAATAAAGGGTTTTGCTAATACAGTAATAATTTATAAATTGTTTAAGCTTTCCTTAGTTAGAAATGTTTTCAAATATGAACTAATAATTTCTATAAATACATGATTTAAACACATATAATTAAGTTAAGTTTCAATAAAATATATATTAATATCAAGTAAGTTTATACTTGAAAATGTTTTGAATTAAGGAAAACTTATACAACACCTATAAGGTTGTTGTTAGCAAAACATATAAATATATTATGTGTGTGGTGTAGAAAAATGAGCTCAAACTCTAAAAGTTCAACCACGTAACAAGTACAAGTAGTTTCTGTCAAAATCATCACGCAAAGCAGCATGTCCTCCTATTTGCTACAACTGATGGTGATGGTGATGGTGATGCATATAGTAAAAATTTGTATATCAATCAACAAAACACTTCTTGAATCTCAATTCAACATAATACAAAACCCTCTCAACCACAAACTCATCTAAACCACAAGAAACAACCACAATCTATACTCCTGTTCATATAACACTTATCTATATTGATAAATGTTCTATTACAATAAAATTGATCAAATCACAAAGAGATAAGTAAATTGAATATTTGTCTCTCTCTCTAAGAGAGAGAGAGAGAGAGTTTTTTTTAGAGAGAATGAGAGAGAGAGAGAAAGAGTATTTGAGAAATCGGGTAGAAGGTTATGAGTAACCCTAGCAGAAAGATCGACTTTTATAGTATGATGACTTTGAGGGTGCATTTGGTACGCTCAAGGGTTTAGAATAGGATTTGAATTTGGTATTGTTGATACAAAAGTTTGGCGTTCCTTGTTAAGGTTCCTGTTCTCGTATCAATTGGATCTTAATACTTGAGACCTGCGCACTAAGAAAGCAAACAACACCGTTAGGCTTATCGTGGGATTGTCTCCCACGATTATCCTCCGGCGTGAGAGTAAGTAATCGGTTTTAGAGTTATAGTGAAGAGTTAGGGTTTTTAGATGATACCTCAATGAGAGCTGTGATATTCTTTATATAGGCACGAAATCCTTGTAGGTTTCGTGCTCCTTACTCTTCGGCGTATCTCGCCTTATCCGGTCTATAGATCTTTATCCCATAAATAGAAGATCATTATCAAGACCATAAATAATATATTTGGGTTTGGGCTTTCTTAAGCCCAAATCGTTAGTATGTGATGCGTAGGGATTGCACCAGGCTTTACCTCTCGAGGGATCTCGAGAAGCTTACAACCCCCACTAGGCAGTGTACCTGATCGATGTAGTATACACTACTACATAAAAGGCTATAAACACCCCCAACTAGACACTGGTTATATAAAACCCTGTTCCTATGATTAAAAAGTAGCAGGAGTGGAATGAATTGATATTGGTTTTCTTGAAAAAATCAGTTTTCATAATACAAAATGAATAAAAATTGGTTTTGCCGGTAGAAACCGGTCTTCTTACACAATCAAAGGCACTCGTGCGTAGGATACAACATGTCTCTATGTATTTATGTTACAGACACTGTTTTATAAGAAACAACCGGTGTGAGTACTCTCTATTTTGAACTCCCATCCCTCAACGACTCTACCGCCTTGCACACCTAAACTCTGAAAATAACGAGCACTTAATTATTGTAAATCACCATAAATACACTTAGCATAACCAAAGCACCACAATTCCACAAATGAAAAAAAAAAAAAAAAAAAAAAAAAAAAATCGTTTTAATAGTGTCGATGATTTTATTCCTTTTGATACATTATTAATTAATTTATAATCACACATTTATTTATAGATGTGTCTTCACTATACATTTATTTTGAGAGTTGATTCATGAACGATGTGAATATTAATTTATACCCAATTTATAGCTATTTCATTTTTATTTAATCATAGCACGTCCCTATTTCATTTTAAAAATGACTCGTAGCACGACCCGATTAAAAATCGGGTTATCAAGTTCAGGTAAGGTTATGCCAGGTAGAGTGACTCGGGTTATCAGGTACAAACATCCCCCGTTCAACTTCAACAAACAAATAGTACATATATGGAAAAGATAAATAACAGTAACAAATATAACACATGATACCCATTTGAAAACTTATTAAAAGAGATACGTATACACCTAACTACCTAAGTAAGGGTGAGCATCGGTCCATGACCAGACCGGATCGGACCGACAAAACCGAGGACCGAATTAGCTAAAAAGCCAAAACTGAGGACCGGACCGAATATGGTCGGTCCGGTCTCGGTCGGTCTGTTGGTCGGTCCGGTCTAACACGGCCAAATAATCGGTTTGTGGTCCGGACTGACCGGACCGAGGACCGAATTATCCAAAAACCCAAGACCAAGGACCGAACATAATGTGGTCGGTCTGGTCCGTTCGGGTCATTTGCTCAGCCGTACACCTAAGATATTATGATGAACGCTGCTTATCTAGATAATTTGAACAACTAAAAGTTACCTATCAAATTCTAGGGGTAAAAAAAAAAAAAAAAAAAAAAAAAAAAAAAAACCCGACCGAAACTAGAAACCGATAGTTTTATTTATTTTTTCAAAAATAAAAAATGCAGTTTGGTTTCGGTTTTGTCCAAAAACCAAATCGTAAAAACCGAACCGAACCGAACCGGTTTTATTATATAATTACTATAACATAAATAAATAACTAAATGAATCAATTTTACAAATTTATATTTATTTTATGGGTGGATTTAAAATATATTTATCTTAATGTTTATATGTGTGTTTGTAATGTTGTATGTTTATTTTGACAATATATCAATAAATATGTGACAATGATCATACTGAGCAATTTGATTTCCAATGGTCTTTTGGCAAAAAAAGTGAGTTGCAGCTATTTTTGAGAAAGACTAACGGTACGTTTAGTTGGGGAAAAATATTTCATTTTTCTAAGAATTTTTTATTTGAAAATGAAAAAAATTAAAAATCTGTTTAGTCGCACTTTTTTCCATCAATTTAAAAAAAAAATGAATTTCTCATTTTCTAAATTTTAACTTAGAAATTAAAAGGCCCAATACACCCCCTTCTCACTTTTTTCTTTCTCATATTTCCTTAGGGTCTGTTTAGTTGATGGAAAATTTCTCAATTTTTTCATCTCTAAATTTTTTGAGAAGTGGATGATTTTTCTTCTCTAGAATAGAGTTGAGAATTTTGAAAACGCGTTTAGTTGAAGTTATATTTTTCTTTTTTAAAAATAACAAGAAGATTACCTCAAATTGCGGCGGTGGCGGCGACGGCGGGCGGTGGAGGATGACACGAAAGATTAGGGGTAGAATGGTGTATGTGTTTTTTTTGGAGTTGAGAAAAAAAAAAGGTGAGAATGTTAGAATGGGCTTTTCAATTTCTTAGTTAAAATTTAGGAAATGAGAATTTCATTTTTTTTGAAAATGGTTGGAAAAAAGTGCGACTAAACGCGTTTTCAGTTTTTTCATTTTCTTATGAAAAATTTCTTGAAAAAATAAAGAATTTCTCTCCAACTAAACGCACCCTTAATCTTTTGTGTCATCCTTCACCGTCCACCAACGCCGCCACCGCCACCGTCACAATTTGAGGTAATTCTCTTATCAATTTCAAAAAAAGAAAATATAACTCAACTAAACAGAATTTCAAAATTCTAAACTCTTCTCTAGATAAGAAAAACCATTTAATTCTCAAAAAATTTAGAAATGAAAAAAAAAAAAAAAAAAAAAAAAATTGTTCGGCAACTAAACTAAACGGCACCTAAATTCTTCCTATGCTTGTTAAAAAAAAAAAAAAAAAAAAAAAAAAAAAAAAAAGCTTAAAAAAAAAGCTAAAAGAAAACTGCTCAAACAAACACACCCTAAACCTACGTGATCTAGGGTAAAAGCCCAACACCAGGCCTGGTATTCAAAACTGAGATCAGTAATTCCATTAGATACCTAAACAAGTCAATGTGCAAACAGCGGCAATAGGCACATAAACGTACACCTAATTGATCATCGTCTTTCATCGCATTTAGTTGACGTACTATTAATGATTTTTTCTGCTCTTAAGAGGTAAGTGTTGCCTTTGTTTCTTTACTAATTTTTTTTATTGAGATTGTTAATATTTACAATTTGGTGTTATGTATAAGTAATCATTTAATTGCTTACTATTTGTACACCTCATTAGTTTATCTGAGATAAAAAGTATTATTAACAGTTAAAAGATGGATACTTGAATGTATTGATTTTTATTCGCTTAAATATAGTCTTTCTATTTCTGTTGTTGACTTTATGGGTCATGTTGAATATAAGAATGATGTTTGGCTGAATGTTGTAATGGTTGATGCTCGGAATGATCAGTGGTAGTGTGCACTTTATGTAGTTGATGAAATGTCAAAAGTTGTAATTGATGAATAAGTTCAGAACGAGGGTGTGTTTGCATAAGCTTATTTCAAAGTCCTTATTTGCTTACTTTTAAGTGCTTATTATTATTATTATTTTTTTTTTATATTTTTTTTAAAGTTCAAAATTAGAATATAAGTTATTTGGAAATTACAATAAGATGGCAGGCAAGCGAGCAACAAGTTGCGCCGCAACCCAAAGTTTTTTTTTTTTTTGAATCACTAGAAACTGCTCAGCTGGTAGATAAAGCACAAATTACAAAGTTTTTAACGCCATCTTTTTGTACTTTTAAACAGTTAAGCTAAAAAACATTCACTAAAAATTTTAGTTACCGTTGTACGTTAAATTAAATGATAAGAGACTTGTTGGTTTTTATTTGTGTAATAATATTGCCTCTTATTTAACCGGGGAATTCCCCTTAACCCAAAAAATAATAGTGCTCTTTTGTGTTAAAAGCATTACACATATATCTGAGAGCGACTATAGGCACATCAAAGTGGAAAATTTTAGTCTCATTTTAAGAACATCTATAACATCTTTTCGTTGCATCTTTTTGTGTTAAATGCATTATTCATATTCTAGTATTAGAAACTCTTTACATATATTTAAGATTGTGTAATTTTCTTAGTTGTTTGTTTAGAATAGAATTCAGCCCAACACTTTGATTAAGGTTTTGTCCATATCTTTTTCTGAAATTTAATGTCCAGATTTGTATAAACTTTGTTTAGTTTCTCCTTTAATTTCTGTCCTACTTTTTGCTTAAAATCTCGGTCCAAACAGGTTTAAATTAGGTCTCTGCTTAAGGGGCGCTCCTCACTGAACAAGGTTTGTTTCTTGAACCCTGGATTGATTACCGCAGATACATTATTCTTAACTCGAGCATTAGAGGGTTATGAGTTTTATCTCGCACCGTATCTACAAGCGTACCATATGTTATCATCTTAATTGTCATTGCAATATTGTTCATATGGTTATTGTTTTTTTTACTAGAACGTGTACACAAAATGGAGCCGTCGCTATGTGCTCTTCATAATTTGCCCCCCAAATCATGGAATGGATTTATTTTGAATTCTTGTAAGGATTCAAACAGGAATGAGGAAAGTTACATGCTCACTAGACTTGTGATGTCGTAAGAATTATCTTTAGTTGTTTCTAGATTTGACATCTGTTTCTATAAATTTTAACTTACACCCTATTGGTTACTTTCTTTTTAGTGTCGTTGGTAGTCTGAGGTGGGTATTCCCTACTGCTAAATCGCCAGCCTAACGATTGGGAGTCTGGATTTTATGTGACGAAATGGATGCATGACTTTTTGCTCAAATATCAAAACGACAATTTCCCGAACAAGGTAAGAGCTAGGATTGTGAAAAAGTTTAGTGATATATTAAACATGTAAACTCATAAAACTTGTAGCAGAATGTGTTAGTAGTCTCAAGGTTAATGTCTGATTTAGGATAATTTTTTGTATACATAAGGTTTTAGGTTAATGCGCGCTTGTTAATTGATTTTCTTTGATGCTAATGACATGATTGATTGCCTTATGTTGTGTGTCATTTGTCATTGTTAAATAACTTGGCAGTTTGTTTCTTGCACTGAAAACCCGTCATATTAGTTGTATAACCATTTGTTTCATTGATTTACATGTAGGCACCTTGGAGTGACGAGCGTCCATTAGAGAACAAAGAGTTGAATGCCATCATTGGTGCATGATGAATTATGTTTTGTTATGTTGAATTCTAGTGTTTTTCATTATTGTTGGTTGAATTCTAGTGTCTTAATTTGGATTTTGTCTAGGATTCATGTTTAGATGAATTGACATATTATCTTAATCTACTTTGTTGATTTCGACATCTGTGGTGCATTTTAATCACTTTATATATATTTGCTGCATATTTTTATGAGTCAATTGTAGATTGTAGAATTTTTAAATAATTGGAAAATTTTAGAAACGATTTTTTTTAATAAAATGGATTTACAAAAAAGACATGTTTTGAGATAAAAACATATCTTTTTACTCTATATAAAGATAGGTTCGATGATTCTATAAAGACCGATTGTGGGAGAACCGGTGTCAATGTCCAATAAAAATATGTTTGTTTACTTTATAATGGAGACCGATTTAAGGAGAAAGCCGGTGTTGATGCTTCTAATAGAGATAGGTTGTCAAACCGGTTTCTATATGTTTCAATTATGGAGATACCCCCCTTCAGAGAGTGGTTCCAAAACCACTCTTCATAGGCCATTTTGACCGGTTTCTGTGAGATTTTTTGTAGTAGTGATAGTATAATGACAAATACCGGGGGATTGATCGTTCAGCTAGGAATAGTGTCGCTAGGATTAGAAAACCTAAAGACTAGGTCTAGAGATGAGGGATGATTCTTTTTGTGTTTTTATATTTTTTAGAAAGTGATGAGTGTGTAAATACTCATCATTTCTGTTACATTTAAACTGCAAAAACATATGAAAACACACAGAAATGCCCTAAAATACATAAAATATCCCTGGATTGTGTTTTTATGCAAAAGGATTGAAAACTGATGAAAAACAAACACATTTCACATAATTTACAGTTTCAGTCCCTGAACTTTGAAAAATTCGCAAAACTAGTCCCTGGTAAATCAAAACATGAAAAATATCATCAAAGGTCCTTAGGGATTCTTAAGTTGTCAAGTTTAGTCCTTTAAAGTTAAAAAATTGCAAAATGACAACTTTAGTCCCTCAAGTTTGAAAAATGTCAAAAATAGTCCCTAAGGTTTTGTAAATGGAAAAATATAAAAAATAAACCTTGCACTATTATTAAATGGCAAAATTGGTCCTTATGATAACTATTGAGAAATTACAACATCAACCCTTCAACTTTTAAAAAATTACAAGTTTGGTCCCTGGAGTTTGAGGAATTGGCATAATAGGTCCCTGGGTTTTTAAAATGGAAAAATTATATCTTTGGTCCTTGGGATATTCATATTTGGAAATATTGGTCCTTATAACAATTTTTGAAAGTTTACAGAAAAGGTCCCTCAAACTTTGAAATAATTGCAATATTGGTCCTTGTGTAAACCTAAACCAACCGGACCCTTATTTTTATTATAACCCCAAAACCAATCCAATCCAAACACTATACCCAGCCCACCCCTTTCTTTTCCTAGGCCCAAACCAAGCCCAGTCCACACCATTTTTTAAATAAAACGGGGGTTTGACCCCGTTGACCCTTCTTCCCCAATACCACCACCACTGCTCACTCACCTCACCCCCAGCCTCCTTATCCAATACCACCATGGTATTTTACCACCTCACCACACCACCTGTCCACTTCCACCTCACCTCCCAACATCATCATTCCACCCCAATATGCATTTAATGCATTCTCACCACTCAACACTCCATCCATGGCTAAAAGCCTGTTTCTTGACTTAAACCCCCATCTTGGCCACTAAACCTATCCAATCTTGTCCCCTCCACCTCCTAGTACCACTAAAATTCTTTAATTAAACTGAAACAGCCCCAAGCTACCCTAAAGACTTTTGGCGCCAAAACAGATTTAAACGGTTTGGATGAGTTTGACTCATCCAATGGTTGAATTGAGGAGTGGGAAAGTGTCAGAAGGCTGCAAGGAGTCCTAAAGGTCAATAAATATCAAGAGTGAAGCTGTGTGGAAGGGTATCTAGTTAAATTTAGTAAAATGTATGTCGACTAGTTCAATTCTCAAGTTTCTTTGTATCTTTAAGCTTTTCAAGTTGTAATTCCTGAATATCAGTGAATCTTAAACCTTTGGTAATAATAGATTTCAAGTTTTATGTATAACTCTCAAATATGCATACCTCCTTTTTACTCAAAATTATCACATAGCCTAGTTGTTGTTTACAGTGGAACACAAGGATCAAATAAGCTCACATAAGCTCCCAGGAAGTTCATAAAGGCTTCTAGTTACCTTTAAACCTAATTTAGTTAACAAAAATCACAAATACAACATTGGTCAACAAAAGTCAAACTGTGGGATTTGGGTGTGCTTTTTGGAATTCAGAGCAACAATGGAAGCAAAGTAGCTTTGGAAACATGGTTTAGATCCTCAAGGGAGGAATTAGGATGGATACTTGGTTTCTAGTTCATCAGCTTTGAGCATTGGAAAAAATTGTGAGTTCCAAATCCTAGCTTGTACCATATACTGTATAAGTTCTTATTTCATTGCTTGTTGTTTCTTTTATGCTTATTTGAAGTTGTTTAGCTATAATATAATTTAAAATTCCATTGTTGTTTGTAAAAATCAAGGATTGTTAAGTACTTCAAATTTCAGTCCAATTTAGCATTTTGTGAATTCTGGGTTGTAGTTGTTGTTTGTTGGTATCCTTGAGTTTAAACAGGTTTAATTTATCATTAGATATGGTTTTATGTTAATTGTATGGTTTAAATCTTTTGGATTCTTTAAAAACCTTCAAATCAGTTAGTAACTAGGGGTGTTTGGCTCAAGGTTGTTACCTGAGTTTTAGTTGATAAAAGTTATTATTGTTTATTCGTATAAGTTTCACTAGGTTAGTATAACCGAGTTGAACCATAAAAACCATAGGTATTAACACAAAAAGTCAAGATCACCCTTGATGAGTGCTCAAACACTCATCATTTTTGGTCTAATCTGAACTGCAAAACATACAAAAACACTCAGAAATGCATCAAAATACTAAAAATATTTCAAAATTGTGTTTTATATGTTTTAGATGCAAAATGAGCAAAAACAGATGAAAAACGTACAAAGTTTGCAAAATTGGCAGTTTCAGTCCCCCAACTTTCATAAAATTACAAAACTAGTCCCTGGTCATTCAAAATATGGAAAATCATCACCAAAGGTCCTTTTACAATCATAGGTTGTCATATTTTGTCCTTTGGTGAAAAATTGGAAAAGTTTTGGAAATTTACAGTTTTGGTCCCTGGAGTTTCAAATATTGGCAGAAAAGGTCCCTGGTGGGATATTTTTGGAAAATCATTCAATGTTGGTCCTTTGGAAGCCACAAAAGTCATTTTTTGGTCCTTGGGTAAAATGTTTGTGACAATTACAAGTTTAGTCCCCGGAGTTTGAAAATTTGCAAAATTGGTCCCTGGGTGTTCTATTTTGGAAAAAATAAATTTTAGTCCTTGTAATATTCAAACTTGGCAATTTTTATCCTTTTGATGACTTTGTGAAAATTACATTTTCAGCCCCTAAAAAAATCAGATTTACAAAATGGTCCTTGTGATTAAACTTATATACCAAATGGACCCCTTTTATTTATTACCACCTAAAACCTAAACCCTTTTTACAAACCTGATCCACAACACTTACCCCAGCCCAAACATAACACCCCTTAGCCCACCAAAGCCCATTCCCATTTTAAATAAATCCACCCCTTCCCTGCTCGTTGACCAGTCAACACCCTTCACCCCTAACCCATCGTCCCTAACCTCCATTAGCATCCTTAATCCCAGGCCTCATGTCTCCCCCCTCCTCTACTGTATCACCAACTACAATTAATGCACTCACCTACATTCAACCCCCCTCCTCCCCTCATTAAATTCCCACACCAAACCCAAACATGCCAATCCCATATTTTGCCGCCAAAAACAGTTTGAATGGTCAAGATGGTTTCAAGCCAATCCAACGGTCCACAAGGTGTGGGAAAAGTCCAAGTAACTCTCCAGGGCTTATAAAAGAAGAAAAAAGAGAAGAAACTAGTATTAGTGTAGCAGTAGAGAGTAGATTAGTTAGTTAGTATAATTTGAAGTCATTTTCATGTAATTTCCATTTTCTTAGTGTAAAAGTTAGTTTTAAATTGTAATTGCAAGCTCTCAGTGTATTTGGTACTCATTTAAATCATCAATCTTAGTTTTCTTGAATGCCTTCAGTTTATGCAATTTTTACTTAAAAATCTCAAATTACTTATAATTTGTTGAAAGTCATTATTTCTTGATTCAGAAAACTCACTTAAGTCATTGATAAGCTTCTCTAAGCTTTCTCAGTTTAAAAACTAGTTCTAGCTCATTTCATATTAAAATATAAAAAATGGGAGAAAACAGTTAAGACTCAATTGAAAGGAAGAAGATAAGCAGTTGCAGAATGGATTTTGGAATGGTTTTAGGGTCCCATGGGGGACATTAAGTTGTGTTTTTGTTCCTGGTTCTTGGGTCTCTACTGATTTGGAAATCAAGTAAGGTTGTGATTTGGATTTTAGTCTTAAATTGTGTCACTTGTTAATTATTGTTGTTTGCTGTTTAGTTTTGTTTAGTTAAGTCTAAATTAGCTTCATATAAGTTATTTGATTATGTTTTAGTGTTAATCTGTTCATATCCTTTGAAAATGATCAAAAACAGCACCTAAAGGAGTGTTTGGCACAGTGGTTTTTACCACTGTGCATTAGCTTTTGGATTTTGTTTTCTGCTTGAACATGCATCTTTAGGTTTATTTAGGTAAGATAAGCCATTAAACACTCAAGTTCTTTAGTAAATAGTCAAAATCAAAGGTAAATCCTCCCACAGTCAACTGTGTGAGGAATTGAAACCCATAATCACCATTGTCAATGCATAAGTTGTTACTCTAACTAGTTTTAGTTTCATTTCCACTTGTAAACATGTTTCCAGTAATCTAGAACCATTGAAAGTTGGACTAAGTCAAAGATTTAAGTTTTCTTAAAAAGCCAATTAAGCATATTTCAGATTTTCACAAAAGTTCAAAGAATTTATTTGATTTTTGTATTTGCTTTCAAGGGCTGGAACTTGTTCCTAGTTAGAATCTACCAGCTCAACTTTAAGGTCCATTGGTTCTTTTATTTTTGCAATTTTTTCCCTAGATTCCACAGCCCTCCAAAGTGGGCTGCAGGGGAGAGCTGTGCCCTGCACAGCAGAACCACCACTCCACACCACCACCTTGATGGTGGTGTTCTGGCCACCTCAGTGGTCCCACAACCACCAACTTAGGTTCTTTCCACCCCCTCCTACCAGGGTTGAGGTTTTGACCTCTTGTTTGACCTTGAAACCCCTGGGCCCCACTTGAATTGATCACAAAAGGCTGTCCCATTTTCAGTTGAACTCCAATAAGCCAAGTGCTTATTTGGTAGCTTATTGCTTATTTTGTGGGGCTTTTTGGCTTCTTTCTGCTTAAACATGTTCACATAAGTTATTTGGATCAGAATTTACCCATTGTGGGTCCCACTTTGGTCTTTCTAGCTTAATACATGTTCCTTGAGTTTGTTTAATCCTAATTTCACCCCTGGTTCTCAGCTATAAGCTTATTTCAAGCTTATAGCTTAGACAGTTGACCAAAGTCAACTGTCTAAGAAATAAGCACTTGTTGTGCTTATTTCTGAGTCCCACAAAGTTTGTTTTTACAAAAAGCTTCCATTTTTAGTTTTAAAACAAATTTCCATAGAAAAAATCCAGAAAAGTTAACTTAATCTTTAAGTGATAGTTTCTATTTAATTTTATTTAAATTTTAATTTTTATATTTTTATTAAGTACTTGGTGTTTTTATATTTTTATTAATTTCTTCTTAAGTTAAAGTAATTTTAGTAATTTTCTCAGATTTTTATTTCATCATTTGGTATTTATTATATTTAATATTAGTTTTATTAGAAATTAATTAATATTAAGTTTAAAATAGCATAATTAGTTTTTATTAAGTAAAATCTAGTTTTTATATTTTTTCTAGCTTTTATATAATGTAAAATAATTTTAGAAATTTTCTTGTAACTTTTACTGTTCATTTTCTATTTTTCTTAATTTAAAATAGTTTAATTAGTTAATTAATGTTTAATTAGTAATTAATTAATATAAAATTCACAAAAAGACAAAAATGCTTATTTTTAATTTTAAAACTTGTTTTTAGTTATTTTATAATTTTAGAAATTTTATTTTCACCTTTTTAGTATTTAATCAATATTGTATTATATTTAAGTTGTTTAAATATTAATAATAAATATTAATTAGTATTTAATTAATATTAAATAATTAATTAGTGTAAAAATTTATTTTCTTTTTCTAAAAATTTTCTTTTACCTTTTAGTTTGTAAAAAAGTCATTTTCACCCCCTGGGTGTTTTCAGATTTCCGTTTTTACTTTTAATTTCGTACGTTTACGTTTTATTTAAACGTGAACGTACGCGTTTTAAGTTTTAAACGTTTCTGGTTTTTCCTAGCTTCCAGTCTTATTCATATAGCTTGTTTAAGCTATTCCTTTGTACATTCCTTAGCTTAATCACACACAAACCCCTTTCTCATCCAAATTCACCCGATCACATAACCGTTTGTTAACCATCCACACCTCGTCGGGACATAACGACCCGGGGAAACCTTATACTTCCGCGGAGCATTGACTCTAGGCAGTTTGACCATCTTGACCACATCCGTGGTTGACTTTGGTTGACGGTTTAGCATCAATCAATTTTTGGCGCCTTCTAAACGGTTTTTCTAATTAGTGATTTTGGAATTCGTTCCATTGTACATTTATCCATCCTTTGTTCATATGTTCTATTTATCAAAACAAACCCGTTCACGAAAACTTTTTAAACTCAGTTTTCAACGAACACAAAAAACACAAAAAGATTTTCTTTCTCATTTGTAAAAAAATGTTTATCCAAAAATACAAAAACATTCTCCTTTACCCTCTCACATCTTTGATTCTTCATCACTACCCCTCTATACACATTTGATTCTTTCTATGTCTCATCCACACTTTCTGGTTTGCCAATGGTGTGGTAATCCTCATAATGGTGGCAATTGCCCCGGTTGTGGCATGGTGGAGTCAGGAAACGGGTCTGTCTATAACCAAGATCCCTATTCCTACCATGACACGACTGACTTATTCCATCAGCTACCACACCATCAGTCTCAGCAGTTTTACTGTTGTGAGTACTGTGGTGGTTCACATTACAGTTCTGATTGTCAATCAGGAAACACGCTTGTCTATGAGCAGTTTCCTGATTACGATTATAACTCTTGCACATACGACTCACAGCCACATCAGTTTTGCTGTTGTGATTACTGTGGAGGTCCACACTTCAGCTCCGATTGTCAAACAAGGAATCCATTTCCTTGTAACACTTTTGACACATCGTATTATGACGAACCTCCTTATCCACCAATTCCTCAAAGTCTTCTCATTGATCTTTTAGATTTAGTGAAAGACTTGAGAGGAATGACACATGCCCCAGATAATCCAAACAAAAAATCAATGGAAGAATTGTTAGCTGACGAACAGGCTGCTAAAATAAATTACCAAGATGCTTATGAAAGATCTATTAGGGAATCAATAGCAAAAGAAAAAGCAGCCAAATCTAGCTCTCGATTCCGTTTCATCCTTGATGATAGTGATGATGAGGATATCCTTGATATCCTTCAATTTTTCAAAGATTCATCAGATGAGATTCCATCACTTGAGATTCCATCTCAACCCACTCTTATCACACCCGAAGTTCACACTCACTCTCTGAGCATGGGGGATGAGCATCTTAGAACTGTTCCTAATAAGGAATCGGACGAATTAATAAAGTCTAGTGCTGAGATCCTTGTCCCAATCCCAAGAGAGTCACGGGGAACTTTTGATCACATGTGTGATATCCCTCCCCCTCTATTCTTCCCATCTAATCATGATGAGATGTTCTCCGATTCTACTGATGACAATTCGTTATCTTGTGGAGACATCATTTATATGGAAGAATTACCTTCTGAGCTAGTCAGCTTAGAAGAAGAGAATGATGAGATTGACACTGAAATCAAGGATGAAGCACTTCGTGCAACATTATTGAATGTCGATCTCCTCATTTCTAAAATCGAGGCTTTCAAAATGAAACCTATTTCATCTCCTATCCCCATAAAGGATAGTGACATTTTCTTCGATGATTTTATTTCGGAGTTTGAAGCCTTTACCTTTGATCATATGGGAGAGAAGATTAGTGGCAGTACCACTTCTCATTCTCAAATTTCTCTCCCCGAGTATGACTCGTTCACCTTTGAGGAGTTCTCCGGTGAACTCACTCATATCATATCTCCACCGGAGTATGATAACTTTCACTTTGATCTAGACAAAGTTGATCTTTGTTTTCCGGAGGGAAATATTCTCAATCTTGAGAATTTGATTGATATCAAAATCCCAACCCTCCCACCCATAATATGTCTAGATCATTCGAGCCTAAATGATGAGATTCATGATACACCAATCATGAATTCTCTTTCTGATGATGATGAATCAATCTTGATTGTCAACAAGATCTTTCTACCTTTCTTCACCTACAGGGTGACTTCTCCTGTTCTTCACTCCTTCGGGAATGAAGATACCATCTTTGATCCCGGCATTTTCATGTATCATTATCTTGAGCCGGGATTTTATCTCATCGGTGTGGAACTTTCACGTGCTTCATATGTTTGTCCAAACATTTTGAATGAAAGTCCGATGGAGATTGCTTCTTCCACATCATGCTTCCCCAAGGACAAATGAATTCAGGGTCGAGTCAAGCTAGCGACTCAGTAAACAAAAACAGTAGCATGCTTATAGGGTTTTCACCCTAAGTGTGGGGGAGTCCCCCATGCTATGATTACAGAAATGAAAATACAAAATGGTGTTTTCCACACTTAGCTTGTAATGTTGCCCTTTTACGTTCAAAATGTCGGCATAATAGCCGGGATTTTGAATATTGAGGACAATATTCATGCTAAGTGTGTGGGGGGGGGGGGGTATTCGCTATTCTAGTGAATTTTATCACATTTTACTATATAATACCCCCGTTTTAGCCAAAATTTCAAAAATTTTCAAAAATTTTTCACTGGTGCTTCAAAATTTTTGTGGTAATCAGTCCGCCTTGTCTAAACGACAAAAGGGATTGGCTAGTCCAGGAGCAAACGGCTCTTGGTAAAGACATCTCAAATCCGTTTACGGCTTGCAATTTGCCCAAAATTGTATGGTTCCTCAACTCCCCATATCCCATAAAGCGAATGAGTTGGCTAGCCCGCAAGATTATGGCTTGTGGTAAAGGCAGTGGAAAATCCATAATTGGTAATCAACTCACCAAGATGTTGACTATTCCATCAAGAGCTGGCTAGTCCAGAAGCAAACGGCTTCTGGTAAAGACTAATAAAATCCATTGACAGCTGGTGGTTTGCTCAAAATCACACGGTTATCAGGTGTGCCACAGTTCTTACACCTGGCTACTCCAGAAGTGATGGCTTTTGATAAAGAGTTTTTCAAATCCATCAAGTTTTCAAAACAGTTATTGCTAGGGACTAGCAATAGTTTAGTGTGGGGAATTGATGAGTGCTCAAACACTCATCATTTTTGGTCTAATCTGAACTGCAAAACATACAAAAATACTCAGAAATGCATCAAAATACTAAAAATATTTCAAAATTGTGTTTTATATGTTTTAGATGCAAAATGAGCAAAAACAGATGAAAAACGTACAAAGTTTGCAAAATTGGCAGTTTCAGTCCCCCAACTTTCATAAAATTACAAAATTAGTCCCTGGTCATTCAAAATATGGAAAATCATCACCAAAGGTCCTTTTACAATCATAGGTTGTCATATTTTGTCCTTTGGTGAAAAATTGGAAAAGTTTTGGAAATTTACAGTTTTGGTCCCTGGAGTTTCAAATATTGGCAGAAAAGGTCCCTGGTGGGATATTTTTGGAAAATCATTCAATGTTGGTCCTTTGGAAGCTACAAAAGTCATTTTTTGGTCCTTGGGTAAAATGTTTGTGACAATTACAAGTTTAGTCCCCGGAGTTTAAAAATTTGCAAAATTGGTCCCCGGGTGTTCTATTTTGGAAAAAATAAATTTTAGTCCTTGTAATATTCAAACTTGCAATTTTTATCCTTTTGATGACTTTGTGAAAATTACATTTTCAGCCCCTAAAAAAATCAGATTTACAAAATGGTCCTTGTGATTAAACTTATATACCAAATGGACCCCTTTTATTTATTACCACCTAAAACCTAAACCCTTTTTACAAACCTGATCCACAACACTTACCCCAGCCCAAACATAACACCCCTTAGCCCACCAAAGCCCATTCCTATTTTAAATAAATCCACCCTTTCCCTGCTCGTTGACCAGTCAACACCCTTCACCCCTAACCCATCGTCCCTAACCTCCATTAGCATCCTTAATCCCAGGCCTCATGTCTCCCCCCCTCCTCTACTGTATCACCAACTACAATTAATGCACTCACCAACATTCAACCCCCCTCCTCCCCTCATTAAATTCCCACACCAAACCCAAACATGCCAATCCCATATTTTGCCGCCAAAAACGTTTGAATGGTCAAGATGGTTTCAAGCCAATCCAACGGTCCACAAGGTGTGGGAAAAATCCAAGTAACTCTCCAGGGCTTATAAAAGAAGAAAAAAGAGAAGAAACTAGTATTAGTGTAGCAGTAGAGAGTAGATTAGTTAGTTAGTATAATTTGAAGTCATTTTCATGTAATTTCCATTTTCTTAGTGTAAAAGTTAGTTTTAAATTGTAATTGCAAGCTCTCAGTGTATTTGGTACTCATTTAAATCATCAATCTTAGTTTTCTTGAATGCCTTCAGTTTATGCAATTTTTACTTAAAAATCTCAAATTACTTATAACTTGTTGAAAGTCATTATTTCTTGATTCAGAAAACTCACTTAAGTCATTGATAAGCTTCTCTAAGCTTTCTCAGTTTAAAAACTAGTTCTAGCTCATTTCACATTAAAATATAAAAAATGGGAGAAAACAGTTAAGACTCAATTGAAAGGAAGAAGATAAGCAGTTGCAGAATGGATTTTGGAATGGTTTTAGGGTCCCATGGGGGACATTAAGTTGTGTTCTTGTTCCTGGTTCTTGGGTCTCTACTGATTTGGAAATCAAGTAAGGTTGTGATTTGGATTTTAGTCTTAAAATTGTGACACTTGTTAATTTTTGTTGTTTGCTGTTTAGTTCTATTTAGTTAAGTCTAAATTAGCTTCATATAAGTTATTTGATTATGTTTTAGTGTTAATCTGTTCATATCCTTTAAAAATGATCAAAAACAGCACCTAAAGGAGTGTTTGGCACATTGGTTTTTACCACTGTGCATTAGCTTTTGGATTTTGTTTTCTGCTTGAACATGCATCTTTAGGTTTATTTAGGTAAGATAAGCCATTAAACACTCAAGTTCTTTAGTAAATAGTCAAAATCAAAGGTAAATCCTCCCATAGTCAACTGTGTGAGGAATTGAAACCCATAATCACCATTGTCAATGCATAAGTTGTTACTCTAACTAGTTTTAGTTTCATTTCCACTTGTAAACATGTTTCCAGTAATCTAGAACCATTGAAAGTTGGACTAAGTCAAAGATTTAATTTTTCTTAAAAAGTCAATTAAGCATATTTCAGATTTTCACAAAAGTTCAAAGAATTTATTTGATTTTTGTATTTGCTTTCAAGGGCTGGAACTTGTTCCTAGTTAGAATCTACCAGCTCAACTTTAAGGTCCATTGGTTCTTTTATTTCTGCAATTTTTTCCCTAGATTCCACAGCCCTCCAAAGTGGGCTGCAGGGGAGAGCTGTGCCCTGTACAGCAGAACCACCACTCCACACCACCACCTTGATGGTGGTGTTCTGGCCACCTCAGTGATCCCACAACCACCAACTTAGGTTCTTTCCACCCCCTCCTACCAGGGTTGAGGTTTTGACCTCTTGTTTGACCTTGAAACCCCTGGGCCCCACTTGAATTGATCACAAAAGGCTGTCCCATTTTTAGTTGAGCTCCAATAAGCCAACTGCTTATTTGGTAGCTTATTGCTTATTTTGTGGGGCTTTTTGGCTTCTTTCTGCTTAAACATGTTCACATAAGTTATTTGGATCAGAATTTACCCATTGTGGGTCCTATTTTGGTCTTTCTAGTTTAATACATATTCCTTGAGTTGGTTTAATCCTAATTTCACCCCTGGTTCTCAGCTATAAGCTTATTTCAAGCTTATAGCTTAGACAGTTGACCAAAGTCAACTGTCTAAGAAATAAGCACTTGTTGTGCTTATTTCTGAGTCCCACAAAGTTTGTTTTTACAAAAAGCTTCCATTTTTAGTTTTAAAACAAATTCCCAAAGAAAAAATCCAGAAAAGTTAACTTAATTTTTAAGTGATAGTTTCTATTTAATTTTATTTAAATTTTAATTTTCATTTTTATATTTTTATTAAGTACTTGGTGTTTTTATATTTTTATTAATTTCTTCTTAAGTTAAAGTAATTTTAGTAATTTTCTCAGATTTTTATTTCAGCATTTGGTATTTATTATATTTAATATTAGTTTTATTAGAAATTAATTAATATTAAGTTTAAAATAGCGTAATTAGTTTTTATTAAGTAAAACCTAGTTTTTATATTTTTTATAGCTTTTATATAATGTAAAATAATTTTGGAAATTTTCTTGTAACTTTTACTGTTCATTTTCTATTTTTCTTAATTTAAAATAGTTTAATTAGTTAATTAATGTTTAATTAGTAATTAATTAATATAAAATTCACAAAAATACAAAAATACTTATTTTTAATTTTAAAACTTGTTTTTAGTTATTTTATAATTTTGGAAATTTTATTTTCACCTTTTTAGTATTTAATCAATATTGTATTATATTTAAGTTGTTTAAATATTAATAATAAGTATTAATTAGTATTTAATTAATATTAAATAATTAATTAGTGTAAAAATTTATTTTCTTTTTCTAAAAATTTTCTTTTACCTTTCAGTTTGTAAAAAAGTCATTTTCACCCCTGGGTGTTTTCAGATTTCCGTTTTTACTTTTTATTTCGTACGTTTACGTTTTATTTAAACGTGAACGTACGCGTTTTAAGTTTTAAACGTTTCTGGTTTTTCCTAGCTTCCAGTCTTATTCATATAGCTTGTTTAAGCTATTCCTTTGTAGATTCCTTAGCTTAATCACACACAAACCCCTTTCTCATCCAAATTCACCCGATCACAAAACCGTTTGTTAACCATCCACACCTCGTCGGGACATAACGACCCGGGGAAACCTTATACTTCCGCGGAGCATTGACTCTAGGCAGTTTGACCATCTTGACCACATCCATGGTTGACTTTGGTTGACGGTTTAGCATCAATCAACCCTCAACATCTCATATCAGTGTTCTGTGTGAATCTGTTGATCCACAAGCCTCATTTTCAATTTACAAGTTGTTAATTTAGATATAATTAGCATTATTATAACCTATCATAACTTATTCAGTCAATTAATCTTCTTAGAAACTCATAAAAGTCAATCTAGCATGTTTTCTTGAAAAGTCAAAAGTGATATTAGTCAGAAATCTAAAAAACTCAAGGATTTATTGTGATTTTTAGGAGTGGAATAAGGCCTTGAAACTTGTTGTGTGTATAACCTACCAACTTAACTTGAGTATCTTGCATCTATTTCATTTTTGTGATTTTTATTGTGCTAGTTACACCCAACCAAAAACACTTGCAGGGCAAGATGATGCCCTGCTACACAGACCATCACCACCATCACCACCACTTTGGTGGTTGATTGTGACCACTACAGTGGTCCCACAAGCTTCAATTTTGTTCCTTACAACCCCCCTCCTACCAGGGTTCAATATTTGACCCTTTGTCTGACCTATACATCAGTGGACCCCACTTAATTTGGCCTCTTAAATTTGTCCCAATTCTGTCTCGGATTCAAAATAAGCAAGTGCTTATTTTGGATTCCTAGCTTATTTGGCCAACTTATTTGAGTAAATTTTGCTTATTATCATCCACACAACTTAATTGTACCAGGTTTTACCCTTGTGGACCCCACATAAGTCCATTTGTGCCTAATTCCTTCTTTGGTCAAACTTGGTCAACTGTTTGGTCTAATAAGCACTCACAGTGCTTATTCTGAGTTTCTAAATTATTTTCCTTTATAAAAGTTTCTTATTTTAAGTATTTTGTTAGTTTTATAAAAGGAAAAACAGAAAAAGACAAACTTAATTATAGTGATAGCTTCTATTTAATAGAAATTATATATTTAATTTTCTTTTTAGCTTATTTATAAGCACTTTTGTATTTTATATTTTTAATAAATCTCTTTTATATTAAAGTAATTTTATAAATTTTTCCAGAATTTTCCTTTGTCATTTAGTAATATTTAGATTTAATATTAGTTTAATTAATTATTAATCAATAAATAAGAATTAAATAGAATAATTATATTTTATAAAGTACCACCTAGTTTTTATAATTTTTCTAGCTTTTATATAAGGTAAAACATTTTTATAAAATTTTCTAGGATTTATACTGTTCATTTTCTATTTTTAATAATATAATTAGTTTAACTGATAATTAAATAATAAATAGAATAATAATTAGTAAATTAGATTAAAAATACATAATATAAATTTTTTATAATTTTTTAGGATTCTTGTGATGGTTAATTAGATTTATAACAAATTTCTTAATTATCTAAGTCTTTTTAATATTTTTAATAATTTAAATAATAATAATTAGTTAAATAATAGTTAATTAATAATAATTAGATAAATAGTGTGAAAAATATAATTTTAGTTTTAAAATAAGTTTTATAATATTTTAGACTTTTAGAAATTTCAATTTTATATTTCTAGACTTATTTTACATTTTTCTATTTATTAGTGAATTATTAACTAATTAAAAATAGTTATTAAATAATAATAATTAATTAAATAGTTATAAAAATAATTCTAATTTTCTAATTATTTTCTAATAAGTTTAGGATTCCAAAAATATAATTTTCATATTTGTGGAAGTTGTATTTTACAGAATTCACGTTTAAATTTTGTACGTTTACGTTTACTTAAATATAAACATACATTGTATATCTTTTTACATTTTTTTTTAGGTTTTATTAAATTTTAAATAAATTAGTAACTATAAAATAAATATTCTAAGTTTATTTAATTTGCATTTAAGCCCATAAGGCTTGCAAACTCCTACTATAATTAACGTTGTTTTTATTTACGTTTAAATATTAAACGTTTACGTTTTCTAGTTCCTTTTCATTTGTACTTATCTGATTTCACGTATTAGTTGATATAGCTTATCAAATCTATTCATACTTATATTTCAGTAGTACAATCACTTAAACCCTTTTCCTGTTCAATTCACCTGATCTCGAAGTCGTTTTATTTCAGATTTCACGCCTCGTTGGGATTTAACGATCCTGGGAAACACTAAAGTCCACGGAGTATTGGTTTAGACTGCTTGACTTGTTGACCATTACTTGGTTAATATTATCTGACTGTTTGAAGGATTTGGGCGGAATTAGTTGCTAGTCAACTAACCCAATACTAAAGATGCAATTAAAATAAAATGCTAAAAATGAAAATAAAGTATGTGGAAAACTAGAAGGGGGGTTGAATAGTTTACCGCTTTTTAAATCCTTTTTAGCTTAAATAACCTTTGAGAACTTGACGTTTGGTTAAGGATATAAACACAACTTAATATGTTTGATTCTTTGAAAAGACTTTTCATGTGGATAACAATTCTAACTTAACTTGTTTCATACTTTGAAAAGCTTTACTTGTAATGATCCTAACTTTCCTTGTTTAGTTCTTTGAAAAGCTTTACTTATGTTTAAAGATATAAGAACAACTTTACTTGTTTTGGTTCTTTGAAAAGCTTTATATATGATCAACAATTCTAACTAAACAACAACATATAATAAGCAAAGATAGAGAAAGAAACAATCAAACCACAACACGATAGTTTATCGTGGTTCGGCTACAAGGACTCTTTTTCCTTGCCCTACATCCACGCCCCGAGTTTCTAACTCGAGAGTTATAAACACTAATCAACAAGCTCCTTTCACCGGCGGAGAAAACCTTACACGTCGCTTATACTTTTACCGACACAAAGCTAGATGTCGAGTTCTTTTACAAGGGTACAACCACTCCCATTCGTCGCTTACACTTTTACCGACACAAAGCTAGATGTCGAGTTCTTTACCAAGGGTACAACCACTCCCGTTAGTTCTTTTACTAGGGTACAACAACTCCAACACACTACGTATTTTGAGGCCTAAAATACTAACCCATAACTTCTACATACATGACACACATGAAGTATAAACTACCAAAGCTTATACATGACCAAGCTACCAAGACTTGCAACTTTAGAGTTGAAGCTTGCAACTTCTTGAATGATCTTGTGGAGTTCCTTGCTACATAAGAGAATCACACAAGTCAAGGGTTACTGAGTTAGTTGAGAGAATATGTGAGAATAAGTCCTAAAGGGTTTCACAAAACAAACAAATGGTTTGGTATTTATAGCAAACTATTCTGCATGTCTGGCGGATCAGGCGGAACCCTCAGATGGGTTCCGCCCGTGTACCCCCAGGGTACCGCTGGGTCTGCAGTAGGTTTTTGCAATAACTCTTCAAACCAAACAAAGTCTTGTCTCATAACTCCTAGCAACCAAACAATGTCACATCACTTAAATCAAGTCAAACACAAAACTTGTAAGTAACATCAAAGCAAGTCAAACACATTTCTTTTCATAAATGCATAATGACAAAACTTGCCATAAATGTGATGTGACAATTTCTATTTTAAGAAATAAAACCAATGTTTAGTTTAAAAGGAAATGTAAACATTAGTTAAACAAGACTTAAACACTTAAAGTGATAATTTACTTTTAGCTAAAGTTCATACTTTATTAACAAAACTTAGCAAAGATCGTAAAATATAAATAACGTTTTTAGGCGATATTTGTATTAACAATCTCCCCCTTTTTGTTGATGACAAAACATAAACTTTATTTAAAAGTAAGCCATAAGATTTGGTGTTAAGTCTTATAAATTTAATATTAAAACTTGTTTTTGCAGAGAGTTAGCGAAGCGGAAATATCAAAAGTTGAACAAGTTTAATATAAATTCTCCCCCTTTTTGTCGAAACAAAAAGTAGAGAAGCGAAGCGGAATAATGGCCATGCTCCCCCTTGGACGATACTCCCCCTAAATGGAGTGCCAAGAGAGGAGACATGGATTTTGAACCTACAAAAGAAAAGTTAGTTTCCACACAAGATAAGTCATGAAAGTGTTCCATGTCTAAACTACAACTAAGAGTTGTGAAGCGGAATAATGTAATACTCATGCTCCCCCTTGAATATTACTCCCCTAAATGGAGTTTCAAGGAAGAAAAACATGGAAAATGAACCTACAAAAAGAGAGGTTAGTTTCTAAGACACAAGATTTATGTAAGGTACCATATAAAGGTGTAGTTCACTCATCATACCTAAATGGTCATTTAAACAATGCAAACCTTGTTGTAGAATTAATCTTCATTTAATGTAAAATTTTGACTCTTAGAGAGTCAAAGACACATAATTAAGATTACAACATCCTACTTTTTAAGAAACAAAGAAAAACTAAAAATGAACTAAGAGTATAAAAAGCTACAAGGAAATCATCATCATCCTTAATGAGAACCATTTTCCAAAAACAAGGATAGGGTTGTTTAAGGATGAAAATGTGAGTTGAGGGTTGTAGCGGGTTTTATTTTGAAAGGTGAGGAGGTGACTTGGTTTTGGTTTGTTGGTTAAAATGGGAGACATTTTCCGAGAGAAACGGTTTTGTTTCATTTTGGAGACTCTAAGGTTGTGGTGGATGAGACAAGAATTGGAGACGGTCCAAAATGTGGTTTAGAATAAACCTCATTTCTTCGGTTAACTCGCGAAGTTCCGTTCGACACCTTTCACTAATGCGAGCGGTTCTTTCGCAATGTCCGCAATCATGGCGGGGGAAGTTTGGTGGAAGAGAGGTTTGATTTGTTGGTGGTGGATGGGTTGAACTTGAAGGAGCAAAGGTGGAAGGTTGAGTGGTGTTTTTGCTTCCTTCACTTGTTGATTGAAGTGTTGTTTGTAAAACCATGATATGGTTGATTTGAGAGTCAACCATACGTTTGAAGGCATGAAGGTGGTTTAAATGAGTGTCAATCTCATTATGAAGGTTTGGAGGTTTTTTCCACATGGATGCTTCTATTTTCTTATAAGAAGAAAGTAGAGACTCAAGATGTTGGGAAGGTTCTTGTGGTGATGGTTGTTGTTGTGGTGGTGGTTGTTGGTTTTGAACAAAATGGCGGAAACTTGGTTCGCCGATAGGATTTCCATGAAGGTCTTTGTAAATTGGATGAAACACAAATGATTGTGAGTGAGTATGACCTTGATCATTTGGAAAAATGGATGGTCTAGCATAACGGTAAGCCAACCGTTCTATCGTAGATGGATAACGGGGTTCATCATTAAGTTGCTCACTAGATTGTTGTTGGGTTTCCATTTGAGCAACGGTATCAAAAAGTGAGAAGGATGGTGGTGTTGATGATAGATCATCAAACGTTTCCAAATTGGGTGTTGGTGATGTTGGTGGTGTATGGAAAAGTTCCATTGGTGTAGGTGTTGGTGATTGAGGTGAAGGAGTTTTTGATTTAAAAGCTTGCTGAGAAGATGGAGTTGACTCACTCAAAGGTTTAGTTGATGATGGGTTAATTGCTAGGTTTGAGTTGCAAAGTGGTAGAGAAGGTGGTGGAGTAGCAAGATTAAGCAAATCTTGAATGGTGATCACATTGGTATTACAATGTGTTGAGGATGTAGTTGAGGTAGTAAGGTTAAGAAAATCTTGGATAGGTGAGGAGATGTTAAGTGAAGCATCACTTGATGATGATGAGCTTGACTTTGTGGTTTTGTTGAAGCAACAAGGTTTCACACTAATCCTAGTGGTTTTAGCACATGATTTTGATGACTCGGATGAGGTGTTGGATTTGGTCATTTCAAAGGTTTTGGTTTTGATGTTTGAGGGGAGAAGTCTTGATGGTGATGGTGTGATTTGAATTGTTGTGAAGCTTTCAATTTTATAGGATGAGAAAAGTGTTGAAATAGTGTTTGGATTTGATGTTTTACTATTCTAAGATTGAGGTGTCAAATGATTTTCATGACCATGTCACATCATTTGAGGTCAATCCAATGAATAGGATGGAGTGAAAGACCAACCTAAGCACTCAATGCTTTGTGATCATGGGAAGTGGTTTGGTTGAAAATGTATCAAAGATTTGAAGGATCCTTTAAAAGGGTTCCTTTGGTTAGTTATGTTTTGAATTTGAATTTTGGCGGGAAGTGTCTTCCTAATTGTTTTAGTGAGTGAGGTTTGTTCCAATATGGTTGTTGTTGTAAATGAAAGATGTTTCTCACTTAGGATAATGATTTGACACTTTACAAGTTATGAACTTAAGGAAAAATAGCAAAAATTTTCTGCAGGTGACTGGCGGAACCCTCACAATACACAGGCGGAACCCTGTTTTGGGATCCGCCTGGTCCGTTGGGCTAATTCTGGAAAACCCAGAAATTGTACTGGCGGAACCCAATTTTGGGATCCGCCTGATCCGCCAGTGCTGCAGAAGTAGACAGTCCGCGTTTTTGACTCGCGAGACGATTTTCAAAATTTTCGAAAACTCTTGGAAATGAAAATTTATTATATGACTGATTAGGAAACGCAAAGATTAGACATATAGACATTCATCTCTTAGGACTTTGACCGGGGGCTAACGATTTTCACTTAACTTAGTGAATTTTACCATAAGCATGAAATTGACAAATACCACCAATATTGTCATTAATCATAAAAGAGCATACAAAACATAATCCATCAAACATAATAAACCATGAAAGTGAAAAACACATAATTCACGTAGTTTTAACACAAAGATAGTTCTAAAGCATTCTTATGCCAAACACTCCTTAATCTTCTCACAACCGGTCAATCTTCTTTTTGAGCTTGTTTAGGTACTGATGAGGCGAAAAATGAACCACTTTTAGGGGGTCATTTAAGCGTGTATCCGAATTTATTTGATCAAATATTGCCCTAAATCGTTCCTTTTGTGATTTTAGGTACTTTGGGAGTGAAATCTGGAAAAGGAAGCAATTCGGACGTTTTTGGAGCATAAAAGTGAAGAAAACGCCAAAGTCTTAATTTTCTATGCTGGGAACAGTAGGTGACGGCGTCAAGAGCAAAACCTTGACGGCGTCAAGAGCAAATTTCATGAATTTCCATGACGACTCAGAACAGATTTGACGGCGTCACGTAGGAAGGGCGTCAAGAGTAAAAGAGTCATGACGGCCTGGAAGTACTTAAGTCTTGATGGCGTCAGAAGTGGATCTAGGCAGTCCGAGGAGAGTTTTGGCGGCGAGGTGACGGCGTCACATTGTTTGTCTTGACGCCGTCATACCTGTTTTTCTATATATAGTTTTCTAATTTTCACACATTAAGAGAGAAGTTTTGGGAGAAACCCTAAGTACGATTTTGGTGTAACTTTACAGGTTTTTCAAGGGTTCTAACCCCTTGATACCTTGCATGATTAATCAAGATAAGTGTTCTTCTAATTCAATCAATATATCTATGTGTTGGTTGTCTATATCATGTTCTTGTCTTAATTCTATCATGCTAGGCTAGATCTATCTTGTGTTTGCTTAGATCTAATGAAACCTAGATGTTGATTATGTGTTGATTACTTGTTTATTCTTGTCTTGGATGAATGATTTATATGTTAGGCTTAAGAAAACTGGCAGATCTCCAAATGGTAACATGCTTGAATGTCTTAAGAAACATGAACCGAGGCGCACTAGGTCTTTATTGGTTGTATTTAATGCATGAGCCACTGTTTACAATCCCTATAGTTGTGCTGGGCATGGTGTAGGAGGAGATAAGAGCTCATAGAATTGGGGAGTTATGTGTGCCACCCCATGAATGGTATTAAGGAATACGATCCGTCATCCATGCAATTATAACAAGTAATTAATGTGTAAAAGATGTCTAGGGAGTAGTGAAATCTAAGTAAACACATTTTCTCCAATTACTGCTCACAACTTTAGTATAATTTAGCTTATTTTCATTTTTAGTATTTTATTTTGATTGCATCTTAGTATTGGGTTAGTTGAATAGCAACTAATTCCACCCAAATCCTTAAAACCCTTAGATTTTACTTGCTTTCATAAAAATATAAAAACACAAAAATAATCATCCCTCACCTTTAGAACTAGCATTTAGGCTTTCTAATCCTAGCGACACTATTCCTAAGCTGAACGATCAATCCCCCGGTACTTGTCACTATACTATACTACAACGATCAGGTACACTACCTGGTGGGGGTTGTAAGCTTCTCAAGATCCCTCGAGAGGTAAAGCCTGTTGCGATTCCCACGCATCAAGTTTTTGGCGCCGCAGCCCGGGGAATAGTTATTGTCTAGGTTAGAATTTCTTTTTATTAGGTCTACTTGCTGGATTACTTTCTAGTAAGATTTTTATTTTTATTTCTAGGTTTTCTTTAGTCTATCTTTTTCTTTGTGTGTTTGTTCGTAATTTTCATTGACTATTCCGTTTGCCATTATGGAGAATGCGAATCCACCAAGTCCGACACTAGAGTTTTACCAAAAAAAGTATAATTACATCAGTTTGGATATACCACGATGGACGAACGAAATGAGGAGGACAGGATCTTATATTGATTTTATTGAGTACCTTGAGAAAAGAGGCCAAGTGCATAATGCTTTTAAAGAATTCACCTTAGGAGCTCCATCAACCCCTCAAAATGCCTCACTTAGTGAAACCTATGCACCATATGAGCCTTCACCTAGGATAGTTTTGTATGAGCCACCTAGCTGCATGTCATGGTTAGGCACTACCATAATACAGGATGAACACATAGGTGACCTTGATGTGATGGAGGATGTAGCCAAACATGATCACATTGATCAAAAAGACCTAGGTTTTATGATCGATGATGATGAATCTCAAGAAACAGATGATGAATCTCTTGGGCAATTTGTATATAGCAGTCAGAATATTGAAGATGATCCTTATGATTCGGACATAGAAGTTGAGATGCCTAGAGAAGCACGTGAGATACTTGGGAGAATGTTAGAGCTAGATCCTGACACATGGAATGATGAGGTGAACAACATAAGCCCACAAGTCCTACCATCATTTGAGGCACACACACCGCCCGTGACTTACCCGGAAGAAGTAGAAGAAACTTTAGGAATTCCAATGGAGGTAGAACCCTTGGACCAGGCACCACTTGAGAATATAGGTTTTAACACTTGTAGTGATGACCTTTCTTTTAGTTCTAAGGAAGTTCCTAGTTTTGATGAACCGGAGCCTCAATCAAAACCGTTACCTAATCTTCCATCATTGGATGTGAATTTAGGAATTGAGATAGGTTTCGATCCACCCATCAAACCATATAGTCCGGGTAGTCTTAGGATAAAGGTAGTGGACTCTAAGCCTTGTAGAGAGGAAGCCACTATAGGAGTGGAAAATGACCTTACATGCTTACATCACCCATTTATGATTGATCACAAGAAACATTATGGGTTTAAACCGGGTTTATTAGGTCAAGATGGATCCCCAACTAGGAGTCTTTCGAAGTTGATAGAAAATGATCCATTTTTAGGAGAAAATCTTAATCCATCCATTAACCCGATTGAATTAGGTAAGGTTATGATGATATGAGCACAACCCTTTGAGCATATAATTCATCCACCACTCTTTCCTCACGTGGCATACTCCTATCGAGATGGTGTGTATCGCTACTATCACCCGCACTTAATCCTAAGTGTAGGGAAAACCTCACCTTTATCCATGAAATAAGGATAGAGTCAGGCTCGTGACTCGAACAAAAACAAGCGCTTCTTGGGAGGCAACCCATGTTTTGTATGATTTTATTTGTTTGAGTGTTATTTGCTTCCGTATGCATGTTTAATTTTTATTGTTGGTTGATCATGTTTCTAAACTAAATAGTGGAAATACTTTACTTTGTTGTTTTGGCCTAGTCTTAACTCCACCTAAAGGTATTTTTGCAAAAGATAAGTGTAAGGGGAAACCCCAAATATGTTTTTAAGAAACAAACCGATCATGATTCTCCACAATATTAAATGAACATGTGTATTCGTACTTGTTAGAGTCAAATGCTTGTATTGAGTCATAATGAAGTTTTGCAGGAAGTAGGACCAAGTTTTTCCAGAAATTTTCCGGAAACTTAACATAAGAATTTCTGCAGGTCAATTCTGACGGCGTCAGGGGTTTACTCTTGACGGCGTCAGGAGTAAAAATTTGGAAATTTTACCGGTTTTGTTTTTCTAACGGAGTCTTATGGTTTTTGTGAATTATTAAGTTTTATAATCTCCAGGGAATCTGCAAACTTCATTCCACAAGCATTATATCTTATCTCGTTTTCTAGGATTTAGTAACTTATATAGAATGCCGCCGATTTTACACGAGGTTGTCTTGTCTATTTTGTCAGGTTTTACAGGTTATGTATGACAAGAAAATGATTTATATTCTGGAAGGGAAGCTTTGATTGTTCGTTTTCTTGGAAGAAGATTTAACCTGGCCAACCTATTATCCATACCGAGCGAATCAGGGGAGTATTTGATTTCATTCTCTTTACTTTTTTACTTTTACATTCTTTACTTGAACATTGGGGACAATGTTCATCTTAAGTGTAAGGGGAGGGTAAAAAGATGATACCTTACATATGCACTTTCGCTTGAGTTTGTTTTGTTTAATGGTAGATGTGTAATAAAACTATGAGAAATACTTGTTAGTGCAATTTTAGCGCCAAATTTAAATTTTTTTACAACATTTAGGAGTGAAACTTTAGCCATAGCAAGCGTCTCATGGATAGGAGATTGTATGACTAGCACATAACCGTATATTCAGAAAAATTTTCCACCCAAATATGTGAGGTTCGCCTTTAGATTTGATAGGAAAAGCATTCATTATTAGTGCTTATGAGTGTACCAGTAGCATTTAGATTCTAGAACTTGCGTTAGTGATGCATCCCGAGACCGCTAGTGAAACTACATTCGTGTGGTAGGATTTACTACATGATAAGAGGCATTAGGATCACCCTTGTGTTAAACCCGTAGCATAATTACTTGACCATTTAAGTCATATTACTTGGCTAGTTAAGTCAACTAATTTTTCCCACACCCTTAGCGTTGTACTCATTTTTAGTACACGAAACCCCTAGTACACCCCTCCGAGCCTATCTTTTCGTTTCTAACTTTAAGCATTTTACTTAAAGGAAGAATTTGTTACACCCCACTTAAATGTACACCCAAATCGCCTTAGCCTTCCGTGTATGCGCTCATTTTTAGTGCATTATTGTTATTTGTTAAACCCTAAGTTAACTTTCTAATTGATTACATGGTTGCTAAGTCGAGTCATATCTTTGTACATATTATTTTGGGACGATTGGGACTCATGGGTAAAGTACTTATTTTATGGAGTAATGGGGAAGAACATCATTTATTACCCCCATATGTACGTTAATCTTAAAAGTGCTCCAAGTGTTTTGATTTTCTTAATTCGAGTCATTAGATTAGTTAAATGTAAAGTATGTAAAGATTCAAGTGTAAGGGAAATGTTCATTCCCTATGATGTATTATTTTGGATGGTAGGGTAAGAGTGTATAAAAAAAAAATATACAGAAAAATCAAGAAAAAGAAAAAAAAATAGAAAAAGGAAAGGAGGAAAAAAAAAAAAAAACATACGGACTACCATCCCTTTTTATTCTATGCTCATTTTATACTTTTGTTATTTTTCATTTATTAGCTTAAGTCGAGTCTAGTCTTGGCTTAGCAACGCCACATTGTACATGTAATTGACTAAGATTGTTAACTCGCCACCAGTAAAACTTCCTTTATCCAACAAAACCGTGTATTTCATATCCCTATACCTAACATTACAACCCTTTAAAAGACCTCTTTGATAGTTTATCCTAGGTGCTTACGCCATGTGGTGGAGGTTTGATCCTTTCCCAAGCCTATGGTAATCTATTTTGCTATGACAGGTAGTGAGAGATATCTTCCGTTTCCATATTGTAATCTATACTTTATTAGACCCGAGAGATGTGAGTATCTAAACACTATTTGTGATGTGCTAGTGTATGACCTCCGTGCTTGTCTATTGGTCTTTAGTGGAATGATTATTTGTTGTAATTACTTTTATATTAGTGTTAAATGACCCCTAACTTGTATTTTGATTAGAATAAAAGCACATTTGCTTGAGGACAGGCAAATCTCAAGTGTAAGGGTATATGATGAGGCGAAAAGTGAACCACTTTTAGGGGGTCATTTAAGCCCGAATCTGAATTTATTTGATCAAATATTGCCCTAAATCGTTCCTTTTGTGATTTTAGGTACTTTGGGAGTGAAATCTGGAAAAGGAAGCAATTCAGACGTTTTTGGAGCATAAAAGTGAAGAAAACGCCAAAGTCTTAATTTTCCATGCTGGGAACAGTAGGTGACGGCGTCAAGAGCAAAACCTTGACGGCGTCAAGAGCAAATTTCATGAATTTCCATGACGACCCAGAACAGATTTGACGGCGTCACGTAGGAAGGGCATCAAGAGTAAAAGAATCATGACGGCCTGGAAGTACTTAAGTCTTGACGGCGTCAGAAGTGGATCTAGGCAGTCCGAGGAGAGTTTTGGCGGCGAGGTGACGGCGTCACATTGTTTGTCTTGACGCCGTCATACCTGTTTTTCTATATATAGTTTTCTAATTTTCACACATTAAGAGAGAAGTTTTGGGAGAAACCCTAAGACGATTTTGGTGTAACTTTACAGGTTTTTCAAGGGTTCTAACCCCTTGATACCTTGCATGATTAATCAAGATAAGTGTTCTTCTAATTCAATCAATATGTCTATGTGTTGGTTGTCTATATCATGTTCTTGTCTTAATTCTATCATGCTAGGCTAGATCTATCTTGTGTTTGCTTAGATCTAATGAAACCTAGATGTTGATTATGTGTTGATTACTTGTTTATTCTTGTCTTGGATGAATGATTTATATGTTAGGCTTAAGAAAACTGGAAGATCTCCAAATGGTAACATGCTTGAACGTCTTAAGAAACATGAACCGAGGCGCACTAGGTCTTTATTGGTTGTATTTAATGCATGAGCCACTGTTTACAATCCCTATAGTTGTGTTGGGCATGGTGTAGGAGGAGATAAGAGCTCATAGAATTGGGGAGTTATGTGTGCCACCCCATGAATGGTATTAAGGAATACGATCCGTCATCCATGCAAATATAACAAGTAATTAACGTGTAAAAGATGTCTAGGGAGTAGTGAAATCTAAGTAAACACATTTTCTCCAATTACTGCTCACAACTTTAGTATAATTTAGCTTATTTTCATTTTTAGTATTTTATTTTGATTGCATCTTAGTATTGGGTTAGTTGAATAGCAACTAATTCCGCCCAAATCCTTAAAACCCCGAGATTTTACTTGCTTTCATAAAAATATAAAAACACAAAAATAATCATCCCTCACCTTTAGAACTAGTATTTAGGCTTTCTAATCCTAGCGACACTATTCCTAAGCTGAACGATCAATCCCCCGGTACTTGTCACTATACTATACTACAACGATCAGGTACACTGCCTGGTGGGGGTTGTAAGCTTCTCAAGATCCCTCGAGAGGTAAAGCCTGTTGCGATTCCCACGCATCAGGTACCTTCCAAAACACTTGAACATTCCTTTGGTTTGCTTGAATTCTTCGGAAGCATTGTCAATGATGGGGAGAGCTTGAAGGTATTCTAAAGGAGGTAACTTAGAGTTCGGAAGTTTATCATCCTCGCTCATTTCGGATGATGATGATGATGGTGTAGGTAATCGAGTACATTTGCCCTTATTTTTGTAAAATCGTTTATCACTTAGGGGAACGAAGGTGTGAGGAACGAGAAAATAGTCAAGGCGAATTCCATCTTTGTTAGGAGAAATGGGTGAGATTGCTCTAAAGAGGCGGGTAAGAAACATGCCATAGGGAAGAGCGGTTGTTCCACTAAGGATATGTCGGCCATTCTTTTGGCAAGGTAGTAGGCTAAGTTGAAGGGTTGACCGGTGGAAATGCTATATAGCATGTAGCATAGGCATGTGTTGATGTGATCTCTATTTCCTATGGTACTTATGACGTTAGCCCTAAGAATTTCTTCCCACTTCTTAAATTGTGGTTTAAGCTCATTGAGCTCCATACCAAAAGGATCCTTATCTACAATGTTCCTCGAACGATTCACCCTAGTGGTAGAGGTTCTAACAAAGAGGTGTTCCTTAATAGTTTCTTTACTAGCAAGAGGTGTATCGTATGGATAAAAACGATCAATAGAATCAAGAGTAGAAATGGGCCACTTATCCGTGTAGAGGAAAGTTCCCTCATTTGGTACACCAAGAATAATAGCTAAGTCTTTTAAATCTATGTCATGTGATATTTGATTGGTTGTGAAATTTAATGATATCCTACCACCAGCACATGAGGAAAGGTTTACGGTTGCATAAAATTCTAAGATGAACCTAGGACAAATTGGTTCATCTATATCAAGGAGACAATCAAAGTTGATTGCGGCAAAGTTTTGGCGAATAGATGTTCCTTCTAGAAAGGATGGATCAATGGTTCTACCTTCGTGAACATAGCGTTTTTCTAATGCCTTAAAGGTTTCTACTTGAACCGAGTTGAGACCTTTGGTCATATGGTGTTTGGGCATGTATTTAAGGGTTTCTTTGTGATCGGATTTGTTTGCGGGAGGCATGTTGATTCCTAGAAAACATAAAATTGTATGTTAATGACTTTTAACAACGAGGATGTTCTAATATATTCCTATATGCAAGACAATGTGAAGACATGGTTATCTTGACTCATTTTGATTCCTAAATCATTTTGTTACGCAAATTTTGTTGTAAAAACAAAAGATAACCAACACTCTCCTAATTGAATGTGTCTTTGATTGAATGTACCCGAAAATACATATTAGTTATGTATCCCCTTTAGCATACAAGAGATAGTATGCAAGTGATGTTTAAATGATGTTTTTCATTTGTTTTAACAATGTGGTGATGAATTGTGTTCTAGTCTTGGATTGCAATTGAAAGATAATGCACTTGGTGTGTTTGGTAAATCAAAGTAACAATGAAAAGATACATTACTTAACTAATGAAGTACATAATTGACTAGCCACCAAGTTTTTCAAGATTCATGAAGTTTATGCAAAAGCCCTAAGATTCTAGTTAATGATTGTAAGCAAGAATGTTATAATTAAATTAAAAATGCAATTTTGATTAGAATACTTACAAAGTTAGTTGGATTGGAAGAGATTGGATTAGAAGCCCTAAAATTCGTGAGGATATGTGTTTTAGAGAGGGTGATGCTGTTTGAAAGTTTTTGTTAAGATTTAAGAGGGTGTTTGGTTTTGAAATTACAAATAATACATTCTGAGGTTTGGCGGACCAGGCGGAACCAAAAAATGGGTTCCGCCCGTATGGTCTGAAGGTACCGTGGGTTCTGCAGGGAGAAACTCAAAAAATAATTTGTCTTGATTTTTATGGTTTTATCCTAACGTTCAAAACTAAGATTTTAAGTCTTATGAGTTGATGACTAAGCCTAGGAATGATGAATGTTACACATTCAAGAAGTTTAGTGAACATGTTGATGGAATGATTAACGTAGAAAACTTTCTTAGTTAAGACGTTCCTCAATGAACAATCTTACCAAGGCGATGAAGATGGATCACAGTATGTCTGTAAAGACCGTGATGAATTGAATTGTCGCTGAAGTCGATGCGTCCTTTGTTATTGAGATAATATTGTTGATGAAGAATTTCCTTTGTTGATACGAATTAGCTTGTTCAAGCGGAGCTTGTTGATGTGCTTCTTCATTCAATACAAATATGAGATCCTTCAGCGTTTTGGAGAATTATCGGATAAGTAAGTACAAAAGTGCAAGTACCACTTGTGCTTTTCTTATCAACATATTACCGATGCAATTTCATTTGGCATACACTATGGTTTCTATTCCCGTTCTTTTGGGACACCATAATCCTAGTGGTGTAGTACCTTTAAATGAATCCAAGCAAGCTCTTTCTAAAGAGTTACTTAAGGATCTTCTCTAAAATCGAGCACATAGACAAGCACTAAACATAATGTTGAGTTACATTTGTTGTAAGAACAAGTATACTCCCAAACATTTCTCTATGTTTAGTTTTACATATGGATTTACTAATCTCATTCTTGATAAGTCATAAAGGACTTAATCATTTTGAACAAGTGAATAACTAGGAATGTTTTTGAGTGATTATCCCTTACTTTTGGAGCTTGCTTAGGTTAATAAACACTCTTTCAAAGATTAACATGCTTTTTGATATTGCTTGACTCAATATTTGACACAAGACGAAAGGATGTTGGTTTTCAATTTTTAATAGTCCATCTTCCTTGTTATTGATCTTGACAAACTTGTCTTATCAATGTTGGGCTTTCGACTAAGTCATCATCTTCCAAAGATGATATCTTAGAAGGAGGTGGTCTTTCATTGAATGTTAAACTCAATGATTCCTCGACTCTTTGGATTTATTTTCTTAAGGCCTCATAAGTGTACATGTCTAAGATATGCAACATCATAAGACTATGGGTCGAATTTGATGTTCACATCCTAGAAGTTTAATATATCATTTTCTCCCAATTATTCAAATAAAATTCAACAGATTTATTTTACTTTGTGTGTCTTTCATGAAAGTTTTTAGCAAAAGAATGATTAGACTTAAGATGATATTGAAAATATAGAGTATAATACCAAAAGACTTTTGTACTACAAGTGTTATGAAATGTTGTGGTTTTGCTAGATTTGCAAGCATCACAAAAGTGTTGGTTGTCTTATCACTTAAGAGATTCTTAGTTCACTCACTTGTAGATAAGAATTAAGTGAGACTTACTCAAGAGTTACTCGTGTATTTACCCGAAAGATTAAACGAGGCAAGACACCTTATATCTCCTACTAGAAGTAGTATCAAACTACTTTACCTATGAAGGATCTAATCCTTATTGTTACTCACACAACATAGACGCCTTATAGTAAAGACTAATACTAACACTTATGACAAATCATACAACTAATCAACAAGAAACATTAAAAGGTAAGTTGAAGAGACGTGTACCTTTTAAGCTCCATAGATTTGCCATCAAGAAGATAAACATAAAGCAAATAATCTTGATATGTAGAGAGGCTAAACACAACTTCTTATAAATCCAAGAAAGTTAGAAAGACACATAAAAGCATTGAACATGATATTTTTATCCCTTTATCATGTGTTCCTACTAGAGCTAGAGTAACTCCTACAATACACTCTTAGGTTTCACAAACACAACATATTTTGTTTTACTTGTTGATGATTTATTAGAGTTAAATCCTAATCCGGTTCTATCTCTAAATGACATTTGATTCTTCAAACAACTTTCAAGAGTTTTTGAACTTTCTTCAAATTTAGCAAGCATTTTTCCTTTTTCATTTTGTTTTAGAATTTCATGTTTGTACTCTAGACATACTTTACATTCTAAATCAATAACAACATGACTCTCAAGTCTAGACATCTTATCTTCTAACATGTGCTACTAATCTCAACTAAATGTCTATCCATTAATTTTTCTAAGACCTCTAACTCAAAGGTGAGATCAAATTGCTCATCTTGGTTTTCAAATTTACTTTTCCATTTAAACACGCTTTCTTTTTCAACTAGCAGTGGGTTTTGAATAGGTTGCCCTTCTTTGAGATTTTCAAAATCCATGGATCGATCCAAGTTTTAAAATACAGTTAATTTTAAGGAACTTGGGTAACGTAGCTCTGATACCAATTGTGGAAAACTAGAAGGGGGGTTGAATAGTTTACCGCTTTTTAAATCCTTTTTAGCTTAAATAACCTTTGAGAACTTGACGTTTGGTTAAGGATATAAACACAACTTAATATGTTTGATTCTTTGAAAAGACTTTTCATGTGGATAACAATTCTAACTTAACTTGTTTCATACTTTGAAAAGCTTTACTTGTAATGATCCTAACTTTGCTTGTTTAGTTCTTTGAAAAGATTTACTTATGTTTAAGGATATAAGAACAACTTTACTTGTTTTGGTTCTTTGAAAAGCTTTATATGTGATCAACAATTCTAACTAAACAACAACATATAATAAGCAAAGATAGAGAAAGAAACAATCAAACCACAACACGATAGTTTATCGTGGTTCGGCTACAAGGACTCTTTTTCCTTGCCCTACATCCACGCCCCGAGTTTCCAACTCGAGAGTTATAAACACTAATCAAAAAGCTCCTTTCACCGGCGGAGAAAACCTTACACATCGCTTATACTTTTACCGACACAAAGCTAGATGTCGAGTTCTTTTACAAGGGTACAACCACTCCCATTCGTCGCTTACACTTTTACCGACACAAAGCTAGATGTCGAGTTCTTTACCAAGGGTACAACCACTCCCATTAGTTCTTTTACTAGGGTACAACAACTCCCAACACACTACGTATTTTGAGGCCTAAAATACTAACCCGTAACTTCTACATACATGACACACATGAAGTATAAACTACCAAAGCTTATACATGACCAAGCTACCAAGACTTGCAACTTTAGAGTTGAAGCTTGCAACTTCTTGAATGATCTTGTGGAGTTCCTTGCTACATAAGCGAATCACACAAGTCAAGGGTTACTGAGTTAGTTGAGAGAATATGTGAGAATAATTCCTAAAGGGTTTCATAAAACAAACAAATGGTTTGGTATTTATAGCAAACTATTCTGCATGTCTGGCGGATCAGGCGGAACCCTCAAATGGGTTCCGCCCGTGTACCCCAGGGTACCGCCGGGTCTGCAGTATGTTTTTGCAATAACTCTTCAAACCAAACAAGGTCTTGTCTCATAACTCCTAGCAACCAAACAATGTCACATCACTTAAATCAAGTCAAACACAAAACTTGTAAGTAACATCAAAGCAAGTCAAACATATTTCTTTCCATAAATGCATAATGACAAAACTTGCCATAAATGTGATGTGACAATTTCTATTTTAAGAAATAAAACCATTGTTTAGTTTAAAAGGAAATGTAAACATTAGTTAAACAAGACTTAAATACTTAAAGTGATAATTTACTTTTAGCTAAAGTTCATACTTTGTTATTAACAAAACTTAGCAAAGATCGTAAAATATAAATAACGTTTTTAGGCGATATTTGTATTAACAAAGTATATTAAACTAAAGTTGTGAGCAATATGTGGGAGAATTGTGTTTACTTAGATTTCACTACTCCCTAGATATCTTTTACACGTTAATTACTTGTTATAGTTGCGTGGATGACGGATTGTATTCCTTAATACCATTCATGGGGTGGCGTACTTACTTCCCCAATCTTATGAGCGCCTACTTCACTCCTATGTCGAACCGACTAAGAAGCTCCTAACATGGGATCATTCGAATTTACTCATGCATTAAATACAACCAATAAAACCTAGTACACATTGGTTCATGTTACCTAAGACGTTCAAGCATGTTACACAATGGAGATCTGCCAGTTTTCTTAAGCCTAACATTGAAATCATTCATCCAATACAACCATAAACAAGTAATCAACACATAATTAACATCTAGGTTTCACTAGATCCAAGCAAACACAAGATAAATCTAGCCTAGCATGTTGAAATCAAGACAAGTAAAAGATATAATCAACCAACACATAGACATATTGATTGAATTAAAAAGAAGACTTATCTTAATAGAAAATGAAAGGATTCTAGGGGTAAAAACCCTTGAAAGTACTGTAAAATATGAGCTGGGGTTTACAAAGTTCGGCCCTAGGTTTCTCCACACAAGTTCCTCTCTATTGAATGAAAAATAGAAAACTATATATAGAGTTTAGTAGGTGACGGCGTCAAGAACAAATGTCTGACGCCGTCATCTCGCCGCCAAATAGTTTCTCGGACTGCCTAGATCTGGGTCTGACGCCGTCATGTGTACACCTTATGCAGGCCGTCACCAAATTAACTCTTGACGCCCTTGTTGTGACGCCGTCAGATTTGCACTGGGTCGTCACCACTTTTACTCCAGACGCCGTCAGGGTCTTCCTCTTGACGCCGTCAGGTACTGTTCTCAGCATGAAAAATTAAGTCTTTGGCGTTTTTTTTCACTTTTATGCTCCAAAAACGTCCGAATTGCTTCCTTTTCCAGATTTCACTCCCAAAGTACATAAAATCACAAAAGGAACGATTTAGGGCAATATTTGATCAATTAAACTCAATTCTGGGCTTAAATGACCCCCTAAAAGTGGTTCATTTTTCGCCTCATCATATACCCTTACACTTGAGATTTGCTTGTCCTCAAGCAAATGCGCTTTTATTCCAATCAAAATACAAGTTAGGGATCATTTAACAATAATATAAAAGTAATTACAACAAATAATCGTTCCACTAAAGACCAAAGACAAGCACGGAGGTCATACACTAGCACCTCACAAATAGTGTTTAGATACTCACATCTCTCGGGTGTAATAAAGTAATATCACAATATGGAAACGGAAAGTATCTCTCACTACGTATCATAGAAAAATAGATTACCATAGGCTTGGGAAAGGATCAAACCTCCACCACATGGCGTAAGCACCTAGGATAAACTATTAATGAGGTCTTTTAAAGGGTTGTAACGTTAGGTGTATGGATATGGAATACACGGTTTTGTTGGATATAGGCAGTCTTTACTAGTGGCGAGTTAACAATCTTGGTTAATTACATGTACAATATGGCGTTGCTAAGCCAAGACTAGACTCGACTTAAGCTAATAAATGAAAAATAACAAAAACATAAAATAAACATAGAATGAAACGGGATGGTAGTCCGTATGTTTTTTCTCTTTTCTTTTTTTCTATTTTTCAATTTTTTTTTTCCTTTTTCTTGATTTTTCGATTTATTTATTTATTTTTTTTTGCATAAACTCTTACCCTACCTTCCAAAATAATACATCATAGGGAATGAATATTCCCCTTACACTTGAATTTTTACATACTTTACAATAAACTAATCTAATGACTCGAATTATGAAAATCAAAACACTTGGAGTACTTTTAAGATTAACGTACATACGGGGGTAATAATATGATGTTCTTCCCCATTACTCCATAAAATAAGTACTTTACCCATGAGTCCCAATCGTCCCAAAACAATATGTTCAAGGATATGACTCGACTTAGCAACCATGTAATCAATTAGATAATTAACTTAGGGTTTAACAAATAACAATAATGCACTAAAAATGAGCGCATACATGAAAGGCTAAGGCGATTTGGGTGTACCTTTAAGTGGGGTGTAACAAATTCTTCCTTTAAGTAAGATGCTTAAAGTTAGAAACGAAAAGATAGGCTCGGAGGGGTATACTAGGGGTTTCGTGTACTAAAAATGAATACAACGCTAAGGGTGTGGGAAAAATTAATTGACTTAACTAGCCAAGTAATATGACTTAAATGGTCAAGTAATTATGATACGGGTTTAACACAAGGGTGATCCTAATGCCTCTTATCATGTAGTAAATCCTACTACACGAATGTAGTCTCACTAGCGGTCTCGGGATGCATCACTAACGCAAGTTCTAGAATCTAAATGCTACCGGTACACTCATAAGCACTAATAGTAAATGCTTTTTCTATCAAATCTAAAGGCGAACCTCACATATTTGGGTGGAAAATTTTTCTGAATGGTACGGTTTTGTGCTAGTCATACAATCTCCTATCCATGAGACGCTTGCTATGGCTAAAGTTTCACTCCTACATGTTGCAAAAAATTTTAAATTTGGTGCTAAAATTACACTAACAAGTATTTCTCATAGTTTTATTACACATCTACTATCAAACAAACAAACTCAAGCGAAAGTGTATTTGTAAGGTATCATCATTTTACCCTCCCCTTACAATTAGGATGAACATTGTCCCCAATGTTCAAGTAAAGAATGTAAAAGTGAAATAAGTAAAACAAATAAAATCAAATACTCCCCTGATTCGCTCGGTATGGATATTAAGGTGGCCAGGTTAGATCTTCCTCCAAGAAAATGAACAATCAAAGCTTCCCTTCCAGAATAATAATCATCTTCTTGTCATACATAACCTGTTAAACCTGAGAAAACAGACAAGGCAACCTTGCATAAAATCGGCGGCAATCTACATATGCTAATAAATCCTAAAAAACAAAATAAGATATAATGCTTGTGGAATGATGTTTGCAGATTTCCTGGAGATTATAAAACTAATAATTCAACAAAAACTTTAAGACTTCGTTAGAAAAACAAAACTGGTAAAATTTCCAAATTTTTACACGTGACGCCGTCAAGAGTAAACTCGTGACGCCGTCAGAAGTGACCTGCAAAAATTCTTATGTTAAGTTTCCGGAAAATTTCTGGAAAAACTTCGTCTTACTTCCTGGAAAATCCTGCAAAACTTCATTATGACTCGATACAAGCATTTGACTCTAACAAATACGAATATACATGTTCACTTAATATTGTGGAGAATCATGATCGAGTTTGTTTCTTAAAAACATATTTTGGGTTTCCCCTTACACTTATCTTTTGCGAAATACCTTTGGATGAAGTTAAGACTAAGCCAAACAACAAAATAAAGTATTTTCACCATTTTAGTTTTGAAACATGATCTACCGACAATAAAAATAAAACTTGCATACAGAAGCAAATAACAATCAAACAAATAAAAATCACACAAATAAATAAATAAAGCTTGAGTTGCCTCCCAATAAGCGCTTGTTTTTGTTCGAGTCATGAGCCTGACTCTACCCTTATTTAACGGAAATAGGGGAGATTTTCCCTACACTTAGGATTAAGTGCGGATGGAAGTAGCGATACACACCCTTAGGGTGTAAATATGCCACGTGAGGAAAGTGTGGTGGATGAATTATATGCTCAAAGGGGTGTGCTCCTATCATCATAACCATAACAAATTCAATCGGGTTAATGGGTGGATTAAGATTTTCTCCTAGAAAGGGATCATTTTCTATCAACTTAAAGAGACTACTAGTTGGGGATCCATCTTGACCTAATAAACCCGGTTTAAACCCATAATGTTTCTTGTGATCAAACATAAATGGGTGATGTAAGCATGTAAGGTCATTTTCCACTCCTATATTGGTTTCCTCTCTACAAGGCTTAGAGTCCACTACCTTTATCCTAAGACTACCCGGACTATATGGTTCGATGGGTGGATCAGGACCTATTTCAATTCCTAAATTTTCATCCAAGGATGGAAGATTAGGTAACGGTTTTGGTTGAAGCTCCGGTTCATCAAAACTAGGAACTTCCCTAGAACTAAGAATAAGGTTATCACTACAAGTGTTAAAAACTATATTCGCTAGTTGTGCTTGATCCAAGGATTCTACCTCTATTGGGGTTCCTATAGTCTCTTCTACTTCTTCCGGGTAAGTCACGGGTGGTGTGGGTGCCTCAAATGATGGTAGGACTTGTGGGGTATTTGGCGGGCTTGGATTTTCTACTTTATCATCCATCTTATCAAGATCACCTATATCCTCAACATGTGTTTCATTATAATCCAACCCTAACATTTTCCCAAGTATCTCAAGTGCTTCTCTAGGCATCTCAACTTTTATGTCCGAATCATAAGGATCATCCTCAATATTCTGACTGCTATATACAAATTACCCAAAAGATTCATCATCTGTTTCTTGAGATTCATCATCATCGATCAAAAAACCTAGGTCTTTTTTATCAATGTGATCATGTTCGGCTACATCCTCCATCACATCAAGGTCACCTATGTGTTCATCTTGTATTGTGGTGAAATCAAACCACTTCGTGCACCCAGTTATCTCATCTATACGCTTATCCCCAAACAATCTTCTTGCCTGTTCCCTTAAACTTGCTATCAATTGATCTGTAACAACGTTTGTTGGGTTGTCCATTTTTTTTGGCACGTTTGGCACAATTCTCTATGGTTTCCCATGCTTCATCAGCACTTAATCCCCAAAGGTCCCCATCTGCGGCATGGTCAATGTCCATTTTGGTATAGTGGTCGACACGATGGTAAAATATTTCAATTTGGGACCACATATCGAAATTATGATGAGGGACTTTTCGGAGTAAATATTTAAAACGAGCCCATGCATCATAGATAGGTTCATCCTCATGTTGTTTAAACATCAAGATGTCATTTGGAGTGGGTGAATTACGTGGTTGGTAGTATGGTGGATTCACGTTCTCCATAATGGCTAACAGAATAGTCAATGGAAAGGTTTTTACAAACAAAGACACAAAGAAAAGATAGACTGAAGAAGACCTATAAAAATAAAAATAAAATCTTACTAGAACGGAATCTAGCAAGTAGACCTAATAAAAAGAAATCCTAACCTAGACAATAACTATTCCCCAGGCTGCGGCGCCAAAAACTTGATGCGTAGGGATTGCACCAGGCTTTACCTCTCGAGGGATCTCGAGAAGCATACAACCCCCACCAGGCAGTGTACCTGATCGATGTAGTATAGTATAATGACAAGTACCGGGGGATTGATCGTTCAGCTAGGAATAGTGTCGCTAGGATTAGAAAACCTAAAGACTAGGTCTAGAGATGAGGGATGATTCTTTTTGTGTTTTTATATTTTTTAGAAAGCAATTAAAAATCTCTGGTTTGAAGGATTTGGGCGGAATTAGTTGCTAGTCAACTAACCCAATACTAAAGATGCAATCAAAATAAAATACTAAAAATGAAAATAAACTATATTAAACTAAAGTTGTGAGCAATATGTGGGAGAATTGTGTTTACTTAGATTTCACTACTCCCTAGATATCTTTTACACGTTAATTACTTGTTATAGTTGCGTGGATGACGGATTGTATTCCTTAATACCATTCATGGGGTGGCGTACTTACTTCCCCAATCCTATGAGCGCCTACTTCACTCCTATGTTGAGCCGGCTAAGAAGCTCCTAACATGGGATCATTAGAATTTACTCATGCATTAAATACAACCAATAAAACCTAGTACACATCGGTTCATGTTTCCTAAGACGTTCAAGCATGTTACACAATGGAGATCTGCCAGTTTTCTTAAGCCTAACATTGAAATCATTCATCCAATACAACCATAAACAAGTAATCAACACATAATTAACATCTAGGTTTCATTAGATCCAAGCAAACACAAGATAAATCTAGCCTAGCATGCTGAAATCAAGACAAGTAAAAGATATAATCAACCAACACATAGACATATTGATTGAATTAAAGAGAAGACTTATCTTAATAGCACATGAAAGGATTCAAGGGGTGAAAACCCTTGAAAGTACTGTAAAATATGAGCTAGGGTTTACAAAGTTCGGCCCTAGGTTTCTCCACACAAGTTCCTCTCTATTGAATGAAAAATAGAAAACTATATATAGAGTTTAGTAGGTGACGGTGTCAAGAACAAATGTCTGACGCCGTCATCTCGCCGCCAAATAGTTCCTCGGACTGCCTAGATCTGGGTCTGACGCCGTCATGTGTACACCTTATGCAGGCCGTCACCAAATTAACTCTTGACGCCCTTGTTGTGATGCCGTCAGATTTGCACTGGGTCATCACCACTTTTACTCCTGACGCCGTCAGGGTCTTCCTCTTGACGCTGTCAAGTACTGTTCTCAGCATGGAAAATTAAGTCTTCGGCATTTTCTTCACTTTTATGCTCCAAAAACGTCCGAATTGCTTCCTTTTCCAGATTTCACTCCCAAAGTACCTAAAATCACAAAAGGAATGATTTAGGGAAATATTTGATCAATTAAACTCAATTTCGGGCTTAAATGACCCCATAAAAGTGGTTCGTTTTTCGCCTCATCAGTATGATAGCCCAAATCATTATTATGATAGCCCACACGTAATGGGCTTGAGCATTAGTAGTGTCCATTTGTCGGGTTCGTGACCCGAGTGCGGACTATACGTCATTATGTCCCCCCAGTCTAGTATGCGCAGGGTGTAGCCACGTATGCTAGACTAACAATGATAGTGGAAAGCGTGGCGGGGAAGCTCTAAGTATTTCCAGCCAAAAATAATCATACGGTGTATTTAGTCTAAATGAGTCCCACGTATCCCTTGGAAATCGTGAAAAAGTGATGTACCTGTTGATCTCCCAGCCACACGATCAAAGTTAGTGGGATCCACATGGCGAGCATCCAAGGTTATGGGTAACCCTATATAAAGGGTGTTCCCCTTTTCACTGTGATTATCACAGTTAAATCGCCATTTCCACCATTGTTAAAATTGTCAAATACCAATCAAGAAATCTATTCTTCGTTAAGGTAACAGCGCGTGCGCTTTTGAAACTATCATAGTTTATTTTGAAAATGGTTCCCCAATTATCTGATTTTGCCTCCGAAATAACCGAGGATGAACTCCGTCAGTTCACCTCGGATTATTATATTCCCCTTGCGTTGCATCCAGTAGTACCGATGGTGGCCGCATCTATTGCTGACTTCCCTGAGGGGAAGGTAGGGGTATACACGCGCTTTTTCGAATTTGCGAATCAGCGCGTGCCCATATCCCTATTCCTGAGCGACGTGCTCAATTTTTACCGTCTGCACATATCCCAGCTGCACTGTATAGGTGCGGCGAAAATAACCAATTTTGAAGTAAACTGTCGTTTACTCGCTATTAACCCAACCATCAATCTCTTTCGCGCGTTTTACCACACAACGTGGTCAAACGGGTGGGTATCCTTTTTGAAGCACGCAGGTCGCCTTCAATGTTATACTGAGAAGCTAGACGCCCTTAGGAATTGGAGGGAGAGATTTTTCTGGGTGGATAATAAAGTGTTCCCCTGGATCTTCGAGTTCTATACTCAGGGGACGCTGCCAAAGGATGAGCGCCCAGACCCCGGGACGTACAACATAGATGATGCGGAGACAATAAATACCAACCGCATCCCCATCAACTCTTACCCCGAAGAGTTTTTGGTGCACATGGGGATTAGCCGCAACTTCTTTCAAGGCGCGGACGAAGTGCCAACTTTCCTGGATGAAGAGAACCGGGGTGGGTGCTTGTCCTTCCTTTCCTTCACATCTGTAGTGTAAGCATTCTTTTATATTGTAGTTATATGTAACTCCATTTTATTTGTTGTTTGTTATGTGTTGCGCAGAGATGGACTTGTTTAGCGTGGTGAAGCTGGCTAAGCCCACACAAGTAATTGTGGGAGTGCGTCCGTTGAAGGAGGGTGAGACGCCAATCTTGGAAGCCATAGCCGGGCGCACCATGGACTATGCGCACGAGGATCCGGATAACGTCGCCCAACCCCTACTGGAGGCGACCCCTATGCGTAGTGTTCCAAACGAGGAGGTGCAATCCCCATAACCTTTACGTACTGATTCTTCAGAGGGTATGGGGATTTTTAAGGTGGATAGTGATCAGGAGGAGGTGAACCAGGGAGTAAGCGCAAGAAGCTTTCTAGTGGTGATGGCGCGGGTACGTCTAAGAAAAGACCCCACATCATTGCTGTGGACGTGTCGTTAGAAGAGGATGTATCGCCATCCACCACTACGCAGGAGACCGCTGAGACTCCTTCTCCCAAGTAAGTAAGGAAAACTACGTCTCATTCTTTCTTCTCTTCTTGGCATAATATCTTGACCTCTTGGTCTTTGCGTGTAGTGATGAAGCTGCAGGGGGTGATGCAGCGCATATGGAGCAATCGTCACCGAAGGTGAGTCACCCTCAGGTGGAGGAGCCTTCCAAGGCAAGTGAGGAGATGTTTGCGGAGGAGCTGATAGAGGAGTTGAGCGTGGCTACTACGCGCCAGGCCACATTGGTTGCTCAACTCAAGGTGCGGTACGCTGGTGAAGGTAGCAGCAGTGCGCAGAAGGATGAGGAGATTGCGTTGCTGAAAGTGTTGTTGGCGAGTGCTCAAGCTGCAGTGGAGTCAACCGATGCGCACTCCAAGAAGCTCGCAGATGAGAAGATATCATTGCTGGCCCAATCGAGCCATGAGCATGCTGCTTTTGAGCAGTACAAGTCTACCTGCATATGGGGGTTGAAGTATATGCAGGAGAATAAGAGCAAGCACTTCGCTCAGTTGGATGAGTTCCGCAAGGCTGTAGAGGGTGCCTTGGAGAAGCAGGAGGCTAAACTGCGCAAGCTGAGCATTGAGTATGATGAGGAACTGTACCCGCACTTGGTATCTACTATTGCTGAGCGCAGGTAGCATTTAATTCCTTGTGATTTTTTTGAATGTTTCTGACTTACAGCATTTGATTTCCTCAAAATTATTGTCTTATAATGGGAATGTTGTTTCACTCGCAGGTGGCTGATCAGTCATGGTCTTCGTCTTGCTACTATGGGCACGCTAGAGTCCCAAGAAGTTGTTGAGTCTTTTGGGAACGTTGTGCAGTGTGCCATGGCGTGTGGAAAAGATGAAGCTATGGAGGAGCTGCACAAGGGCAAGATGTTGACGGTGCCCCTCGCAGAAGTGCCAGGCTACGATGGTGATGGCTATGCGGAGCTTGTTGCTGCCATGGAGAAGATGAAGCTCTTTGAGTTCCCTCGCATCGCTCAACTGGAGCGTGACCAGGATTACCCCATCAGTGTAATTATGGAGGGGTTAACCCTGGCGAGGCACGCAGCGGAGGATGCGGAGACTCAGCCTGACTACTTTTTGAAGCCCGACGAGTCGCAGCTACAGGTGCCTGTGTTTGCGCGTCCCCGAGATATCTTGAACCCCTTTGCTCTTGAGAAAGAGATTTCATTGAAGGCATCATTGGAGGACCATGCTACAAGACTCACAAGGAAGAAGGGTGTGAAGGGAAAGGCGATACTCTGTGGAGTTGGCGCCTCGCATATCCCCAGATCTGATGGGATTCCTGTCAGTGTGGCAACGGTGTCACCTGAGGATTGTAGTCTGCTTAAGAAGCTTGAGGAAGCTGGGGGTACAGCGTCCAAAGTTGGTGGCTCAGATCATAGACGCTCTCGTAGCATGTAGGCTGATATAGATTCACCTTTTTTGTTGCACATGTATGTTGAATCTATCACTTTGTATAAACTCGTAGTTTATAATGAGAATAAAGTTGGTTTTGTACGCATATTTGTATCACCATATTTGTACTTAGTTTATTTGTCTTTGCATAAAAGACATCCAAGAGTCAAACTGTGATAAAAACGTACTTAGAGAAAAAAAAATGTAGAATCTATGATCCATTATAAGTATATATTAAGTCTATAACTTTATATATATATATATATATATATATATATATATATATATATATATATATATATATATATATATATATATGCGAATATGAAATTCGTAAGTGTATGGGCTAACTTGCAGCGTACTGTAAATGCCGTATCAAGGAACCAAGAGTCTTGACTCCTAAATTGTTAAACATGCATAGTTTGCATTTTTGCGTATCCTTTGTGGGACACACATTGAACTTACTCCAACGTCTTGAAAGTAAGGTGTTTAACAAGGATGCGTGATCCAATGTTGATGGGTTTGCAACCCTCATACTCAACGAGTTATTTATCAGGTTTACTCATCCTTTTTGCCATCGTGGGTCTTAATAAATGCATGCACGCCATGTAGGCAAAAAGATAAATCAACAATATTGAGACATAAATAAGATGTAAGCAATAAAGTTAACTGTGTCGCGGAGTTAGCTAGAAACCGCGATATTTGATTAATTCTTGCAAGTTTTTGAAAAAAGAAAAAGACATTTTCCTAAAAAAAACAAAATGTAAATAGACGGACATTTATTGGGGACTTACTAAAGTGCGGAGGTGTCTGTGCGTTGGCCGTAGCCTTTCCTAAAGATAGCATCTCTTGATATTGCAAATACTCCATGTGCGTGGTAGCTCACGGCCATCCATATCACGCAGATTGTATGCGCCTTTGCCTAGTGCTTCTGTGACCTCATAGGGTCCTTCCCACTTTGGTCCAAGCTTTCCTGTATCTTCTGCGTGGCTTGCATCATTAGCACGATATACAAAGTCGCCTGGTCTGAATGAAGTGCTTCTGACTTTAGCATCATAGTATCCCTTCATCTTTGACTTAGCTCTTGCCTCACATATAGCTGCACGTTCGTGCCTTTCTTCCAACAGATCCAAGTCTATACGTCGCTCGTCGTCATTGGTTGTGACATTGACTTTCGCCGTACGAATAGTTGGCATCCCAATTTCAGCTGGTATGACAGCTTTTGTCCCATAGACAGGAGAGAATGGTGTATCTCCAGTGCTGACTTTGATTGTCGTGCGGTGCGCCCATAAAACATACGACAATTCATCCACCCATCTTCCTTTGTGTTTGTCAAGACGCGCTTTAATTCCTTCACCTAGACTATGATTTACGCGCTCAACTAAACCATTGGTTTGTGGGTGCTTAACTGACGCGAAGTGTTGTGTAATATTTAGTTACGCGCACCAGTCTTTGAACGGGTTATCACATAATTGTTTTCCGTTGTTCGAAATGATTTCTCCAGGTAGTCCAAAGCGGCATACGATGTTTTCCCAAACAAAGCGTTTTACCTGGTTGCCTGTGATAGTTACTACTGCTTTTGCCTCAATCTACTTAGTGAAGTAATCTATAGCCACAATGAGGAATTTTAGTCCCCCTGCCGCAACAGGGAAAGGACCTGCGATATCGATACCTCACTTGTAGAATGGCCATGGTGAAGTGATAGGCATTAGCTCTTGTTGTGGTTGGCGCGGGATGGGTCTATGGACCTGGAAGTCGCTACATTTCTTTATCATGTCCCGCACATCGCGATGCATAGTAAGCCAATAGAATCCTGACCTCAAGGCTCGTGCTACAACGGACCGTGGTCCTGAATGCATACTGCATGAACCAGCGTGGATATCTTGGAGTACGTAATCTTCTTGGAGAGGTCCAACACCCCGAAGCCATGGCTGTAGAAATAAGCGTCGATAGAGGACACCATCTCGAAGTTCGAACCTCTGCGCTGTGCGCCGTATCCGTCGAGCGTCCTTCTGCTCACGGGGTAATATACCCTTGCTTATGAATTCGATGATAGGTGTCATCCACGTAGGATCCTGCTCTTCTATCACCGTGGATATCTCCATCTCCGAAATGGATTTGTTCTTGAAGGTTTCCACCAATACTTGTTTTGACAGGTGCGCGAAGCTTATTGATGCGATTTTGCTCAATGCATCCGCTTTTTTGTTTTCCCCTCTCGGAACTTGTTTAATGGTGAACATGTCAAAGTTCTGGATTATGGATTTCGTCTTGTCGAGGTATTGGACCATGTTATCCACTTTAGCCACATATTCGCCCAACACATGATTGGCCACTAATCGAGAATCGACATTTGCTTCTAGGTTGTGTACACCCATTCGAGTTGCAATGCGTTATCCAGCGATTAGGGCTTCATATTCTGCCTCGTTGTTCATGGCAGTGAATTCAAAACGCAGTGCGTAAGTGAATTCCATTCCTTCTGGGCTGGTGAGGATAAGGCCTACTCCTGGCTTCTCAATGATGAAGTCTGCTAGTATCTGCCTCTTAATCGCAGTGTGTGGTCTATAAGAGATGTTATGCTCGCTTAGTAACACACTCCATTTTTGTAGCTGCCCCGATGCGTCGGGTTTAGAGATAACTTTCTTGATAGGTTGGTCCGTGATCACTGCTATTGGGTGTGCTTGAAAGTATCTGCGCAGTCTTTTAGCTGCGAATACTAAAGCTAGGACCAGCTTTTCCATTGCGGTATAGTTAATCTCTGTCTTTTTGAGTGCTTTGCTTACAAAGTATACTGGTGTTTGTACGGAGTTTCTATATGTCAATAGCACCGCGCTGACTGCACCATGAGTTGCAGACAAATACATAATCAATTCTTCCCCTGGTCGGGGTGCGACTAGTTTGGGAAGCGCTGCTATATGTTGCTTAAGCTGTTGAAAAGCTTCTTCTGCTTCCGTAGTCCAACGAAAGTCTCCCTTTTTTGTACACTTCGTGAGTGTTTTAAAGAGAGGAAGTGACTTATCCGCGGATTTGGACAAGAATCGATTCAACCCGGCTAGTTTTCCATTCAAGGACTGGACTTCTTTCAATGTGTGTGGTGAAGGGAGTTGGACGACAGCCTTTGTTTTCTGGGCATGGCTTAATGCCATCAGGCTCTATCAAATATCCAAGGAACCTGCCTTCTGTAGCGCCAAAAGTGCACTTCTTGGGATTTAACTTCATGTTGATCCTTCCCAGTGTTTTGAATGTTTCTTCGATGTCGCGCACCAACTCTACTTCGGTATGACTCTTTATGACAAGGTCGTCAACATAGACCTCTAGGTTGCGGCCCACTTGTTTCTCAAATGCATTGTCTACCAATCTCTGGTAGGTGGCTCCCACATTCTTTAGGCCAAAGGGAATTTTTGTGTAACAGTAGACCCGCTGACTTGTGTGGAAGGCTGTTTTCTCCTCGTCTTCCTTAGCCATCTGAATTTGGTGGTACCCTTTGTATGTGTCTAGGAAGCATTTAAAGGGGTATCCGCACAAAGATTCTATATTCCAATCTATCTCTCGTAGCGGGTAGCAGTCTTGTGGACATGCTTTGTTCAGATCAGTGAAATCCACACACATCCTCCAGTTGCCATCACTCTTTTTTACCATCACTGGATTAGAGAGCCAGTCATGGTAGTAGACCTCTCGCATGATGCCTGCGTCTACAAGCTTGCATACTTCCTCTAGAATGGCTTTTGCGCATTCTGGAGCCTGGCCGCGCTTCTCTTGCCGTACTGGAGGGTATCCTTCTCGGATTTCCAACTTCTGTTCTGTAATCGATCGTGGCACGCCCGTCATGTGCTTTGGTTCCCATGCGAAGATGTCTAGATTTTTCTGCAGGAGTGCGCACACGGCTGTTCTGCCTTTGTCAGACAGTGATCCCCCAATCGATACTTCCTGTTCCGGGTAATCAAGATGAATTGCGACCTTCAGGTTTGACACTTTGGCGGCGTGCTGTTCTGGAATGCGCACCGTCTCGCTTGTCTCCGCGTTGCATTCTTTGGGTGACATAGTGGTATTGTAGAGGGTGACAATGCCTCCTTCTACTGGGAATTTGAGCATCCCATGTGTTGTGGACGGTACCGCCCGCATAGCTGATATTCCTGGTCTTCCAATAGTGCCATTGTATGGCGAAGGAGATCTGATTACCATAAAGTTCATCCAGGCTGCCGTAGAGTGTTGCTCATCACCAATGACCACAAGTAATCGTAATTTCCCCATGGGCCATAAATTCTATCCTATGAAGCTAGTCAGCGACGTCGTGGCCGGAATTAACTGACTTCGTATCTCAGGTCGCAACCTTTTGAAGCAATGTTCATACATGATGGCTGTGGATGCTCATCCATCAACATACATGCGGTGGATATCGTAACCCCCATATGTATCTCAATGGTGAGCGGTTCCACTACTGCGTTGTCCGCAGCCAGAGTGGGGAAAGAGATTTCATTCCCACAAGAAAACTTTTGGCTGACCTTTTACCTAGTCTTTCGCTGCCATGATTGTATCATGCAGATGGTGTCAGCCTTGTCTTTAGGTGTCTCTTTCTTGCCCCCATTCTTCTGTTTGTCTTTCCCCTCCTTGATGTTCTTGACGAGGTGATCCATTCTACCTTCTTTCACTAATTTATCGATTAGTTGGCGCAATTGGACACACTCGTTGGTGGTATGGCCCTTTTGTCCATGATATTCGCAGTACCCATTTCCTATGCGCCGATCCTCTGGGGTGCGCATTGGTGGAGGTTTTGGGAAGTTTGCACCCTCTGTGACAAATATCTCCCTTGGAGTCTTCGTTAATGGAGTGTATTTGTCATTATCTCGTCCGCTTCCCTGACTGCGGTAGTTTTTGCTGCGGTTGCTACTCTGGTCATTGGATTGTCTCCTAGGCTGTTCTTGTGACCTATAACTTGAGTAACCTTTCTTGCTATCTGCAGCAGCAGCTTCCCCTTAGATAAAGGACCTGGTGCGCTTCATTAGTTCATCAAAGGTTTGGGGAACCTTATCATTTAATCTTCTGATAAGTTCTGGGTTATTGATCCCATTCATGAACCCTGAGATCTTTAGTACTTCGGGACATGCCTTGACGTGTATGAATTCATCCTTATAGCGCTCCACATAAGCGCTTGTGGATTCCCCTTGGCGCTGTTTTACTCTAGCAAGTTCAACAGGGTTCTTGGCACACTTCTTTCTTTGAGTAAAGTTCAAGCAAAATGCCTTTCGCAACTCTTCAAACCCGCCTATGCTTCTTCTTGGCAGCTTACTAAACCAGGTTTGCGCATTCACCACCAATGTGGAGTTAAACATGTGGCAGCACACAGGTTATGGCCAGGTTTTTATAGTAGCGGCTGATTCGAAAATTTTTAGGTGATCATCAGGATCATCCGTCCCATCATATGTTTTAACATTGGTGGGCATGCGCCTTTTCTTATCTTCTGAAAAATCGCTGATGTGCCGCGTGAATGCATCGACCTTTTGGCGGCGCCAAGGAAGGGATATATCTTCGTCCTCCTAATCGCGATGTCTTCTCCTGGACTTCCAGTGTCCTATTTCTTTGTCCTCGTTGTCCGAGGAGTCACTTGAGGAGGAGTTGACCCTTTTGTGGCGCTTGCGCCGTTTTTCCTCGGAATCCGAGCTTGAGGGGCTTTCACTTGGGGAGTGCTGTCTCCCAAGCCTATCATGAACTCTCCTCCTACTAGACCTTGGAGGGCTTTCGCTCGGTGAGCGCTGCCGTACAAGTCTATCCTGAATCCTATGGCTACCAAGCCTAGCGTGGACATTAGTACGCCTTCCATCGTATTCATGCTGCTCCGAGTACTGCGAATCAGATGCTTCAACATCCACAGCTTTCTCCCCAACCCTAACGAACACTGGAAGTTGGCGGCTATCCTTTTTGCGCCTCTCCTTCTGATAGCGTGGTGGGGATGCTTCGTACTCAGGGCCGAAGTTAAGCCGGGCTTACGGGCTCTGACTTGACCTTCTTCTTGCTTCCTCTTGCATGAGGGCAACTAAGGTTTGGTAATTTTGAGACACAAAATTACTTAGCGTTAATTCAGGCGCGTCCCCCTCTAGCGCGATGATATATGTTTCCATATTAGGTCCCCTGTCTCGATTAGGCGCACATGGCGGCTCAGTAATGTCCACGATGGGTGCCGTTTGGTGGGGAGTGGTGAAGAGAGTGCGCTGTAGATCTTCCGCACTAGTGGTTGTCGTAGTGGCCTGGGCAGTCCCTGTGGGCAGTTCTACCGTTGGAAAGATCAGACCTGGGCCTGATTCTTGGTGACTGGGCTCACTGGTTGTTCCAGAGGCCTGCTTAGAGGTCGAATCACCTTGATATTTCTTCCTCTGGGGTCACCATGTGTTTTCTCCAACTGCGGAGTTCGCTGGCTTGTGTTTCTATGCTTCGTCATTCTAGTTCTTAGTGTAGGGTCCCACGGATGGCGCCACTTGTTGATACAAAAGTTGGGCGTTCCTTGTTTGGGTTCCTGTTCTCGTATCAATTGGATCTTAATGCTTGAGACTTGCGCACTAAGAAAGCAAACAATACCGTTAGGCTTATCGTGAGATTATCTCCCACGATTATCCTCCGGCGTGAGAGTAAGTAATAGGTTTTAGGGTTATAGTGAAGAGTTAGGGTTTTTATATGATACCTCAATGAGAGCCATGATATTCTTTATATATGCACAAAATCCTTGTAGGTTTCGTGCTCCTTACTCTTCGGCGTATATCGCCTTATCCGGTCTATTGATCTTTATCCCATAAATAGAAGATCATTATCAAGACAATAAATAATATATTTGGGTTTGGGCTTTCTTAAGCCCAAACCGTTAGTATGATAGCCCAAATCATTATTATGATAGCCCACACGTGATAGGCTTGAGCATTAGTAGTGTCCATTTGTCGGGTTCGTGACCCAAGTGCGGACTATACGTCATCAGGTATAGATTGAAAGAAAAAGGAGAAAAGAAAAAAATGATGAAGGGAAAGAAAAAAAATATTTAATTGTATATAAAATATTATTTTTTAATGTTTTGAACTACTATTTAAATTATTATATTTTTAAAAGAAATGAGAGAAATAGACACATAAAGAAAAATAACCCCACCTGAAAGAAATAGAAAAAATTAGAAAAATAAAACTCTAAATTCTAATTGGTTGGTATCATCAAAGATACCAATTCAGCCTCTTATCAAATCTATCATTTTATACTATGAGCACGTTTGGTAGAGAGAATTTTAAAGAAATGAAATGAAGTAGAGAATTTTATTCAACTCTAATCTTTGGTAATAATAGAGACTTGACCCGAGAAATGAATAAAAAAATAAATAACATTTTGTCATATAAGACTCACATGTATTTTTTTGTTGATTTTTATTTTTTTTCTAAATAACAATTCTAAAAAATATATATTTAAAAATAAATATATTTTTAAAATTATTTTTTAAATTTATTTAAAAAAAACTTATTTTAAAAAAATATTTAATTTTTTTTTATTTTTTTAAATTTATTTTATATAAAATTAATTAAAAATATTATTTAAAAAAATATTTTTTTCTAAATAACAATTATATAAAACATATATTTTAGAAAAATATATTTTTTTTAAATTATTTTTTATAAAATTTATATTTAAAAAAAATTAAAGACTATTAAAAAAAATTATTTTAAAAAGATTTTATTATTTTTTAAATTTTATTTTATAAAAATCATTTAAAAAAATATTTTTTTAAAATCTATTTTTTTAAAATTAAACAAATTATTTTTTTTAAATAATCTATTTGACACTAAACATTAAAATACACATGTAAGGTAAAAAGGAAAAATACATATCGTAAAAATATATTACAAAAACTAACCATTTTCATTTCTCCAATTTTCCAACAAAAAGTGATGGAAATCTATACTACATATAATGCATGAAGCACTCTCTCTTCAAATTTTTCAGATTTACAAGAAATAATGCATGATTTACAACACTTTAATGCACCCAATTTTCAGAATTACAACAAAGTAAGCATATTGTACAATAAAAAACAGCGCAGTGTCATTTTAAGACCAAAATTCTACCTAAACAACATTGATGCTATTAAAAACACCCCTTCACCAAAAATTACAACCATTTAAGCACAATGTACAATAGCTTTTAAGTAAATACAAGTCATGAAACACAAAGCACAAGTATGTAAAGCACAATGATTTTAAGGTTTACAATATATTTAACACATATAATTAATACACTAATTAATTAACCTTTTCACCGAAATATATAATCATTTAATCATAATGTACAAGCTAATCAAGCTACTAAGCCAAGTACTTAAAATAAAGCCATTAGGCTGGGCACAGTGGTCGGTCGACTGGACCGGTCGCCCCTGCGCTCACCGAGTCGCCGCCACTGCAACCACAAGATCGATGAAGGTCGGACGGCTCCAAAATTCACAAACCAGTCACCCCCTCGACCGATTAATGCATTCCACAGAAGAATAAAAAATGTACCGTTACATATCAAAACAAAAACGAAGATGAAACGAAAGAATAAAAGCGCAATCATCATTGAAGCCAAAACAAACATCAAACTTATTCCATCTATAGTCCACGAACAGAAAGTATACATCAACAATAAAACCCAACTTCTACATTTGCCTCAGTTCTAACCCCATCTCAAAACCACCATCACGGTCAACACAACATAAAACCTTAGAGAGAGTTTTCGTTTGATATTCAAGAAACGGGTCTGATTTTCTTCCAAATATAGATTTTTGGTTATGTTCGGTTATCAAGATAAGAAAGAAAGGAAGAGTATTTGATGTTTGTGTGGCTGCAAATCATAGCTGTGTATTTTTGTGAGGGAAATTAGGGCATGAATGAGGTAATTTAGGTTTTGTTAACGTATTTATAAGTCCTAACATTTGGGTTATATACCGGTTTGGTTGTTAATTGGGCTGGCCAAATGATATCACAAATTGTTTGGTAGTTTTATCATGGGCCTTAATAGATATTGATGATTTAAGTTTGTTTAGGCTGAAAATGGTTTTAGACTAATTACCTCGGTAATTGAGCCGTATATTATTTGTATGGTATAGTTGATTTTGGGCTAATTTTGATATTTGGTTCATGTGAATAGTGTATATTAAAAATGAAAGTGTAGGGGATATATATAGTGGAAAAAAGATGGATTTTTTTGAAATAAAAAAATAAATATAAATGTCGGTCGCCTTAGTATGCCTAAAAGGTCGCATGTGGGTTAGAAAATTTAAAGGTGATTGTGCTGAAGGAAAGAATCAAGATTTTTGTTTGTGGTAGCTTCGGTTAACAGTAAATGAAATTATACTACTGCTTTTTTTTATGGGTTCCAATACCGTCTTCCACGATGTATGGGGAGGTTGAGATGTAGAAAGCCTTACCCCTACCTAAGGTAGAGAGGCTGCTTCCAGTTTTATCTAAGATAGGAAAGGACCTTCGACCTTTTGTAGAGAGTCAGGATCGAACCATTGACCTCTAGGTTAAGATGCAATGGGTTTTCCAACTGATCCAACCCTAAAATTATTGTTATTTGTAAATTAATCATTAAAAAAAAATATGGCCGCATAACATCAAATTACCAGAAAATATAGTCACAGGGTACCCGCCGCTGCATCGCACGGGTACCCTGGTAGTGAAACTTTAAAAATTACACTATCAATTCTCTATCAACTCTCTCCAATTATCCACCTTTTTATTTCTCTCATCTACCAAACAATGGAATTTATTTCCATTTGTTGTAATGACACACCCTATGTGTCATTTAAAAGAACATGTACCAACCACTTGATTTGAATTTTCTTTGAATCCAAACCCACTCATACCCATATACCAAACGGGCTATAAGTTTTCCAAGCTAGTATTTTTAGCCTCTCAACTTTAGCACTCCACCCGTATCAATTCTTTAACTCCAATTGCACTATAAAACAGAATAAAAAAACACAAGTTAAGACTTATTTCCAACTAAGACTATATTTTAACTTCCCTCCTTAATTTTAGCTTGAAAAACATCAAATAAAGCCATTTTTTAGAAAAAAATATCCTGGTTTTGTCTAGCCCTTTTGTAAAAATATTTGTTGTTTGGTTTGCAGAATCAATTTCTTTTGATTCAAGTACACCATCTAAAATTTTTTCTTTTACAAAATGTAAAGTCAATTTCTAAATACTTTGTTATTTCATGAAATACAAGATTAGCTTCAATCTTAATTGCAGCTTGAGTATCACAACCCATTTTAACTAGTAAAAACTTTCCTAGTTTAAGTCTTTAATGTAACACCCCGAAAATTTGATAAGCAGCGGAAGTCTAATCGGGGTCATTACAGTTTAGAACACAATCATACTTATAGAAAACAATTCAAAAGATAAGTTGATATCATTTCATGAAAACTCAAAGTATTCAGAGTTACAAACATTTTCCAAATGTTAATTGTTTCACAAAAGAGGTGATGAGTTTGAAAAGAATGCTATAATTATTGAAATAAAAGGGAGGTCCTGTGTGCCATTTTCGCCAGCTCCGTGCCATCATGTCGTTAATTTCCTAAGATAAACATGCTAAAAAGTCAACAAAACAGTTGAGTGAATCCATAGTAGTTTAAATTTGTAATAGTGTGAACACAAGTCAAATATTTTAAATAAACAAACCAAGATGATTGGTCTTGATTAAACGGGTGTCATATTGCTCCTAAGCCTCTCGAAACTCAAGCCTTAACATGGGTGATATCAAATAAAGATATAATCACCTACACCACAAGGGATGTAGATGACAAAAGGAGCCCTCGGTGACAGAAATGTGCAAAATTTCCATGGTACCTCGAATATAGAACATCCCCTGCCAAATGATCACTTTGGCAGAGATGGGTTGCCGTCTCCAATAGATCTATCAACTATATTCGCGCTCACTCGCAAGTGATTAAAGTTCCTGATATGAGGGACTTGTAGCACGGGTGTCAACTTAGGCAATATCATATAATAATCGCATACTAAAAATACTTGTATTCTGTTTATAACATGTATCTCCCCATGGGGTTTAAAAACAATTAAAAATGTGGGACTATGAACTCACCTGATGGGTGTGTGCAAAACTCAAACGGTGCTCAAAGGTGACGGTGTATTGCTACGACTAGCAATGAATAACCTCAGACTTGCGACCTAAATTAATATATATATATATATATATATATATATATATATATATATATATATATATATATATATATATTGCTATCGGTGATTCAGATATGATGCGTGAATGACAAGTGATATGTCTCAAGTACGGTGATATCGATTTCAGGTGTCTTAAATTATCCAAAATAACTTTATATAGTTATTTATAATGTTGATACGAAAATGTGATCGATGTACGTTGATTTATCCGTTATAATAATAACGTTAATAAAATATTTATTTTAAATATTTTTAGTAGTAGTGGATATTTATTTAAGTTATATTATATATATGAGTATATATTTATATATTACAAAAATAAATATGTAAAGTAATATTAGTTCAAATAAATAATAAGATACCAATGTCAAGTTTGACCCTTAACTTTAAGAAGTTACGCCTTTTTATCCTTGGTGAAAAATAATTACATTTTTAGTCCTTTTTAGTTTTTTTACACTTTAGGCCTTAAGTTTAAGGTATTTACAGTTTCTACCCCTTTAGTTCCATTAAAATTGACTGTTTTTAGTTTGGTCCGAAGGTTTGGCTGTTTTGACACTTTTGGTCCTTTAACGAGATGATTTGCAAAATTAGTCCTTTGTTAAGTTTTTGAAAAGTGAACTTTTGTACATAGAAAGTAAACATTTTTAACTTATAAAAACCTTACGAAAATCTGTTTTGAAATATAATAGTGTCGAGTTTTTGCTTAATTCATGATTCAAAAACTTTAAGAAAATCCCACATGGGCCTCGTTTGCTCATTTCAGGCCCAATCGACTTCACAACTTGTTTTAGGGGAGTTTGAACAATGCTTAGGATTAGGTTCATTTTACGTAGTGTTTGACAGTAGTAACCTTGCATGTTTCAACATTTTGTTTTAGTCTTGCGTAAAGAGTCGAGTGGTAAGTTAACATATATGGGTTGTACGCGTAATTATGAAAATATAAGGTCATTTCTCAAGGGTGTCGAGGTGACTTGTGTTGGTGTTTTATGTGTTTAAGTGCTACGCAATGCATGTAAAAGAAAACAAATAACGTAAGTATTGAAAAAGGAGTGAACAACTTACAACACCAAAAGAGGTAGTGAAGTGGTCGAGTTGTACGAGAGGTGAAACGAAGAAACACGGACAACGAGCAAACCCTTGTAAAACCTTATCAAATATTAACCTACGTTCATGATTGTTAACCCTAAATAACTTATACTTCGATATAATTCTTGTGTTGCTCCCTCATATGTGATAATGGCGAGACAAAGAGATGTTTGTTGGTGATTTTCGTGAGTTATGAAAATGTGGTGAGGATGTGCATTAAATGTGAGTATTTATACGAAGATTAAGGGAGTTTTGAAAGTCCTAAGCATGTGATTCTTGTTGTACATGAGCTTGACTTGTCAATCGATTCAAGACAAAAATGTCCATGGTACTAGAGGTTTAGTCATGTCGAGCTTTAGAGTCAAATAGCCATAATGAGTTCTTTTGATTTGTTTAAGTCTAGACTTAGGTGAGTTGGTGAGACATGTAAGTACATGTTCGAATAAACAAAGAAGGAAGAGGTATCATGTGATCTTTGTTTGGGTCATTAGAGACACATTACACAATGGTTAACCATGTTTAGTACAAAAGCATGTTATTAAATATTTGTTTAGGACCATAGCTTGGAGTTTGTAGGGTGGGTTGGGTGTTTGGTCTTGGATGTTTACACACGCAAAGGGAAGAAAGGAAAAGAGGGTGGAGTGGTGTCGAGTTATAGTGAAACAAAGAGAAGGTTTCGAAGTAACTTGTGCTTGATAGGGCTTTACCCTTTGGGTGCTTTGTGTCGAGTTGTACAAGGAACAAAGGAAGAAAGAAACTAATCAAGGGTGTCAACATGGTTGTGTTTGTGTCCAAATGATGTGACTGTCATGGTGTCGAGCAAGGAAAGAAAACGAATTGCCATGAGAACAATACTTGGTGGTGTCGTGTTCGAATCAAAAGTGCAACAAAATGTGTAACCTTTTACTAGTGAATGTGGTGATGTTGTGGGCGTGTAAGTCGTGGCTCAAAACAAAAAAAATAGACGAGTTGGGCTCGTGTGATCATTGGTCCAAATCAATGAAACAAGCCATTGGGCTTGGGTGGTTGATACGTGGGAATCGCACCAGGCCTTACCTCTCGAGGGATCTCGAGAAGCTTACAACCCCCACCAGGCAGTGTACCTGATCGTTGTAGTATAGTATAGTGACAAGTACCAAGGGATTGATCGTTCAACTCAGAAATATTGTCACTAGGATTAGAAAACCTAAAAACTAGGTCTAGAGGTGAATGATGATTCTTTTTGTATTTTTATATTTTTATAAAAGCAATTAAAATCTCGGTTTTTGGAATAGTGGGCGGAATTAGTTGCTAGCCAACTAACCCAAATGACTAAATATGCAATCAAAATAAAATAACAAAAATAAAATGAAATCTAATTAAACTAGTGGTGTAAACAATGATGGGGAGAGTTGTGTTTACTTAGGTTTCATTACTCCCTAGATATCTTTTACAGGTTGATAATTTGTTACAATTGCATGGATGACGGGTCATATTCCTTAATACTAGTCGTAGGGTCATGTACAATATTCCCTAACTCTATAGGATCCTACCTCACTCCTATGTCGAGCCGTTAGAAGCTCCTAACATGGGATCATTAGAATTCTCCTACGCATTAAATACAACCAAAAATCATAGTACAACTTTGATCATGTTTCTTAAGACGTTCAAGCATGTTACCAATGGAAGTCTGCCAGTTTTCTTAAGCCTAACATCGAATATAATCATCCGTAACAACTATAAACAAACAATCAACCTATAATTAACATCTAGGTTTCACTACATCTAGGCAAACGCACAAGAGATCTAGCCAAGCATGTTAAATTGAAGACAAGTGTAAGATATATTCAAACAACACATAGACATATTGATTGAAATGAAAGAGTACTTATCTCAATTGAACATGTAAGGTTTCAAAGGGTAAAAATCCTTGAAAAAGCTGAGAAAATCGGACTACGGTTTATCTCCAAAGTTACACCCTAAAAGTTACACACTAATGAATGAAAATTGCAAAACTATATATAGATTTTACAGGGTGACGGCGTCAAGAAGAAAATTCTGACGCCGTCCATAATGAAATCGGATAGCCTAGATCCACTTTTGACGCCGTCACCGTCACTAACATTTGGACCATGACGGCCTATGGTGACGCTGTCATGTCCATAGTACAAAAATCTCTGGACCATCACGGACTTAATCCACTTCCACCTCTTGTATTACTCTTGACGCCGTCATTAAGAAATTTGTGACGCCGTCAGGTACTGTTCCCAACAAGGAAAATTAAGACTTTGCCGTTTTCTTCACTTTTATGCTCCAAAAACATCCAAAATGCTTTTTTTTTCTTCCAGAATTCACTCCAAAAGTACCTAAAATGACAAAAGGAACGATTTAGGGCAATATTTGATCAAATAAATTCGAATCTGGGCTAAAATGACCCCCTAAAAATGGTTCATTTTTCGCCTCATCAAATATCCTTACACTTGAGATTTGCTTGTCCTCGTGCAAATGCGCTTTTATTCTAATCAAAATACAAGTTAGGGGTCATTTAACACTAATATAAAAGTAATTACAACAAATAATCGTTCCACTAAAGACCAAAGACAAGAACGGAGGTCATACACTAGCACCTCACAAATAGTGTTTAGATACTCACATCTCTCGGGTGTAATAAAGTATATATCAAAATATGGAAATTAAAAATATCTCTCAATACCTGTCATAGCAAAATAGATTACCATAGGCTTGTGAAAGGATCAAACCTCCGCCACTTGGCGTAAGGACCTAGGATAAACTATCAAAGAGGTCTTTTAAAGGGTTATAACGTTAGGTGTAGGGATATGAAATACACGGTTTTGTTGGATAAAGACAATATTTATTGGTGGCGAGTTAATCATCTTTGTTAATTACATGTACAATATGGCGTTGCTAAGCGAAGACTCGACTTGACTTAAGCTAATAAATCAAAAATAACAAAAACATAAAACAAACATAGAATGAAACGGGATGGTAGTCCGTATGTTTTTTCTCTTTTCTTTTTCTATTTTTTTTCTTTTTCTTGATTTTTTTTGTTTTTTTGTTTTTGTTTTTTTTTTTTTTCTTTTTTTTGTTTTTTTTTGTTTTGTTTTTGTTTTTGTTTTTTTTTTTGTTTTTTGCATACACTCTTACCCTACCATCCAAAGTAATACATCATAGGGAATGTACATTCCCCTTACACTTGAATTTTTACATACTTTACAATAAACTACTCTAATGATTCGAATCAATATAATTAAAACACTTGGAGTACTTTTAAGATTAACGTACATATAGGGGTAATATATGATGTTCTTCCTCATTACTCCATAACATTAGTACTTTACCCATGAGTCCCAATCGTCCCAAACCAATATGTACAAGATATGACTCGACTTGGCAACCATGTAATAAATTAGATAATTAACTAAGGGTTTAAACATGTAACAATAATGCACTAAAGATGAGTGCATACACGGAAGGCTAAGGCGATTTAGGAGTACATTTAAGTGGGTTGTAACAAATTCTTCCTTTAAGTAAGATGCTTAAAGTCAGAAACGAAAAGATAGGCTCAGAGGGGTGTACTAGGGGTTTCGTGTACTAAAAATGAGTACAACGCTAAGGTGTGGGAAAAATTAATTGACTTTACTAGCCAAGTAATATGACTTAAATGGTCAAGTAATTATTATACGGGTTTAACACAAGGGTGATCCTAATGCCTCTGATCATGTAGTAAATCCTACTACACGAATTTAGTCTCACTAGCGGTCTCGGGATGCATCACTAACGCAAGTTCTAGAATCTAAATGCTACCGGTACACTCATAAGCACTAATAGTGAATGTTTTTCCTATCAAATCTAAAGGCGAACCTCACATATTTGGGTGGAAAATTTTTCTGAATGGTACGGTTTTGTGCTAGTCATACAACTCCTATCCATGAGATGCTTGCTAAGGCTAAAGTTTCACTCCTAAATGTTGTAAAAAAATTTAAATTTGGCGCTAAAATTACACTAACGAGTATTTCTCTTAGTGTTATTACACACCTACCATCAAACAAACAAACTCAAGTGCAATTGTATCCTATAAGGTATCATCATTTACCCTCCCCTTACACTTAGGATGAACATTGTCCCCAATGTTCAATTAAAGAATGTAAAAGTAAAACAGGTAAAAGAATTAAAGCAAATACTCCCCTGATTCGTTCGGTGTGGATAGTGTGGTAACAAGGTTAGATCTTCCTCCAAGAAAATGAACATTCAAAGCTTCCCTTCCAAAAAATAAATCATCTTCTTGTCATACATAACCTGTTAAACCTGAGAAAACTAACAAGGCAACCTCGCGTAAAATCAGCGGCAATCTATATATACTAACAAGTCCTAGAAAGCAAATTAAGATATAATGCTTGTGGAATGAATGTTTGCAGATTTCCTGGAGTTTATAAAACTAAAGAATTAACAAAAACTTGAAGACTCCGTTAGAAAAACGAAACTAGCAAAATTTCTAGAATTTTACACATGACGACATCAAAAATTATTTCTTGACGCCGTCAGAAGTGACATGCAGAAATCTTTATGTTAAGTTTCCAAAAAATTTCTGAAAAAACTTATGTCCTACTTCCTGGAAAATCCTGCAAAACATCATTATGACTCGATACAAGCATTTGACTCTAACAAATGCTAATACACATGTCCATTTAATATTGTGGAGAATCATGATCAATTTCTTTCTTAAAAACAAATTTGGGGTTTCCCCTTACACTTATCTTTTTGCAAAATACCTTTATATGAAGTTAAGACGAAGTTAAACGACAAAGTAAAGCACTTTCACAATTTTAGTTTTGAAACATGATCTACCAACAATAAAAATAAAGCATGCATACGGAAACAAATAACAATCAAACAAATAAAAATCACACAAAACATGGGTTGCCTCCTAAGAAGCGCTTTTCTTTATTTTACGAGTCTTGTAGCTAGACTCAAGGTCATGGGAAATTACGTGACCTCGTCGTTGGTCTCATTCTCTAGGTCATCTCCAATCTCGGGATCGCTTTCATAATGCAGGTATTTTGGGTCTTCAAACTCAAAAACATATTTCCGATACTTAGCTCCAAGGTTACTAACATCCTTAAAGAATCCACAAGATAAATCAGAAGTGTTTTTACATCCTCTCCGAACATCTTCATCACATAAGACAAGTTGAGAACCTAGTTCATCAAGCCCGTCACAATCAATTCCCTTGAGGTCTTTCCTCTTGTATGGCGTTTGGTATGACACACCCTCCTAATTCCATCAGTGAAGGTCATGATTTTGTTTTGGTTGTCAACCATTAAGTTAGTGATTTCACAAAAGGGCGCTCCAAAAACAACTTGTGACAACCTTGGGTCAACATACTCCTCAATGTTGTCCACGATTGTAAAGTCCATTGTGAATGCCATATTTCCTATGAACACCTAGATTTCATGATCTCTACCAACAACATTTTCTCCATTATAAATTATCCCCCATCTGCAAATATTGTTATAATGGAATAGGGACATAAAATTCTTATGTAGGAACACGTTAATGTAGACATTATCGAAATACTTATGACCGATCATACAAGGGATTTTGAGGTTATTCGAATCATGCCGCCTTATCCTCTCTGATCTCCCATCCTGTGATCCATAGATAATCCCATCTAGTGATGGACGGTACTCATACACCTCCTCATTACCCTTCCGAGAAATCACCTTCCTGACACAATTGGTGAATAATGCACTACCATCTTTCTCATCCAGGATCACTCCCGATTCATTGACAAATGGTTTCCCGAGGACGAGGTTGGCTAATGTTAGATTAGTAACAGAATCTATGTCATTGACCACGGTGAGGTCAATGTTATAGACGAATCCTCCAATCATAACCGAAAACTGTTTTATTATCCCGGCGTTATCGATTCTTTCACACGGAATACGTTCAGGGAAGGTTTCGTTGTACAGGGATAGGGGGATTATGTTGATAAGGAGGTTAGGATCTATGTGAGTATCGGTTATGAGCTTCTTCCTAGTAGTGCAGGAAATCTTAAAAACTTCAGAGTCGCTTCCCTTAATCCTATCACTACTCCCTATAGTCATATCCACCAAATTTTTCTCGAGTTCTTCCATAATAGATTCACTCGAAATAGCTGGATTCTTCGTGTGCTCTTTTGATCTCTCTTTCGCTTCATCCAATTCTCTTGATTCTTGTGTGACAAAGTCCTCGAATGAGTTGGCAGTGATGTTGGCCAATTCGTGGTCTAACTTTGAGGTTTCATTCTTAACTTCATGACCCTTATTTCCAGTTGGTTGCTGGCTCTGGTTAGTTGTAGGAACAGATATTGTGGTGATAGTATTCACAAATGGATTGGTCCTAGGGGGTTAACATGGTCCCTAACGTCCTTTACCTTTGGTGACAGATGTTTAAAGAGTTTACTCGGACTTTTTATTTTCACAGGAGAGGTTGGCTGATTCATGACAGTGACAGATTTGACCTCTTCAGCCTGAATTGGTTTATTAATAGCGTGCTCTTTAATAGCAATTAATAGATTACAAATCTTGTCATTCATATTGGCTTGCTGTTGTCTAAATCTGGTCTCGGGCGTGGAAAGCTGTAACTCTTGAGAGAGAATGAACTTTTGCAAGGCATCTTCATAGCTTTGCCTAGGAGTGCTTTGTGAGAGAAAATGCTCAGACCATTCGAGTGGAGGAGAATCAATGAAGGATACGCTCCGAGTTTGGCATCCTCTGAAATTTGGTTTATCCTTCCATGCCTCATAGGCCTCGTCAAAGTTTCGAGGACCTCTATTAGTGGCGAGCTCTCTATCCTATGTTTTATCAACGCGTGACGATGTGAATTCCTTAAAAGCATGTTTTGGAAGCTCCATGCAGTTATGAGTTTCATGAGGGCCATTACATAATTTACATGATGAGGTGATTTTGTTCATTTGGCTTGAAGGCTTAGGAGTTTCGTAGGATTTCATAAGAAACTTGATTTGGTCTTCAAGTTCCATGATCCTACGGTCGGGAGTGCTAGAATTGTTCGAAGGCAAAGATATTGCCTTGACCGTTTTGTTCAAATCACGGGGATCATTCCAACTTTTGTTGTCATAGAGAGCAAGATCTTCTATGAGTTCCCATGATTCTTCCGCACTAAGTTCACGTAGCTTGCCACCGGCCGATTGGTCAATGGTTCGCCTTGTGGAGAGATTGATATGGTCATAGAAGATTTGGACTTGTAGCCAAAGATCTATGCCATGATGAGGGACTTTTTGGAGTAAGTCCTTGAAACAAGTCCATGCTTCATATAGAGTTTCACCTTGATGTTGTTGGAACATCAAGATATCATTTCTAAGCTTGGTAGTTGTAACACCCCAACCCAATAAAGGTAGGAATATTACGTTATGGTGTCATATCAAAGCAAACATAAGCATACACCTTAAGTAATACAAAAGAATCTCAAAGGTTACAAAGGTAAAATCTGAAGTACACGGTTACAACTGAGAACAGAAATAAATACTAAGTATAAAAAAATGTAATCACTTCTAGTCATCTCTAATCCAAATGGCTATCGATGTGTAGTCTTCTAAGTCCAAAGTGCTCTCCACCCATAACCCAACTTCTACTAAAACCTGCCGCAGGAAAAGGAAATGCGGCTGAGCTTTACAAGCTCAGTGAACAGATATAACAACAAAGTAATATGAAACAAAAATGAATACAGAATGGTGTAACAGAAATAACTGAAATATAATCAAAGTAACTGAAATAGAAATAAAGGTAAAGGTAAAGGTTAAGGATAGTCATCTACCACGAGCCCAGAAACAGATATCATATAATTAGCATAATCACACATCTTCATAAATATAAATATAGAGGGGAGACCTCTCAGATAATCAAACAATAATGAGGGGTGTCCTCATAAGGGTAGAGTAGCGAGCTCCCAGAAATGTGAAGGACGTGTATTGCACACACAGCCACATTCACCAGACATTATCATATCAGAAACAGAAACAGATCTAGGATGCATCCATACGCCCCACAGAATCAAATTGGCCATAATATATCATATCATAAAGTGTGCACATAATATAACAGAAAGGGAACGTGGCAGAACATCACTCTACTGCCCTAGAGTCATGTCAGAGGTGCATCTCTGACACGGACATGGAACCCCCATGCCTAGTGAAATAAATTTGGCTCGGGTGTCAAACTAGAATAGGTCATACAGAATATCATAAAATGATACATAACTAAGGTCATAAAAATCAGATCAAAATAAATATCAGAGATTTATATCATATCAGAGGTTCATATCATAAATTCAATTCAAAGGGTCAAATCAGAAGGTTATATCAGAAGGTCAAATCAGAAGGTTCAGATAAAACAGAGGTTCATCACATAAAAGGTTAAAAAACAAAAGGGTTTCATAGCAAAGGCATAGGGAACCCTAATAATAAAAGATAGCAAGAGAAAGGAGATCATGAGAAACCTTTACTGAAAAGGTCTGAATATCTGTACCTTAGATCGCAAGTGCGAACATAAGAGAAACATAAAGATCGGAAGTAAACTCCTTCTTCAGCGAATCTACACGAATTTATGATCGTCTTATTACGAATAACTTACTTTAAATCAGATTACTCATTTTGGTCGGCTTTCCATTTTTAGTAACTTTCCTTTTATAGCAACTTTCAAAAAAAATAGTAACTTTCAATATTTAGTAAGTTTCCCGAATTAGTAACCTTGATACTTTAGGGTTACAAAAGACAATTAAGTAAAGTTTAGGGTCAAAATGTAAATTATCAAAATTAAAAATTAAGAATGTCAAATAAAATTATTTTAAAGTTTATATTTTAATTTTATATTAAAACAATAATTTTAGACCTTCATAAATCCATGCATGCATATGTCAAAATTTGTATACACATGCCCATGCACATTGTCGAACATACACACTCCCCTCGTTAAACATATTACATGCATAACGAAAACTCAACTCTACTCATTCTAATGCTATACAACTCACTCATTCATATGTTTTATTTACTAGTTTTAATAAACTAAATCGCAACCTTTTTATTCGTTTGTAACACAAGTTGATTATTAAGACCATTTAGAAACATCAATCATTAATCTCTTTTAAATCTCATACATATATAATCAGGTTTTGGTTTCTCTTTCAAATCCATTCGAGACCAATAAAACATGTCGTGGGTTTTCCTTTATGCTTTAAAAGCCATACGAAACAAACATGTTTCCATAACTCTTTATCTATTCGATTTTATGTATAGGTTTTGGTGTACCTTTTTAGAGTTTTGTCATTCAGAAAATAATGAAGCATGTTCTACCTTCTTTTCTACATTCGAAAACATGACAACCAGTTACCATATTTGTAAGGTCGAGCCACCAATAAATACTCACATGTAAGTTTTATAGTCGATATATAGGAACCCCAAACATGATCGAGAAAGTAAGAAGAAATCTAACAAGAATTAGATGAATTGAACAAGTGTCGAAAACCATACCCTTGAAGCGTGTACACAAGCAGAAACATCATGACTCGTGATCGAATACCGAGTTACAACTCAACTGAACAGCCATGCTCCACACATCGATTGGAAAGATTCAAACCCACGACCACACCCATGTCGAACGGCAATACAACCACCTTTATTGGATCGAACACCAACCAGATCATCACCACATCGAAACAAAACTACCCACGTTCACACCACTTCGCGAGCGGTATAAACCCTACTAACAACACATTTTTTGTCGAATAAAAACCCAACACCAACACCACGTTTACGTCAGTCATAACAAGCCACTACCAGCCTCTTTGTTGCACCCTTTTGGTCGATCAGAAAAGGAGAAAAGAATGACAGCCGCTGGTTTGTCTTTTAGGGTTAGGGTTTATATTTTTGTGTTGAAACGTATTGTTGTGAAAAAATAAAACACCGGATCCCTTTTTATATTTTTCTGTGGTTGTGGTTGGGCCAAAGGAGGCCAAAACTTCATGGGATCAACAATGGATCTAGTAGTTTGTATTATTTTTTATGAAATAGAAGAAACGGCCGAAAAAATGAATTCGTGTCACGTAAATATTTCCACGTATTTTATTTTAGATTTCCATGTACTTTCGGATTCATGAATGTGTTCATAATTTCACTTGTGATGTTTCGTTTTTAAATTTTATGGGTTTACGGTAAATTCATTTAATTATATTCGTGTTTTTAAATAATCGTACCCGTAACTTAGAAAAATTTCAAATTGTACGTAAAATTAGGATTACGGAATTTAGGGTTTTACAACTCTTCCCGTCTAAAAAGAAGATTTCATCCGTGAAATTGCAAAGAAATGAAGCAGAGACATAACAAATCATAACAAGCATGAAAACTTGGTTTCTCATGATCCTATCTTGTCGATCTTAGATGTTTTTCCATTTCACACAAACGGAACATATCAGGTGGTGTCAATTTCAAATGAATAGGGTGTCACATGCAAAGGATGATAGGGATATCCCATCGGAGTAGATACACGAAAGAGGTTATGAACATGTGATGCGTGGGGTTTGCACCAGGCTTTACCTCTCGAGGGATCTCGAGAAGCTTACAACCCCCACCAGGCAGTGTACCTGATCGATGTAGTATAGTATAATGACAAGTACCGGGGGATTGATTGTTCAGCTAGGAATAGTGTCGCTAGGATTAGAAAACGTAAAGACTAGGTCTATAGATGATGGATGATTCTTTTTGTATTTTTATATTTTTATGAAAGCAATTGAAAATCTCGGGTTTTGAAGGATTTGGCGGAATTAGTTGCTAGTCAACTGACCCAATACTAAGATGCAATCAAAATAAAATACTAAAATGAAAATAAAACTATATTAAACTAAAGTTGTGAGCAATATGTGGGAGAATTGTGTTTACTTAGATTTCACTACTCCCTAGATATCTTTTACACGTTAATTACTTGTTATAGTTGTGTGGATGACGGATTGTATTCCTTAATACCATTCATGGGGTGGCGTACTTACTTCCCCAATCCTATGAGTGCCTACTTCACTCCTATGTCGAGCCGGCTAAGAAGCTCCTAACATGGGATCATTAGAATTTACTCATGCATTAAATACAACCAATAAAACCTAGTACACATCGGTTCATGTTTCCTAAGATGTTCAAGCATGTTACACAATGGAGATCTGCCAGTTTTCTTAAGCCTAACATTGAAATCATTCATCCAATACAACCATAAACAAGTAATCAACACATAATTAACATCTAGGTTTCATTAGATCTAAGCAAACACAAGATAAATCTAGCCTAGCATGTTGAAATCAAGACAAACATAAGATATAATCAACCAACACATAGACATATTGATTGAATTAAAGAGAAGACTTATCTTAATAGCACATGAAAGGATTCAAGGGATGAAAACCCTTGAAAGTACTGTAAAATATGACCTAGGGTTTACAAAGTTCGGCCCTAGGTTTCTCCACACAAGTTCCTCTCTAATGAATGAAAAATAGAAAACTATATATAGACTTTAGTGGGTGACGGCGTCAAGAACAAAGGGCTGACGCCGTCATCTCGCCGCCAAATAGTTCCTCGGACTGCCTAGATCTGGGTCTGTCGCTGTCATGTAGTCTCCTTATGCAGGCCGTCACCAAATTAACTCATGACGCCCTTGTTGTGACGCCGTCAGGTTTGCACTGGGTCGTCACCACTTTTACTCTTGACGCCGTCAGGATATTCCTCTTGATGCCGTTAGGTACTGTTCTCAGCATGGAAAATTAAGTCTTTGGCGTTTTCCTCACTTTTATGTTCCAAAAACGTCCGAATTGCTTCGTTTTCCAGATTTCACTCCCAAAGTACCTAAAATCATAAAAGGAAAGATTTAGGGTAATATTTGATCAAATAATTTCAATTCCGAGCTTAAATGACCCCCTAAAGTGGTTCATTTTTCACCTCATCATATACCCTTACACTTGAGATTTGCTTGTCCTCAAGCAAATGCGCTTTTATTCTAATCAAAATACAAGTTAAGGGTCATTTAACACTAATATAAAAGTAATTACCACAAATAATCATTCCACTAAAGACCAAAGACAAGCACGGAGGTCATACACTAGCACCTCACAAATAGTGTTTAGATACTCACATCTCTCGGGTGTAATAAAGTAATATCACAATATGGAAATGGAAAACATCTCTCACTACCTGTCATAGCAAAATAGATTACCATAGGCTTGGGAAAGGATCAAACCTCCACCACATGGCGTAAGCACCTAGGATAAACTATCAAGGAGGTCTTTTAAAGGGTTGTAACGTTAGGTGTAGGGATATGGAATACACGGTTTTGTTGGATATAGGCAGTCTTTACTGGTGGCGAGTTAACAATCTTGGTTAATTACATGTACAATATGGCGTTGCTAAGCCAAGACTAGACTCGACTTAAGCTAATAAATGAAAAATAACAAAAACATAAAATAAACATAGAATGAAAAGGAATGGTAGTCCGTATGTTTTTTCTTCTTTTTTTTTCTAATTTTTTTTCTTTTTCTTGATTTTTTTTTTTTTTTTTTTTTTTTTTTTTTGCATACACTCTTACCCTACCATCCAAAATAATACATCATAGGGACTGAAAATTCCCCTTACACTTGAATTTTTACATACTTTACAATAAACTAATCTAATGACTCGAATTAAGATAATCAAAACACTTGGAGTACTTTTAAGATTAACGCACATATGGGGGTAATATATGATGTTCTTCCCCATTACTCCATAAAATAAGTACTTTACCCATGATTCCCAATCGTCCCAAAACAATATGTACAAGGATATGACTCGACTTAGCAACCATGTAATCAATTAGATAATTAACTTAGGGTTTAACAAATAACAATAATGCACTAAAGATGAGTGCATACACGGAAGGCTAAGGCGATTTGGGTGTACATTTAAGTGGTGTGTAACAAATTCTTCCTTTAAGTAAGATGCTTAAAGTTAGAAACGAAAAGATAGGCTCGGAGGGGTGTACTAGGGGTTTCGTGTACTAAAAATGAGTACAACGCTAATGGTGTGGGAAAAATTAATTGACTTAACTAGCCAAGCAATATGACTTAAATGGTCAAGTAATTATAATACGGGTTTAACACAAGGGTGATCCTAATGCCTCTTATCATGTAGTAAATCCTACTACACGAATGTAGTCTAACTAGCGGTCTCGGGATGCATCACTAACGCAAGTTCTAGGATCTAAATGCTACCTGTACACTCATAAGCACTAATAGTAAATGCTTTTCCTATCAAATCTAAAGGCGAACCTCACATATTTGGGCGGAAAATTTTTCTGAATAGTACGGTTTTGTGCTAGTCATATAATCTCCTATCCATGAGACGCTTGCTATGGCTAAAGTTTCACTCCTAAATGTTGTAAAAAAATTTAAATTTGGCACTAAAATTACACTAACAAGTATTTCTCATAGTTTTATTACACATCTACTATTAAACAAACAAACTCAAGCGAAAGTGTATTTGTAAGGTATCATCATTTTACCCTCCCCTTACACTTAGGATGAACATTGTCCCCAATGTTCAAGTAAAGAATGTAAAAGTGAAATAAGTAAAACGAATGAAATCAAATACTCCCCTGATTTGCTCGGTATGGATAATAAGGTGGCCAGGTTAGATCTTCCTCTAAGAAAATGAACAATCAAAGCTTCCCTTCCAGAAAAATAAATCATCTTCTTGTCATACATAACCTGTAAATCCTGAGAAAACAGACAAGGCAACCTCGCATAAAATCAGCGGCAATCTACATATACTAATAAAACCTAGAAAAAAAAGTAAGATATAATTCTTGTGGAATGATGTTTGCAGATTTCCTGGAGATTATAAAACTAATAATTCAACAAAAACTTTAAGACTCCTTTAGAAAAACAAAACTGGTAAAATTTCCAGATTTTTACACGTGACGCCGTCAAGAGGAAACTCGTGACGCCGTCAGAAGTGACCTACAGAAATTCTTATGTTAGGTTTCCGGAAAGTTTCTAGAAAAACTTGGTCCTACTTCCTGGAAAATCCTGCAAAACATCATTATGACTCGATACAAGCATTTGACTCTAACAAATACGAATATACATGTTCACTTAATATTGTGGAGAATCATGATCGAGTTTGTTTCTTAAAAACATATTTGGGGTTTCCCCTTACACTTATCTTTTGCGAAATACCTTTGGATGAAGTTAAAACTAAGCTAAACAACAAAATAAAGTATTTTCACCATTTTAGTTTTGAAACATGATCTACCGACAATAAAAATAAAACATGCATATGGAAGCAAATAACAATCAAACAAATAAAAATCACACAAATAAATAAATAAAGCTTGGGTTGCCTCCCAATAAGCGCTTGTTTTTGTTCGAGTCATGAGCCTGACTCTACCCTTATTTAACGGAAATAGGGGAGGTTTTCCCTACACTTAGGATTAAGTGCGGATGGAAGTAGCGATACACACCCTTTGGGTGGAAATATGACACCTGAGGAAAGTGTGGTGGATGAATTATATTCTCAAAGGGGTGTGCTCCTATCATCATAACCATAACAAATTCAATCGGGTTAATGGGTGGATTAAGATTTTCTCCTAGAAAGGGATCAATTTCTATCAACTTCAGGAGACTACTAGTTGGGGATCCATCTTGACCTAATAAACCCGGTTTAAACCCATAATGTTTCTTGTGATCAAACATAAATGGGTGATGTAAGCATGTAAGGTCATTTTCCACTCCTATATTGGTTTCCTCTCTACAAGGCTTAGAGTACACTACCTTTTTCCTAAGACTACCCGGACTACATGGGTTGATGGGTAGGTCAGATCCTCTTTTGTCTCCTAGATGTATATCTAAGGATGGAAAGTTGTGTGAAGATTGAGGTTCCGGTTCATCAACAATAGGTAATTCCCTAGAACTAAGAGTAAGGTTATCACTACAAGTATTTAAACCTATATCCTCTAGTGGTGTTTGGTATAAGGGCTCTACCTCTATTGGGATTCCTAAAGTCTCTTCTACTTCTTCCGGGTAAGTCACGGGTGGTGTGTATTCCTCAAGTGATGGTGGGTGTTGTGGGGTACTTTGTAGGTTTGTGTTATTTACCTCATCCTTCCTTTTCTCAACATCACCTATATCCTCATCACGTGTTTTAGTAGAATCTAACCTAAACATGTTCCTAAGTATCTCAAATCCTTCTCTAGCTATTTCAAGTTCTAAGTCTGATTCATAAGAACCTTCCTCAATAACTTGATTACAATGTTCAATTTGCCTAAAGGATTTATCTTTTTGCTCAATATGATCATGCTCGGCAAAATCCTCCTTAATAGTCTCCTCAAGTTGTGATGTATACTAACCCATCAATTCATTGAACTCATGGTTCACGGTCAGGAGGCTTTCCTCAAAATATTTCCAAAGGGTCTTACTAAAAGGAATTGATCCTAACAATGATTGTTTAATATAGGCCACACATGCGCATAACTCATCAAACCTATCAAACTTTACACCCATCTCCTCTTGTATATAGCTAAGATCACTTAAAAATTCATTGGAACAACAGGAAGCAAATCAATTCGAGTAAACTAATTGTTCCTCTATTGTTAATGATCTAAATGGAATCTCATCCGCCATGAAGACAAATGAAAATGGTTTTACAAACAAAGGGCACAAAGAAAAAGATAGACTAGAGAAATCCTATAAAAATAAAAATAAAATCTTACTAGAACGGAATCTAGCAAGTAGACCTAATAAAAAGAAATCATAACCTGTACAATAACTATTCCCCAGGCTTTACCTCTCGAGGGATCTCGAGAAGCTTACAACCCCCACCAGGCAGTGTACCTGATCAATGTAGTATAGTATAATGACAAGTACTGGGGGATTGATCGTTCAGCTAGGAATAGTGTCGATAGGATTAGAAAACCTAAAGACTAGGTCTATAGATGAGGGATGATTCTTTTTGTATTTTTATATTTTTATGAAAGCAATTGAAAATCTCGGGTTTTGAAGGATTTGGCGGAATTAGTTTCTAGTCAACTAACCCAATACTAAGATGCAATCAAAATAAAATACTAAAATGAAAATAAAACTATATTAAACTAAAGTTGTGAGCAATATGTGGGATAATTGTGTTTACTTAGATTTCACTACTCCATAGATATCATTTACACGTTAATTACTTGTTATAGTTGCGTGGATGACGGATTGTATTCCTTAATACCATTCATGGGGTGGCGTACTTACTTCCCCAATCCTATGAGTGCCTACTTCACTTCTATGTCGAGCCGACTAAGAAGCTCCTAACATGGGATCATTAGAATTTACTCATGCATTAAATACAACCAATAAAACCTAGTACACATCGGTTCATGTTTCCTAAGACGTTCAAGCATGTTACACAATGGAGATCTGCCAGTTTTCTTAAGCCTAACATTGAAATCATTCATCCAATACAACAATAAACAAGTAATCAACACATAATTAACATCTAGGTTTCATTAGATCTAAGCAAACACAAGATAAATCTAGCCTAGCATGTTGAAATCAAGACAAGCATAAGATATAATCAACCAACACATAGACATATTGATTGAATTAAAGAGAAGACTTATCTTAATAGCACATGAAAGGATTCAAGGGATTAAAACCCTTGAAAGTACTGTAAAATATGACCTAGGGTTTACAAAGTTCGGCCCTAGGTTTCTCCACACAAGTTCCTCTCTAATGAATGAAAAATAGAAAACTATATATAGACTTTAGTGGATGATGGCGTCAAGAACAAAGGGCTGACGCCGTCATCTCGCCGCCAAATAGTTCCTCGGACTGCCTAGATCTGGGTCTGACGCCGTCATGTAGTCTCCTTATGCAGGCCGTCACCAAATTAACTCTTGACGCCCTTGTTGTGACGCCGTCAGGTTTGCACTGGGTCGTCACCACTTTTACTCTTGACGCCGTCAGGATATTCCTCTTGACGCCGTCAGGTACTGTTCTCAGCATGGAAAATTAAGTCTTTTTATGCTCCAAAAATGTCCGAATTGCTTCCTTTTCCAGATTTCACTCCCAAAGTACCTAAAATCACAAAAGGAACGATTTAGGGTAATATTTGATCAAATAATTTCAATTCCGGGCTTAAATGACCCCCTAAAAGTGGTTCATTTTTCGCCTTATCAACATGCGACAGCTGAGGAGGTAGAGTTACACGATCGGAAACCTCTCCTGAAATGTACAAGAATCACAAATGATCCAACAATAGAGTACTAACTAACAAAATGTTATTCTTCCAAATTCTCAAACAATCATGCTTCCCATATAACCTTCCCAAGCATTCTCAATAATAGTCCAAATTTGATTCCACATGATTCAGATCCTTATTCAAACAAATCATAATATAACGGTCCCACAGACGTGAAATGTATAAGTAACAAAACATATGTGTACCCCTCCATGCGAACACTAGCATACGTATGAATAGAAACAATTCAATCAATATCATCGGACGATAGGAAGCTCTACAACGAAACCTAAGATCGTTATCAAAATACAGAGATCAAAAAATATATCTCGAGGATCCAAACATATCAAATCGTACGGTGATAAGGCAGATCAATTTTATAGGTCAAAAGAACCTAAAGTCTTACTAATCATAGAGAGTTGCCAACGGAAACAGAAGTCTAAGGCTTCTCTAAGGCACTCCTCGAGATATCCTATGAACACAATGAGTGCACTTTATATGACATTAGTATTATCACGTTGGCCAGGCGTCATAATACTAGCATCACATAACGTGCCCTCATGGTGGTCATCCTCAATCTTAAGTCGTGAGTCAAAATTCTACAAACCACCTAACAGTCCAAATACATCCTAGGGTTGGCCCTAATCATAGATCAATAACGGAATGACGTCAGAGAAACAAAACTTATAATAAATGTAACGAAACCTAATAAAAATCATCAAAATGAAACATGTTGTCAAACGCATCAGGTTTTCAACAATTCGTTAAAACTCTCATAACAAAATAGTCATCCGACATACGCAAAATAAACACCGGAATGGTCGGAAAGGTATCAAACTGTTTATCAAACAGATTAGAAATGAAGATCAAAATCAGAAAGTGAAACTTAAATGGTGTGAGGCATAATCATGTAGTTCTTGAGGCATTCTAAACTTACTAGGTTATCAAGCTTAAGTTGAGCATAACCTTCTAACTCAAAATCAAGAGTTCTTATAAAGCTTAATTTAGGGCAAAGCTATGAATCAGAGTGATGCGGAAGCAATACTACTTACATAGATGTCCTAGTCTACCCATTCCTCACTAGTGATAACTTAAGTTCCTATGGGGAGATCCTTAAGCAAATTCTCAAAGGTTGTCTTATGAGCGCCTACAGTGGAAACTTAATGGTCCAAGCTTCACAGGTCAAGGATTAATGTACTACAAGTCGCAGCCTGGGCTCTGATACCATAATTGTAACACCCCAACCCAATAAAGGTAGGAGTATTACGTTATGGTGTCATATCAAAGCAAACACAAGCATACACCTTAAGTAATACAAAAGAATCTCAAAGGTTACAAAGGTAAAATCTGAAGTACACGGTTACAACTGAGAACAGAAATAAATACTAAGTATAAAAAAATGTAATCACTTCTAGTCATCTCTAATCCAAATGGCTATCGGTGTGTAGTCTTCTAAGTCCAAAGTGCTCTCCACCCATAACCCAACTTCTACTAAAACCTGCCGCAGGAAAAGGAAATGCGGCTGAGCTTTACAAGCTCAGTGAACAGATATAACAACAAAGTAATATGAAACAGAAACGACAGAATGGTGTAACGGAAATAACTGAAATATAATCAAAGTAACTGAAACAGAAATAAAGGTAAAGGTAAAGGTTAAGGATAGTCATCTACCATGAGCCCATAAACAGATATCATATAATAAGCATAATCACACATCTTCATAAATATAAATATAGAGGGGAGACCTTTCAGATAATCAGACAATAATGAGGGGTGTCCTCATATGGGTGGAGTAGCGAGCTCCTAGAAATGTGAAGGACGTGTATTGCACACACAGCCACATTCACTAGACATTATCATACCAGAAACAGAAACAGATCTAGGATGCATCCATACGCCCCCACAGAAATCAAATTGGCCATAATATATCATATCACAAAGTGTGCACATAATATAACAGAAAGGGGACGTGGCAGAGGTACATCTCTGACACGGACATGGAACCCCCAAGCCTAGTGAAATAAATTTGGCTCGGGTGTCAAACTAGAATAGGTCATACAGAATATCATAAAATGATACAGAACTAAGGTTATAATAATCAGATCAAAATATATATCAGAGATTTATATCATATCAGAGGTTCATATCATAAGTTCAATTCAAAGGGTCAAATCAGAAGGTTATATCAGAAGGTTCAGATAAAACAGAGGTTCATCACAGAAAAGGTTCAAAAACAAAAGGGTTCATAGCAATGGCATAGGGAACCCTAATAATGAAAGATAGCAATAGAAAAGAGATCATAAGAAACCTTTACTGAAAAGGTCAGAATATCTGTAACTTAGACCGCAAGTGTGAACATAACAGAAACATAAAGATCGAAAGTAAACTCCGTCTTTTGCGAATCTACACGAATTTATGATGTCTTATTATTAATAACTTACTTTAAACCAGATTACTCATTTTAGTCGGCTTTCCATTTTTAGTAACTTTAAAAAAAAATAGTAACTTTCAATATTTAGTAAGTTTCCCGAATTAGTAACTTTGATACTTTAGGGTTACAAAAGACAATTAAGTAAAGTTAAAGGTTATTAATGACAATTTCATAGTTTAGGTTTTATTATGCCAATTTAGTAAAGTTTAGGGTCAAAATGTAAATTATTAAAATTAAATATTAAGAATGTCAAATAAAATTATTTTACAGTTTATATTTTAATTTTATATTAAAACGATAATTTTAGACCTTGTCATTCATAATTTATATATAATTTACTAACGTACCCACGATATTAATATTTATGCCGCGACGACCCAAGATTTTACTAAATCATGTACGACTAGTTTATAACCTGGCATCGCTTCACTTCACTCATATACACATGACCTATATTTAAATATGCGACACACTTGCAAGTAATATGAGACTTAACACTCTAGTATTTCATGCACATGCAAAACTAATTTACAAGACACCACATGAAGTCACAAATCCCAACCAATCTGATCTTGTTTCCTTCTACACAGAACTAACGAGACTCCAAAAATATAACATAAGTTTTTACCCATCATAAATCCATGCATGCATATGTCAAAATTTGTATACACATGCCCATGCACATTGTCGAACATACACACTCCCCTCGTTAAACATATTACATGCATGACGAAAACTCAACTCTACTCATTCTAATGTTATACAACTCACTCATTCATATGTTTTATTTACTAGTTTTAATAAACTAAATCGCAACCTTTTTATTCGTTTGTAACATAAGTTGATTATTAAGACCATTTAGAAACATCAATCGTTAATTTCTTTAAAATCTCATACATATATAATCAGGTTGTGGTTTCTCTTTACCATTCGAGACCAATAAAACATGTTGTGGGTTTTCCTTTTTGCTTTAAAAGCCATACGAAACAAACATGTTTCCATAACTCTTTATCTATTCGATTTTATGTATAGGTATTGGTGTACCTTTTTACAGTTTTGTCATTCAGAAAATAATGAAGCATGTTCTACCTTCTTTTCTACATTCGAAAACATGACAACCAGTTACCATGTTTGTAAGGTCGAGCCACCAATAAATACTCACACGTAAGTTTTATAGTCGATATATAGGAACCCCAAACATGATCGAGAAAGTAAGAAGAAATCTAACAAGAATTAGATGAATTGAACAAGTGTCGAAAACCATACCCTTGAAGCGTGTACACAAGCAGAAACATCATGACTCGTGATCGAATACCGAGTTAGAACTCAACTGAACAGCCATGCTCCACACATCGATTGGAAAGATTCAAACCCACGTCCACACCCATGTCGAACGGCAATACAGCCACCTTTATTCGATCGAACACCAACTAGATCATCACCACATCGAAACAAAACTACCCACGTTCACACCACTTCGCGAGCGGTATAAACCCTACTAACAGCATCGTTTTTTCGAATAAAAACCCAACACCAACACCACGTTTACATCAGTCATAACAAGCCACTACCAGCCTCTTTGTTGCACCCTTTTGGTCGATCAGAAAAGGAGAAAAGAATGACAGCCGCTGGTTTGTCTTTTAGGGTTAGGGTTTATATTTTTGTGTTGAAGCGTATTGTTGTGAAAGAATAAAATACCGGATCCCTTTTTATATTTTTCTGTGGTTGTGGTTGGGCCAAAGGAGGCCAAAACTTCATGGGCTCAACAATGGATCTAGTAGTTTGTATTATTTTTTATGAAATAAAAGAAGCGGCCCAAAAATTGAATTCGTGTCACGTAAATATTTCCACGTATTTTATTTTAGATTTTCATGTACTTTCGGATTCATGAATGTGTTCATAATTTCACTTGTGATGTTTCGTTTTAAATTTTTATGGGTTTACGGTAAATTCATATTCGTGTTTTTAAATAATCGTACCCGTAACTTAGAAAAATTTCAAATTGTACGTAAAATTAGGATTATGGAATTTAGGGTTTTACAGTAGTTCTCCCCGGTGGGAAACATTGAGCAAGGAAACGAGTGGTGAGATCATCCCATGAGGTGATGGATCCCGCGGGTAGACGTTCAAGCGATTGACTAGCTTGATCACGTAGGCGTAATCTGGTTGACTCTCTAGTTGTAACATCAAGGTCTATAGAATCTATGATTTTAAGGAAATCCTTGAGATGTTGATTAGGATCTTCGGGACGAAGTCCATGGAATGCACATTGATGAGGCGAAAAATGACCCGTTTTTAGGGGGTTATTTAAGCCCGGATTTGAATTTATTTGATCAAATATTACCCTAAATCGTTCCTTTTGTCATTTTAGGTACTTTTGGAGTGAATTCTAGAAAAGGAAGCATTTTGGACGTTTTTGGAGCATAAAAGTGACGAAAACGGCAAAGTCTTAATTTTCCTTGCTGGGAACAGTACCTGACGGCGTCAAGAGTCTTCATGTGACGGCGTCAAGAGTAAACAAGAGGTGGAAGTGGTGACGATCCAGAGAAATCGTGACGGCATCAAGCTTGGCCGTCATGTTTCAAGAAGTGGTGACGACCTAGAGTAATATTACACATGACGGCGTCAAACTTTGATCTAGGCAATCCGATCTCATTATGGGCGGCGAGTTGAAGGCGTCAGATATTCTTTCTTGACGCCGTCACCCTGCAATATCTATATATAGTTTTGCAAATTTCATTCATTAGATATAACTTTAGAGGGGATAACTTTGGAGAAACCCTAGCACGAATTTTACTGCTCTTTCAAGGGTTTTTACCCTTTGAAACCTTTCATGTTCAATTGAGATAAGTATCCTTTCAGTGCAATCAATATGTCTATCTGTTGTTTGAATATATCTTACGCTTGTCTTGAATTTAACATGCTAGGCCAGATCTTTTGTGTGTTTGCTTAGATGTAGTGAAACCTAGATGTTGATTATTGGTTGATTGTTTGTTTATAGTTGTTACGGATGAATGATTTCGATGTTAGGCTTAAGAAAACTAGCAGACTTCCATAGGTGACATGCTTGAACGTCTTAAGAAACATGAACCAATGCGTACTAGGTTATTATGGTTGTATTTACTGCATGAGCGAATTCTAATGATCCCATGTTAGGTGCCTCTTGCAGGTTCGACATAGGAGTGAAGTAGGAGCTTATAGAGTTGGGGAAGTATGTACGCCACCCCACGAATGGTATTAAGGAATATAACCCGTCATCATGCAATATTAACAAACTATCAACCTGTAAAAGATATCTAGCGAGTAATGAAACCTAGGTAAACACAATTCTCACCACTATTGTTCACGCCACAAGTTTAATTAGCTTTATTTTCATTTCTGTTATTTTATTTTGATTGCAGCTTTAGTTATTGGGTTAGTTGATTAGCAACTAATTCCGCCCACTCTTCCAATACCCGAGATTTTAATTGCTTTTATAAAAATATTAAAATACAAAAAGAATCATCCCTCACCTCTAGATCTAGTTTTTAGGCTTTCTAATCCTAGCGACACTATTCCTGAGTTGAACGATCAATCCCCCAGTACTTGTCACTATACTATACTACAACGATCAGGTACACTGCCTGGTGGGGGTTGTAAGCTTTTCGAGATCCCTCGAGAGGTAAAGCCTGGTACGATTCCCACGTATCAAGATTTTGGCACCGCAGCCCGGGGAATAGTTATTGTCTAGGTTAGAATTTCTTTTTATTAGGTCTACTTACTAGAATCCTTTCTAGTGAGATTTTTATTTTTATTTTTATAGGATTCCTTTAGTCTATCTTTTTCTTTGTGCCCTTTGTTTGTAAAACCATTTTCATTTGTCTTCATGGCGGATGAGATTGCATTTAGATCATTAACAATAGAGGAACAATTAGTTTACTCGGATGGATTTGCTTCCTGTTGTTCCAATGAATTTTTAAGTGATCTTAGGTATATACAAGAGGAGATGGGTGTAAAGTTTGATAGGTTTGATGAGTTATGCGCATGTGTGGCCTATATTAAACAATCATTGTTAGGATCAATTCCTTCTAGTAAGACCCTTTGGAAAAAATTTGAGGAAAGCCTCCTAACCGTGAACCATGAGTTCAATGAATTGATGGGTTTGTATACATCACAACTTGAGGAAACAATTAAGGAGGATTTAGCCGAACATGATCATATTGAGCAAAAAGATGAATCCTTTAGGCAAATTGAACATTGTAATCAAGTTATTGAGGAAGGTTCTTATGAATCAGACTTAGAACTTGAAATGACTAGAGAAGGATTTGAGATACTTAGGAACATGTTTAGGTTAGATTCTACTAAAACACGTGATGAGGATATAGGTGATGTTGAGAAAAGGAAGGATGAGGTAAATAACACAAACCTACAAAGTACCCCAAAACTCCCACCATCACTTGAGGAATACACACCACCCGTGACTTACCCGAAAGAAGTAGAAGAGACTATAGGAGCCCCAATAGAGGTAGAACCCTTTTACCAAACACCACTAGAGGATATAGGTTTGAATACTTGTAGTGATAACCTTACTCTTAGTTCTAGGGAATTACCTTGTGTTGATGAACCGGAACCTCAATCTTCACACAACTTTCCATCCTTAGATATACATCTAGGAGACAAAAGAGGAGCCGACCCACCCATCAACCCATGTAGTCCGGATAGTCTTAGGATAAAGGTAGTAGATTCTAAGCCTTGTAGAGAGGAAGCCAATATAGGAGTGGAAAATGACCTTACATGCTTACATCACCCATTTATGATTGATCACAAGAAACATTATGGGTTTAAACCGGGTTTATTAGGTCAAGATGGACCCCCAACTAGTAGTCTCCTGAAGTTGATAGAAAATGATCCCTTTCTAGGAGAAAATCTGAATCCACCCATTAACCCAATTAAATTTGGTAAGGATATGATGATAGGAGCACACCCCTTTGAGCATATAATTCATCCACCACACTTTCCTTACGAGGCATATTTCCACCCTAAGGGTGTGTATCGCTACTTCCACCCGCACTTAATCCTAAGTGTAGGGAAAACCTCCCCTATTTCCGTTAAATAAGGGTAGAGTCAGGCTCGTGACTCGAACAAAAACAAGCACTTCTTGGGAGGCAACCCATGTTTTGTGTGTTTTTATTTGTGCGTTTTTATTTGTTTGATGTTATTTGTTTTAGTATGCATGTTTTATTTTTATTGTTGGTAGATCATTTTTCAAAACTAAATTGTGAAAATGATTTATTTTGTTGTTTAACTTCGTCTTAACTTCATATAAAGGTGTTTTGCAAAAGATAAGTGTAAGGGGAAACCCCAAATTTGTTTCTAAGAACGAAATTGATCATGATTCTCCACAATATTAAATGGACATGTGTATTAGTATTTGTTAGTCAAATGCTTGTATCGAGTCATAATGATGTTTTGCAGGATTTTCCAGGAAGTAGGACATAAGTTTTTCCAGAAATTTTTCGGAAACTTAATGTAAAGATTTCTGCAGATCACTTCTGACGGCGTCATGAGTTAACTCCTGACGGCTTCATGTGTAAAATTCTGGAAATTTTGCTAGTTTTGTTTTTCTAACGGAGTCTTAAAGTTTTTATTAATTCTTTAGTTTTATAAACTCAAGGAAATCTGCAAACATTCATTCCACAATCATTATATCTTAATTTGTTTTCTAGGATTTGTTAGTATATATAGATTGCCGCCGATTTTACGCGAGGTTGCCTTGTTTGTTTTCTCAGGTTTAACAGGTTATGTATGACAAGAAGATGATTTATTTTTCTGGAAGGGAAGCTTTGATTGTTCATTTTCTTGGAGGAAGATCTAACCTTGTTACCGCACTATCCACACCGAACGAATCAGGGGAGTATTTGTTTTCATTCTTTTACCTATTTCAGTTTTACTTTCTTTAATTGAACATTGGGGACAATGTTCATCCTAAGTGTAAGGGGAGGGTAAATGATGATACCATATAGGATACAATTGCACTTGGGTTTGTTTGTTTGATGGTAGGTGTGTAATAAAACTATGAGAAATACTTGTTAGTGTAACTTTAGCGCCAAATTTAAATTTTTTTACAACATTTAGGAGTGAAACTTTAGCCTTAGCAAGCGTCTCATGGATAGGAGTTGTATGACTAGCACAAAACCGTACTATTCAAAAAAAATTTCCACCCAAATATGTGAGGTTCGCCTTTAGATTTAATAGAAAAACATTTACTATTAATGCTTATGAGTGTACCAGTAGCATTTAGATTCTAGAACTTGCGTTAGTAATGCATCCCGAGACCGCTAGTGTGACTACATTCGTGTAGTAGGATTTACTACATGATAAGAGGCATTAGGATCACCCTTGTGTTAAACCCGTATCATAATTACTTGACCATTTAAGTCATATTACTTGGCTAGTAAAGTCAATTAATTTTTCCCACACCTTAGCGTTGTACTCATTTTAAGCAACTTACTTAATGGAAGAATTTGTTACAACCCACTTAAATGTACACCCAAATCGCCTTAGCCTTCCGTGTATGCACTCATATTTAGTGCATTATTCTTATTTGTTTAAACCCTTAGTTAATTATCTAATTGATTACATGGTTGCTAAGTCAAGTAATATCCTTGTACATATTGTTTTGGGACGATTGGGACTCATGGGTAAAGTACTTGTGTTATGGAGTAATGGGGAAGAACATCATTTATTACCTCCATCCATATGTGCGTTAATCTTAAAAGTACTCCAAGTGTTTTGATTATCTTAATTTGAGTCATTAGATTAGTTTATTGTAAAGTATGTAAAAATTCAAGTGTAAGGGGAATGTTCATTCCCTATGATATATTATTTTGGATGGTAGGGTAAGAGTGTATTAAAAAAATCGAAAAAATCAAGAAAAAGAAAAAAAATATATATATATATATATAGAAAAAGAAAAAAAAAATAGAAAAAAGGAAAAGAGAAAAAACATACGGACTACCATCCCGTTTCATTTTATGTTTATTTTAAGTTTTTGTTATTTTTGATTTATTAGCTTAAGTCGAGTCTAGTCTTGGCTTAGCAACGCCATATTGTACATGTAATTAATCAAGATTATTAACTCGCCACCAGTAAAGATTGCCTTTATCCAACAAAACCGTGTATTCCATATCCCTACACCTAACGTTATAACCCTTTAAAAGACCTCTTTGATAGTTTATCCTAGGTGCTTACGCCAAGTGGTGGAGGTTTGATCCTTTCCCAAGCCTATGGTAATCTATTTTGCTATGACAGGTAGTGAGAGATGTTTTCCATTTCCATATTGTGAGATATACTTTATTGCACCCGAGAGATGTGAGTATCTAAACACTGTTTGTGAGGTGCTAGTGTATGACCTCCGTGCTTGTCTTTGGTCTTTAGTGGAACGATTATTTGTTGTAATTACTTTTATATTAGTGTTAAATGACCCCTAACTTGTATTTTGATTAGAATAAAAGCGCATTTGCTTGAGGACAAGCAAATCTCAAGTGTAAGGGTGTATGATGAGGCGAAAAATGACCCATTTTTAGGGGGTCATTTAAGCCCAGATTTGAATTTATTTGATGAAATATTGCCCTAAATTGTTCCTTTTGTCATTTTAGGTACTTTTGGAGTGAATTATGGAAAAGGAAGCATTTTGGACGTTTTTGGAGCATAAAAGTGAAGAAAAACGGCAAAGTCTTAATTTTCCTTGCTGGGAACAGTACTTGACGGCGTCAAGAGTCTTCATGTGACGGCGTCAAGAGTAAACAAGAGGTGGAAGTGGTGACGATCCAGAGAAATCATGATGGCGGCAAGCTTGGCCGTCATGGTTCAAGAAGTGGTGACGGCCCAGAGTAATATTACACATGACGGCGTCAAACTTGGATCTAGGCAATCCGATTTCATTATGGGCGGCGAGTTGACTACGTCAGATATTCCTTCTTGACGCCATCACCCTGTAATATCTATATATAGTTTTGCAATTTTCATTCATTATATATAACTTTAGAGGGGATAACTTTGGAGAAACCCTAGCACGAATTTTACTGCTCTTTCAAGGGTTTTTACCCTTTGAAACCCTTTCATGTTCAATTGAGATAAGTATCCTTTCAATTCAATCAATATGTCTATGTGTTGTTTGAATATATCTTACGCTTGTCTTGAATTTAACATGCTAGACTAGATCTTTTGTGTGTTTGCTTAGATGTAGTGAAACCTAGATGTTGATTATGGGTTGATTGTTTGTTTATAGTTGTTACGGATGAACGATTTCGATGTTAGGCTTAAGAAAACTGGCAGACTTCCATAGGTGACATGCTTGAACGTCTTAAGAAACATGAACCAATGCGTACTAGGTTATTATGGTTGTATTTACTGCATGAGCGAATTCTAATGATCCCATGTTAGGAGCTTCTTGCAGGCTTGACATAGGAGTGAAGTAGGAGCTTATAGAGTTGGGGAAGTACGTACACCACCCCATGAATGGTATTAAGGAATATAACCCGTCATCCATGCAATTGTAACAAACTATCAACCTGTAAAAGATATCTAGGGAGTAATGAAACCTAAGTAAACACAATTCTCCCCACTATTGTTCACACCACTAGTTTAATTAGCTTTATTTTCATTTCTGTTATTTTATTTTGATTGCATCTTTAGTTATTGGGTTAGTTGATTAGCAACTAATTCCGCCCACTCTTCCAATACCCAAGATTTTAATTGCTTTTATAAAAATATAAAGATACAAAAAGAATCATCCCTCACCTCTAGATCTAGTTTTTAGGCTTTCTAATCCTAGCGACACTATTCCTGAGTTGAACGATCAATCCTCCGGTACTTGTCACTATACTATACTACAACGATCAGGTATACTGCCTGGTGGGGGTTGTAAGCTTCTTGAGATCACTCGAGAGGTAAAGCCTGGTGCGATTCCCACGTATCACACATCCGCTTTGCACCAACTGGATGGTGTCGGATCGCAAGGGGGACACATTGGCTCCTTGAGTGAGCTCAATAGTGTTTCGATAGCCTTGGTGGCTAGGACGGGAATACTCTCCTAGGGTTCGGGGCCTAAGAGGTTGGTTTACTAGTGGTGGGTTTTGTGGGTGGTTTTGTTGTGGTGGGTTGATAGGTTCAAAGATGTTACCTCCTTCCATAATGTCAGATGGTAAAGGTTACGAACAAAGACACGAAGAAATAAGATAGACTAAAGAAGACCTAGAAATAAAAATAAAATATTACTAGAAAGGAATCTAGCAAGTAGACCTAATAAAAAGAAATCCTAACCTAGACAATAACTATTCCCCGGGCTGCGGCGCCAAAAATTTGATACGTGGGAATCGCACCGGGCTTTACCTCTCGAGGGATCTCGAGAAGCTTACAACCCCAACCAGGCAGTGTACCTGATCGTTGTAGTATAGTATAGTGACAAGTACCAGGGGATTGATCGTTCAACTCAGAAATAGTGTCGCTAGGATTAGAAAACCTAAAAACTAGGTCTAGAGGTGAAGGATGATTCTTTTTGTATTTTTATATTTTTATAAAAGCAATTAAAATCTCGGTTTTTGGAAGAGTGGGCGGAATTAGTTGCTAGCCAACTAACCCAAATGACTAAAGATGCAATCAAAATAAAATAACAAAAATAAAATTAAATCTAATTAAAATAGTGGTGTAAACAATGATATGGATAGTTGTGTTTACTTAGGTTTCATTACTCCCTAGATATCTTTTACAGGTTGATAATTTGTTACAATTGCATGGATGACGGGTCATATTCCTTAATACTAGTTGTAGGGCCGTGTACAATATTCCCTAACTCTATAGGATCCTACTTCACTCCTATGTCGAGCCGTTAGAAGCTCCTAACATGGGATCATTAGAATTCTCCTACGCATTAAATACAACCAAAAATCATAGTACACCTCTGATCATGTTTCTTAAGACGTTCAAGCATGTTACCAATGGAAGTCTGCCATTTTCTTAAGCCTAACATCGAATACAATCATCCGTAACAACTATAAACAAACAATCAACCCGTAATTAACATCTAGGTTTCACTACATCTAAGAAAACACACAAGAGATCTAGCCAAGCATGTTAAATTGAAGACAAGTGTAAGATATATTCAAACAACACATAGACATATTTATTGAATTGAAAGAGTACTTATCTCAATTGAACATGTAAGGTTTCAAAGGGTAAAAACCCTTGAAAAAGCTGAGAAAATCGGACTAGGGTTTATCTCCAATGTTACACCCTAAAAGTTACACACTAATGAATTAAAATTGCAAAACTATATATAGATTTACAGGGTGACGGCGTCAAGAAGAAAATTTTGACGCCGTCAACTCGTCGCCCATAATGAAATCGGATTGCCTAGATCCACTTTTGACGCCGTCATGTGTTAATTTGTTCTGGGCTGTCACTAACATTTGGACCATGACGGCCTATGGTGACGCCGTGATGTCCATAGTACAAAACTCTCTGGACCGTCACAGACTTTATCCACTTTCACCTCTTGTATTACTCTTGACGCTGTCATGAAGAAATTTGTGACGCCGTCAGGTACTACTCCTAGCAAGGAAAATTAAGACTTTGTCGTTTTCTTCACTTTTATGCTCAAAAAACGTTCAAAATGCTTCCTTTTCCAGAATTCATTCCAAAAGTACCTAAAATGACAAAAGGAACGATTTAGGGCAATATTTGATCAAATAAATTCGAATCCGGGCTAAAATGACCTCCTAAAAATGGTTCATTTTTCGCCTCATCAGTGGTTCTCGGCCCAAAACAGGAAGAAAGAAATAGATATTAGTGGACTTAGGTTGTTGGATCAAAGCCCAAGTAAAAAAGAAAGGCCATGATGTGGTACATGGGCTAATGAAATCAAAGGCCCAATAAAATAACGAGGTGTCGTTGACTAGTGCTTTCATAACTTTATTTTCGTTGTCGGTGTTGGTTCGTTTATACCTTGAAAAACATTAACGGTGATGTTTATACACACACACACACACACACACACACACACACATATATATATATATATATATATATATATATATATATATATATATATATATATATATATATATATATATATAGAGGGTTAATTCCATATATATACCCAATTTAAACATGTAAATGACATATTTACCCAACTAAATATCATAAGGTCATATATACCCAATCTAAACATTATATTTGTCATATTTATACATTTCATTACATAACCCATTAAAAGTAATTTTACATTATTAAATTCCTATTATACCCTCTATCATATGAAAATCTGAATTTTCTTTTCTAAATACAAAGAACGCACACGATCCAACAAATCCAATGAAACCTTAGCAATGAATCTGAAACAAACTTTTAAAACAACAACAACAAAACAAACCATAAACTTCAAATCTCAAATCCTAAACAAAGTGCCAAAGAATCATAGTTCATGTTACATATGGGATAAAAAAAATCTGTTTGTTCTTCTTTAAAAAAAAAAAAAAAAAAAAAAAAAAAAAAAAAAAAAAATCACATTACAAAAGGGGATGTAGTAATTTTACACCATCACTTTCTGTGCCTACATGGCTACATATACCGAATATCAAACAAACTTTAAAACTTTCAAAATTTCCAAAGACTACTACGTGGTTTCTTAAGATGTGTGATCATGCACTCGTACTGTCAGCGGCGGAACTAGGAGCTTCTGTCAGGGGTAGCGAAAAACGAAAATTTGTTTAGGGGTAGCGAAAATTCGTTTCGGGGGTAGCGAAATCGCCAAAAAATGGCCAAAAATCGCCAAAAAACGTAAAAAATGGCCAAAAATTCCACTACCGGGTAAAAGTTCAGGGGTAGCGACCGCTACCCCTGGACTATACATGGATCCGCCCCTGCGTACTGTTAGTCAACATATTTTGTGTAAATCTAAATGAGGCAAAAAGGAGTGTGAGTTTTCATAAGGGTATAATTGTCAATAGTTTTGCAATTGATAATTAATAAGAGTTTAAATTTATTTTTTATAAATAAAACTAATGAAATGGGTAAATATGACAAATATGATATTTATATTGGGTATATATGACCTTATTGTACTTAGTTGGGTAAATATGTCATTTGAAGGTTTAAATTGGGTATATATGGAATTAACCCATATATATATATATATATATATATATATATATATATATATATATATATATATATATATATATATATATATATCGGTGTCATTTCTAAGTGTTGCGTCGCAAGTGGGAATTACTTATGTTAACCTCATTGGGTGACATCCAAAAGTGACTACGGGTGATACCAGGTGATAAATTTATGTATCGGGTGCCATACATAAAGTGACAAAAGTGATACAGGTGATATACATACGGTGACTAAAGGTGTTTCAGGTGACATGCAAATGGTGACTAACGGTGATATGGGTGTCATGCAAACGGTGACTCTTGTGAAAAAATGGCTTTGATTAGAATAGATTCGGTGATTAGCATTAATAAATGACATGGGATTTTACGAAGTATTAAAGTACCTACCCGTTAGATTGGATTTGTCCCGGAATCCAGAGTTGAATCGGTGTTCAGGGTCGATTTGTCGAATAGGTGTGGATATTTGGCACGAATTTGATCCTCGCGCTCCCAAGTGAACTCGGGTCCTCTACTAGAGTTCCATCTGACCTTAACAATAGGAATGCGACTATGCTTAAGTCGTTTGACCTCCCTATCCATAATCTTGACGGGTTCCTCAACAAAGTTCAACTTATCGTCGATTCGAATTTCTTTCAACGGAATCACGAGGGTTTCATCCGATAAACACTTTTTCAAATTTGACACGTGGAAGGTGTTATGTACTCTACTGAGCTCCTCAGGGAGTTTAAGTTTATATGCCACCAGACCGATCCTTTCAATGATCTCGAAGGGTCCAACGTATCTTGGATTTAACTTTTCACGTTTCCCAAACCTAATCATTCCTTTCCAAGGTGATACCTTTAGAATAACCCTATCTCCAACTTGAAATTCCATTGGTTTCCTTCTCACATCAGCATAACTCTTTTGCCGGTCTCTGGAAGCTTGCAATTGCTGTCTAATCTTTTCTATTTTCTTGGTGCTTTCAAGAATCAACTCGGGACCTGAGATCTATACATCTCCAATCTCATCCCAACAAACTGGTGATCGACACTTTCTTCCATAAAGTGCTTCAAACGGTGCGGCCTTGATACTGGCGTGATAAGTGTTGTTATATGAGAATTTTGCTAACGGTAGGTACTTATCCCAGCCTTTTCCAAAATCGATCACACATGCCCGAAGCATGTCCTCTAGGGTCTGGATAGTTCTCTCGCTTTGACCATCGGTCTGTGGATGGTAAGCGATACTCATATCTAACTTAGTTCCCAAGGCTTTCTGTAGAGATTGCCAAAAGTTAGACGTGAAACGACTGTCTTGGTCTGAGATAATAGAAATCGGCACTCCATGCCGTGAAACTATCTCCTTGAAGTATAAACGTGCAAGTGTGCTCATATCATCAGTCTCTTTGATTGGCAATAAATGTGCTGACTTCGTGAGACGATCAACAATGACCCATATAGTGTCAAACCCGCCCGATGTCTTGGGTAATTTCGTAATGAAGTGCATTGTAATTCTCTCCCATTTCCACATTGGTAGCTCTTGTTTAATCAAAAGACCGGATGGCCTTTGATGCTCAGCCTTTACTCTTGAGCAGGTCAAACATTTACCAACATAATCTGCAATGTCAGCTTTCATGTTTGGCCACCAATACAACTTCTTAAGGTCATGATACATTTTGTCTGAGCCAGGATGAATGGAATATTTAGATTTATGAGACTCATGCATGATGAGGTCTCGCATTCATCCATACAGTGGAATCCAACTTCTGTCCTTGAAACACAGCCTTCCATCTGGTTTCTTTACAAATCCATTCATGCTCTCTAGCATGCCGTAAATCTTCTCGTGCGGTCTATTCCCTTCTTTAAGAGCCTCAGCTTGAACTTCAAGAATTTGAGATCGAAGTGGTGACCTGATTGTCATTCCCAAAGATCTGACTCTAAGGGGTCTAAGTCGTTCCTTTCGACTCAAGGCATCCGCTACAACGTTTGCCTTTCCAGGATGATAACGAATTTCACAATCATAATCACTTAATAACTCTAGCCATTGGCGTTGCCTCATATTCAACTCCTTTTAATCTAAAATGTGTTGGAGACTTTTGTGATCAGTGAAGACAGTACACTTGGTTCCATACAAGTAGTGTCTCCATATCTTAAGAGCGAAGACTACCGCTCCTAATTCTAGATCATGGGTGGTGTAGTTTTCCTCGTGGGGTTTAAGTTGTCTAGAAGCGTAGGTGATTACTTTAAATCTTTGCATAAATACGGCACCCAAACCTTGGATTGATGCATCGCAATAGACCACGAAATCCTCACTTCCTTTAAGTAATGCTAATATCGGTGCTTCACAAAGCTTCTGCTTCAAGAACTGAAATGCTGATTCTGGCTCTTCTCCCCAGTCAAACTTCTTCTTCTTCTGTGTTAACTCAGTCAAAGGTTTAGTAATCCTTGAAAAACCTTCAATAAATCTCCGATAGTATCTGGCAAGACCTAAAAATTGGCGTATCTCGGTAGGACTCGTAGGGGACGCCCAATTTTTAACAGCTTCGATCTTGGCGGGATCAACATGAATACCTTTACTGTCAATAACATGCCCAAGAAATTGTACCTTCTCGATCCAAAAATCACACTTGGAGAATTTGGCGTACAATTTCTCTTCTCTGAGCAGTGTTAGTATAGCCCTTAAGTGTTATGCGTGCTCTTCCTTACGACGTGAATAGATAAGGATATCATCGATAAATACAATCACAAACTTGTCAAAATAGGGTTTGCACACTCGGTTCATTAAATTCATAAATACAACGAGTGCATTTGTTAGACCGAATGGCATTTCTTGGAATTCGTAGTGGCCTATCTCGTCCTGAAAGCCGTCTTAGGGATATCTTCTTCCCTAACTCTCAGTTGGTGATAACCTGACCTTAAATCAATCTTCGAGTAAACACTCGATCCTTGCAGTTGATCAAATAGATCGTCAATCCTTGGTAACGGATATCAATTCTTCATAATAAGTTTGTTCAACTCACGATAATCGATACACATCTGGAAGGTTCCATCCTTCTTCTTTAAAAACAACACCAGTGCTCCCTACGGTGACGAACTTGGGCGAATAAATCCTTTATCTGACAATTCCTGCAATTTCTCAGATAACTCCTTCATCTTAGACGGTGCTAGTCTATAAGGTGCTCGTGCTACGGGTGCTGCTCCTGGCACCATGTCAGTTTGAAATTCCACTTGACGTGTTGGCGGAAGGCCAGGCAATTCCTCAGGAAATACCTCAGGAAAGTCCTTGACTACTGGCACATTCTCAAGTCGCTTCTCCTCCAACTTCTTCTCGGTGACTTGAGCCAAAAAGGCTTGACATCCTCGTTCGATGTACTTCACTACTTTGACGCAAGAAATAATGCTTAGACATGTTTTACTTTGCTCACCACGAACAATTAGGGTTTCTTCTTTAAGAGGGATGTGAACGACTTTCTCGTGACAAATGATTTTAGCGCGGTTCTTGGATAGCCAATCCATTCCTACGACGAAGTCAAAACTACCAAGTCTAATTGGCATAAGGTCTATGACGAAATGTGTGTTTAATAGGCTAGTTCAATTTCGTATGTGGTGTCTAGTTTGGTTGGTGAAATATTAAGTAGGGGTGCAAGAGAAATAGATGCAAAACTTTGATCAGCTCCAGAATCAAATAAAACTTTAACGAGGTGGTTGTTTAGAAGGAACGTACCCATGACTACGTTTGGATCTTGCTGAGTGTTTCATTCTCCCAGCACGTACACTCTTCCTCATGCATTGTTGTCCATGTTTGGGCACTGACGCCTATAGTATCTTTTCTCTCCACAAGCATGGCATACCACAGCCACGAGTTGCAAGTTAGCTCCTGTAGCCTTGCAATCTTGTGTCTTATGACCGGTCCTTGAACATTTTCCACACTTAGCATAACAGGGTCCAGTGTGGTGCAGTTTACACTTGTTGCAGAACGGGGCAGGTCCAGCATACTCAGCATTCCTAGCTGGCGCGGCGACATAAGCTTTGGTAGCTTTTTTTCGTCGGTTTTGTTGGTTGTGGTGGGTGTTCCTTTCATGGTGATAGTTACGGTTGTGGTTACGGTTGTTGTTGTTGTTGTTGTTGTTGTTGTTGTTGTTGTTGTTGTTGTTGTTGTTGTTGTTGTTTGTCTTTCGATAATCAAACTTCCTTTTGTGATCATTGTTTCCCTGAGCAGAGTTACGCTTAATCTCCCTGTCTAGCAGTCTTTGGGCAATAGTCATTGCTTCTTCCAAAGATTGAGTCTTTGACAAGGTGACGTTTCCCTCAATGCTCCTAGGTAGTCCCTCAATGTACCTTTCCAAAAACTTTTCTAAATCGGGAACCTTCGAAGGGCATAGCGTGGCAAGTTCTTGAAATCCTCTATCATAAGCCCTGAGGTCATTCCCTTTCACGACCGACAGGTGAAACTCATCTTCTAGTTTCTTGATTTCTCCTCTTGGACAGAACTTCTTCAACATCTTTTCCTTAAAGTCAGCCCAGGTGATCTGATAGGCTTCCTCCACGCCTATCTTTTGAGCAGTTGCGTTCCACCAAGACAACGCGTCTTCCAGCAATGTTCCAGTAGCAAACGAGACTCTATTTTCAGCGGCACAACTGCTCCTCACAAACACAGTCTCAGCTCGCTCAAACCATCGAGCAAGTTTTGTCACTCTTTCGGTACCCTTGAAATGAGTTGGCTTACAAGCTATGAAGTCCTTATAGGTAGACTTCCGAGTCGCAGAGGACTCGCTTTCTGCAGTGGGTCGGTTGTTGCTACTTGATCGAGCTATTGCGGCAGCTTGCTCTTCCATAGCTGCATCAACACTGTCGGCAACTAACTTCTTGATAGCAGCTTGAGTCATGGCGGGTGACGAGGTGGTAGTTGCTGTTTTCCTAGGGGCCATATCTCTATAAAATCACAAGTGCATAAGTAAGAATTCCAAACATCGATCAATAACAAGAGAAATAATGTAACCAAGCTCATAATAGTCGAGATCATCACAAAATACATCACAATCACACCATGAATACATACATCAACATAAACCATATCATCCATAAATAATCATCACGACATGTAACAACACACATGGAAATTATAATGAATCTCAATATGGGAGCATAAGATCAAACAACTAAAACATCATAAATCAATATCAGTACAATACAATCATAACCAAAACAAAGTTTTAATAATTTTGAATTCATTGTTACAAAACATCAATATACAACATTATTAATGTCGCACAGGGCAAGTTAAGATGTCTCTGGATGTAATGATACGTCATGGATCTATGAAGGTCCAGGTGCGTGTCCTGATCTATGCTCTATCTCTCGAACAATCCTGATTAGCTCCAACATCTCTAGGTCTCTAGCTCTCTCTGGCCTAGACCTCCTCAAGCGTGACTGAGAGGGTATGGATAGTAGTACTAGACTCTGCCAACTCCTGGGTCTGATGCTCCAACATCTGCTGTTTGATGACTGCAATCTCCCTCAGCTCCTCCATCTCGTGTCTCTGCACATCGAATTTATGACCAAACTCAGTAATGATGGCGTGCGCCTCCTCAATCCTGGTACCCATCATCTCAAACACTGTCTCCAGAGCTGTCCTATGCACAACGAGGTTCTCAACCTCCTCCTGCATGATCTCAATCCTCTTAAGGGATATATCCTCTATAACACTCAACAGCTCGTCTAGGCGATCCTAATGCCTAACCAATCTAGCAGCCAGTAAAGAGATGGTATGGTGCATCGGCTCTCCAGTGACCGGTAGCACAGCTGAGGAACTCTGTCCAAGCTCCAAAGCTCTCGGTGATCCCTCAATAAACCTCTAACGGCGGATGCACTCTAACAGAAACAACCATCGATGGGCATCAACCCTCCTATGGATGCTAGGTGAAGTAGTGGTCTCAGTGGGAATAGATGAAGGTGATGGGATAGGCGATAAAGCAGGTGATGGTGTTGGCACAGTGGTGGTCTGTGAGTAGAAGACAGTGGGTGGTGGCATGGGTGGTAAAACCTCAGAAGAGTGGGGTGCTGTGAAAGTAGGCAACATATAAGGATGTGGCTCGGGTAATGGTGATATAGGTGATGGTGACAAAGATGGTGAGGGTGCAGGTGATAACACAGGTGATGGCACAGGCACAGGCACAAGCGAAAGTGCAGGTGTGGGTGATGGCACAGATGATGGTACAGGTGCAGGTGATGGAGCTGTGGAAGTAGGCAATGAACAGACTCGTTTCCGAGCTGTACACTTGTGGGTGAAGCTATCATCATGATATCTGAACAACTCTCCAAAAGGCCCAGGCTCAAAAGGCTCAAGGGTCCTCACTCGCTTGCATCGACGAGTCAGTGCAGGCGGGGATGGTGGTGGAATAGATGCAGCAGTGTCAAAAGTATCTGAGTCAGATGAATCATCATCAGCATCTGAACCGGAATGGTGACTAGGAGGTGGTGTAGGACGGTTATCAGCCGCAAAAAACTGCTGAGACGTGAGGTACTGATCGTGTGTCAAAGGTCCACAGATAGGATGGAAAAGTGGCTGAACATCAAAAGAGTCAACAGATGTCGAAGCGACCTCATCCTCCTCAAAGGGCTCAGTCTCTCTAGATGCGTTCCTAGATGGAACGACAGACGGGATGACAGGTGAAACCGGTAAGGTGTCATGGGCTTCATGGGTGTCATGGGTGTCACAGGTGTCATGGGTGTCATAATCAGATAGGTCTATGGTGGGAAAGGAGGATGATGCCGGCATGACGTCATCACTGTCAGACAAGATGATAACAGGGGGCGACATGGTACTGTAATATCCCAAAAATAATAATATAAGTCATTTAGTCTATATAATGCAACATGCTCAGTGATTATGGTGTTAGAGTTAACTATGTGTGATAGGTGCTAAAAATCAAACCTTAAAACATGATGTTGACAAGCGCTGGCACGGAGGGCACCTCGGTGATAAATAGTTTGCATTGAAATTAGGTGTGGTTATAGTCGAATGTTTTGAAAATCATTTGGTTCTATATAACCATGGATTTGATGCCAATCTGTAACACCCCGAAAATTTGATAAGCAGCGGAAGTCTAATCGGGGTCATTATAGTTTAGAACACAGTCATACTTATAGAAAACAATTCAAAAGATAAGTTGATATCATTCCATGAAAACTCAAAGATGATTGGTCTTGATTAAACGGGTGTCATATTGCACCTAAGCCTCACGAAACTCAAGCCTTAACTTGGGTTATATCAAATAATGATATAATCACCTACACCACGAGGGATGTAGATGACAAAAGGGGCCCTCGGTGACAGAAATGTGCAAAATTTCCATGGTACCTCGAATATAGAACATCCCTTGCCAAATGATCACTTTGGCAGAGATGGGTTGCCATCTCCAATAGATCTATCAACTATATTTGCGCTCACTCGCAAGTGATTAAGGTTCGTGATATGAGGGACTTGTAGCACGGGTGTCAACTTAGGCAATATCAGATAATAATCGCATACTAAAAATACTTGTGTTCGGTTTATAGCATGTATCTCCCCACGGGGTTTAAAAACAATTAAAAAGGTGGGATTATGAACTCACCTGATGGGTGTGTGCAAAACTCAAACGGTGCTCAAAGGTGACGGTGTATTGCTACGACTAGCAATGAATAACCTCCGACTTGCGACCTAAATGAATGTGATATATATATTACTATCGTTGATTCAGATTTGATGCGTGAATGACAAGTGATATGTCTCGAGTACGGTGATCTCGATTTCAGGTTTCTTAAATTATCCAAAATAACTTTATATAGTTATTTATAAAGTTAATACGAAAATTTGATCGATGTACGTTGATTTATCCGTTATAATAATAACGTTAATAAAATATTTATTTTAAATATTTTTAGTAGTAGTGGATATTTATTTAAGTTACATTATATATATGTGTATATATTTATATATTACAAAAATAAATATGTAAAGTAATATTAGTTCAAATAAATAATAAGATACCATTGTCAAGTTTGACCCTTAACTTTATGAAGTTACGCCTTTTTACCTTTGGTTAAAAATAATTACATTTTTAGTCCTTTTTAGTCTTTTTACACTTTAGGCCTTAAGTTTAAGGTATTTACAGTTTCTACCCCTTTAGTTCCATTAAAATTTACTGTTTTCAGTTTGGTCCGAAGGTTTGGCTGTTTTGACAATTTTGGTCCTTTAACGAGATGATTTGTAAAATTAATCCTTTGTTAAGTTTTTGAAAAGTGAACTTTTGTACATAGAAAGTAAACATTTTTAACTTATAAAAACCTTACAAAAATCTGTTTTGAAATATAATAGTGTCGAGTTTTTGCTTAATTCATGATTCGAAAACTTTAAGAAAATCCTACATGGGCCTCGTTAGCCCATTTCAGGCCTAATCGACTTCACAACTTGTTTTAGGGGTGTTCGAACAATGCTTAGGATTAGGTTCATTTTACGTAGTGTTTGACATTAGTAACCTTGCATGTTTTGACCTTTTGTTTTAGTCTTGTGTAAAGAGTCGAGTGGTAAGTTAACATATATGGGTTGTACGCGTAATTATGAAAATATAAGGTCGTTTCTCAGGGGTGTCGAGGTGACTTGTGTTGGTGTTTTATGTGTTTAAGTGCTATGCAATGCATGTAAAAGAAAACAAATAACGTAAGTATTGAAAAAGGAGTGAACAACTTACAACACCTAAAGAGGTGGTGAAGTGGTTGAGTTGTACGAGAGGTGAAACGAAGAAACACGGACAACGAGCAAACCCTTGTAAAACCTTATCAAAAACTAACCCATGTTCACGATTGTTACCCCTAAATAACTTATACTTCGATCCAATTCTTGTGTTGCTCCCTCATATGTGATAATGGCGAGACAAAGAGATGTTTGTTGGTGATTTGTGAGTTGTGAAAGTGTGGTGAGGATGTGCATTAAATGTGAGTTTTTATAGGAAGATTAAGGGAGTTTTGAAAGTTCTAAGCATGTGATTCTTGTTGTACATGAGCTTGACTTGTCAATCGATTCAAGACAAAAATGTCCATGGTACTAGAGGTTTAGTCATGTCGAGCTTTAGATTCAAATAGCCATAATGAGTTCTTTTGATTTGTTTAAGTCTAGATTTAGGTGAGTTGGTGAGACATGTAAGTACTTGTTCGAATAAACAAAGAAGGAAGAGGTATCATGTGATCTTTGTTTGGGACATTAGAGACACATTACACAATGGTTAACCATGTTTTGTATAAAAGCATGTTATTAAATATTTGTTTAGGACCATAGCTTGGAGTTTGTAGGGTGGCTTGGGTGTTTGGTCTTGGATGTTTACACACGCAAAGGAAGAAAGAAACTAATCAAGGGTGTCGACATGGTTGTGTTTGTGCCCAAATGATGTGGCTGTCATGGTGTTGAGCAGGAAAGAAAACGAATTGCCACGAGAACAATACTTGGTGGTGTCGTGTTCGAATCAAAAGTGCAACAAAATGTGTAACCTTTTACTAGTGAATATGGTGATGTTGTGGGCATGTAATTCATGGCTCAAAAAAAATAAAAAAATAAATAAAAAAAAATAGACGAGCTGGGCTCATGTGATAATTGGTACAAATCAACGAAACAAGCCATTGGGCTTGGGTGGTTCTCGGCCCAAAACAGGAAGAAAGAAATTGATATTAGTGGACTTAGGTTGTTGGATCAAATCCCAAGTAAAAAGGAAGACCATGATGTGGTACATGGGCTAATGAAACCAAAGGCCCAATACAATAACGAGGTGTCGTTGACTAGTGCTTTCGTAACTTTATTTTCGGTGTCGGTGTTGGTTCGTTTATACCTTGTAAAACATTAACGGTGATGTTTATACACTAAATATATATATATATATATATATATATATATATATATATATATATATATATATATATATATATATATATATATATATATATATATATATATATATATATATATACACTAGCTTTCAAAGCCCACCCGATAGGCGGGCATGACTTATAAAAATCGTTGTGTTATTTTTCTATAACGAAAGAAGGTTAGTGAAATTACATTTTAAAACATAGGTAATAATCTAAGGAACTTTAAAATGAATTTAAGGAATTCAATATTGTTTAATATAGTAAAATTAAATTTCAAAACATATGTGGTTTTCAAAGGAGCAATAGACTTATGAATATCATTGAGAAAATTAAGTTAACTATAAATAAGCTACAAACATACCTAATTTTTTATTGAATGCATTAAGAATGAAAATAAAAAATAATAAACGGTTATCGAATATTAGAGGAAAAAAGTTTCAAATTGGTACGCAAGAACAAAGTATCAAAGCATAGCCCTTTCGATGGGCGAGTAAGTCTTATGAATATCGTTAAAAAACTTAAGTTAACGAAAAATAATTTATATACATACCAATTTTTTTATTGAATGCAAATAAACTGTTATCGAATATGAGAGGGAAAAAGTTTCAAAGTAGTATGGGAAGAACAAAGTATCAAAACATAACCCGCCTGATGGGCGAGGAAGCCTTACGAATATCGTTAAAAAACTTAGTTTAACGAAAATAAGTTAAAAACATACCAAATTATTTATTGATTGCATTAAGATCGAAAAAAAGCTAACGTTTACAAAACATGAGGAAAACAAAGTTACAAAGTGGTACGCAATAACAAAGTATACAACCAAATAGTAGGAGGTCGAGTTATCAGGTTTAGGATATGTGAATAACACATTTAAAAGAAGTGCAACACACTTAAAGAAAAAAGAAATAGCAGTAAGCCTATTTTTTACTAACATAGAAAATAATACAGAAACTAATATTGTGCAAGAAGGTAACCTTTTCATCACAACTTAAGCTTGTGTTGATACAAAGTATGAGATAAACCCAACGTACATTGGCTAATAATGAAATTGACTTAAGCTTTTTTCGATACAAACTATGAGATAAACCCAACGTACATCGGCTAATAATGAAACTGGTGAAACTGATTGAAACTTTTACATAATATAACCTTATGTCTTTTAATACCTTTAAAAATAAAATTTGTGAATATAAAATTTTTCACCTACCATGGCCCGAATCGGTTTTGGCTAGCTACCTGACCCACGCGTTTTTATAGGCAACTGAAGTTGGTCACATGTGTTGACATAAATGGATTAAAATGCATTACTGTAGATTGATATGTGATGTGTCAATTTTGATCAAGGAAAAGAAATGCTTCTGTAATCTACCAAATTTGATTACATGCGTCACTCTGATAATCCTAGGATAAACATCATTCTTTTTCTCTTCGCTTTGAGGGATGTAATTAGTTTTAAATCCATAACCTCAAATCGAAGCTCAATTATTACTCTCAAATTAAACATACTTGTAAAAGTTCTATTAAAACATTGTCATGTAACACGTCTAATATCTCTAACAACCATTGTAGTGCCTTTAAAAAAAAGAGTTATGACATTAAGTTTGTTTACTCGTTTAAGATCTGAGAAGTTCGCCCAAATTACACGTTCAAATTCTAAGAAGTTGAACTGTTCGCCCATTCGCAAATAAGGGATCAAGTTTACCCACCATCACGTGATGCATCCATTTGTTCTTGTGGCACAGACTAACACAAAGATTGGAAAACACATGCTCGTACTCATGCCAAGAAAAAGGTTGCTACTAATAAACCTAAGACAATCGAAATTAGGAATCCAATCGTAATGAAATAGGGATAACATTATGATATGAGAAAAACACATGTGTGAGTCATAAGCTTGCAAAGACAAACCATAACCCCTGAATCAAACACCCTTAGACGCATCAGGCAAATAGTTTTTATAGACTTAAAATCTCATCCTAAGCAGTTATTAAACATTACTGAAACATTGTGTGATTAAATTAGAATACTTTGTAGCAAAATAATTTTGACCCAGATTCTCTTTTGTCAATTATATCTCCATTTTTTTTATGAAACCAAAATATGCGTTGAATTTGGAACCGTATTAGAATGTTACCCCTTATTTAACTTGCGAAGTTCTTAATAAAATATCAAATCGTGTTTTCCATCTTAGTTACTCGTCCTTATTTCACACAAATCGTAACCCAAAGAAAATAGATATGAACCTGTATACAAAGCTAGATGCATATTTACACTAACATTATTAGAGAACATTGACAGCTTGCACATCAGCTCGATACATACATATTTGTAGCAAGACTGCTATTCAACTTTCTTCTCCTTGATCTCCACTCTTGGTGAGTTGGCATTGAGTTTATTCTTTAGTTTATGCACAACCTGTCATCTATCATGTTGTAAAACATCTTGCTTTGCATTTGTAGCCTTTCTTCCATACTCCCTTATCGGTTGCATAAACACATCACTTGCTATTCTACATCATAGGAATCAAACTAATTATGTAAAAGAAGTGACCAGTAGATTTCTCTATTAGCAGACCTTCCCGGTAAATAAAAGGTAAACATACCAGGCTGGGCCGTGGGGTGGAGGAATATCAATTGAAACTACTTAACATGTTTCTGATAGAGTGAGCCTACAATTTTCATCTGTATATCTATATTGTTGAGCAAGCAATGGGACAAAGATTTTTCTCACTATGGATGAACCTTCTAATTCTTTTTAAAAGGTCGTAATTAACAGTGTGATCATTTAAAAAAAAGAATAATCACCTAATATCCTTAAATACTCATCATAACCATATAGATGCCAAATAAAACCCAGTTCTAACATCCTGCAATTAAGTATTCATCTTATTGTAAGACTGATCAACAAAGTTTACACACAAATAAAAAGTTACTTTTATTAAATTTAAACAACTCTAGAGGAATGTACCTGGTCAAACAGGTTAAAAAAATACATCAGAGAAATAAAATTTTTAAAAGAAAAGCCGGAAGTGTATTATTTACGAGCTTCTTAGATGTAAACTACCATATTATGACCCATATCAGAAACACAATAACCAAGTATTAAAAAATAAATAAATAAATAAATAAATAAATAAAATAAAAGATGGTAACAAAGTGTACCCAAGCTATAAGTTGTACGGTTTGTGCATCGGCTTTTGCTAATTTGTAAACGCATTAGCTACCTATTCAAGAAAATATGACAAAGCATTTGAGGATCAAGCCATCTGCTAAAGCATCACCCCACCCTACTGACCTGGCGTCAATTACACCTTTACTCTAAAGTCCGTTTCATGTTCACTACAACATAAATGGAGCAAATAGTTAGCAATGTCATCATCCAAAAAGGCTTGAAGAGTTTGGAAGGACAAACCTACATAAAAACTTCATAACTTGAAAAGTCAAAACAAAATAGGCACAAATGACATTGGTTTAACATACACAAATACTATTTCAAACATTCTTTTCGTTATCAGCATCATCTTTTTTTTAACAAACTCAAATTACCTACTGATGTAGCTTTACGCAAAAGCAAACATATAAGAAGTTATTCTAAGCAACTGAAAACACAACACATGAAATAAGTTTAGTTTCAAGCTACTAATTTTTCAAAACTGTTTATGATGTTTGTACCTGATAACCATATTAACACTTGCAGATACAAAAGACGCACTAATCTATTCTACTTAACTTTTTTGGGGTTATTTAACTGCATAATCTTTTCTAAATTACCTAATGCAACACCTCCCTGCATCTACTATAGATACCATTCTCAATTAGTTTTGACATTTTCACAGGTAATGAGCGGATAATAGTATATGCGTGACAATGTATAAAAGAGCATCAAGTATTCAACTGTAATGGCTGTGACATCATGTTTCAGGTAGCACACTTGCGTACAGCTGTTACCGGTGCTTTTGCTTTTTCCAATGCTAGTTTAATACCGCCTTCCTAATGGAGACTACCATCAACTGATCAAAAGATAAACCTATATATGCACAAATAGTTGTAGTATGACTTATACTCAATGTGGACAACAATCGCAAACAATTTCATGCTACATTCAATTAGGGGTCTGCCTAGGCGTTTCTGCCTACTAACGGTCAGAAGAAATGATTAATAACGTAACCTATCTTAGTAAATAAAGAGTTTGATAGCGTATCATAAATTGTCGAGAATCAGACAATGGTGATAGACTAAAGTGCTTGGCCAGTTTTACCCATTTTACGACCTATTTTTCCACCCTCAGTTGGAATAGTCTATAGAAAATGAATTACCAATAAGCCATCAAATCTTCCAGGATGAATTTCATCCACCTTCGAAGTGCTATCAATATTGCATATTTTACCAAACATTCTCCATTTATTTTTTATTCTGCGGTATGTTTGAAATCTATATTAGACATATTCTTCTCTATGATACCATCAATATCTATTGTAAAAGAAGATGCAGTTTGTGTAGCTGACTTAACATCTCTAAATGTGGTCGCATTTCCTTAAAAAATCCCCTGAGATCTCTACGCTATTGCTTGAAGATTCATAGGGAGGTCGGACCGAATAATCCTCTCCATAAATATTGCAAGAATGTTGAAGTTTGGTATAACATGAACTTCATACGACAAAACTGATGCTACGTTTTTCTTGACAATGCTTATGAGATGTGTGAGTGTATATTACCAAGTCCATGTGGTTGTAACGTTCAATCAAGAACATATATTCAGAGTAAAAAAATATAACATATATTCAAGAAAGGCATCATAAAATTCATAACGATTCAATTCATAACATATATTCAAAGTAAAAAATATAAGTAACTGGCAAAATCAGGCAAAAAAAGAGTTAATGATTACCTTTTATTCTGTTGTTGAGCTATTTTAATTTTACCATAAAAACTTGAAGAAATTGTGATTGGTTTGTATATAACTGTGGTGCAAACTAATGCTCCGACAATACAGTTGTGACTTGTCTATATGTATGTAGATACACATGGTTGAATCAATATAAAAAATATAAAGTAGAAAAGAATAAAAAAACTAAGAGACAATGAAGGCGAGAACTTGCTAAAATTTTACTGGGCGTAGGGTAATGGATATCCACTTTCGATTTAGTCGCTATATCCTCTATATCACATTATATCATTAGAACTGTACACGCATAAACTAATACACTGGCGATAAAAAGAATCCAAACACCCCTCAAATATTCAAACATTAATACTACTTACTTTAACTTAAAAAGTACCTAGAAGAGCTCGACACAACCATGAAATACTAAAGCATAAACTCAACAACATATATAAAGACTACAGGAAAAATGGGACTTTTAAGGAAATGCAGATTGCTTGTGAACCTCAATATTGATTTCAAAACTTATTAATATGAACATATTTGTTACATTTAGTATAAAGTTGAATATGAACGTATTTGTTCAACATCAAGCACTGAGTCATATTACACTAAACAGTAAGATAACGGTCCAATAATCACATTGTTCTGCAAGGTAATCTGCAGACTGAAATTTATACTTGGATTTATGGAGGTATTAAGAATTGCAGTTTCAACTTAGCTATCTTGAATAAATGCCAAAAAATAATATGGATACTATAGTAATAAAACTTAGGGTCTAAATAATCAGATTTGAAGAAGCATGTAAAATTGTTGTTAAAGTGAATAGTAGAATTACCTAATTATCCCTGTATTTATGCATCAAGTTATTTGTTTAGCTAATTATTTCATTTGAATTCTTGATGCCACAATAACCTCTATAATAATTAATACTACACAAAGTGACCCAACACGGCTCTATGTAGCCCCATGCAAGATGTCGTCTACAGTTTTACCATATTAAGAAAAAATGCTTACAGCAAATGCTTCATTAACTTCATAGAAATATATTTGAGAAGTATCCAATGTGGCTCTTGAAATACCCTTTGGTATGGCAAGGGTTGGGGTAGTTGTAAATAACTCAGGTGCCTGCTATGTATAACTATCTCATAAGTGTTCAGTCAACCAAACATGAAATCTGATAAAATCTAATTAAGCATATTAATTTTGCATTTTATTTCGTTTTAGATGCATCATATAATTACCTGTTCAGCATCAGCGTATCCAGAGACCTTTGCAATCACATGTAACCCAAGCTTAAGTACCTTATCTTCCCCTAAGCTCTGACTTTCAGCATTGTTAACATCCCCAATGTTTGTTGTTTGCTCCTGCAACAAAGCTCGCTCGTTAGGCTGTGCATAATGAGGGTCCCCGTTAGGAAGTAAGTTACACCTAAAACTACCGATTCATGTTTAAAAGTTCCAGCACTAACTGCAGAAATAATCAATGAACAATTTAGTGCTTAAACAACACAAAGTAAATTGAGGTGGTAATTTCAACCGATTTACTTATGAAGTTATGGTTAGGTCGATCGAGTAATATTCTATCTTACGGGATCAAAAGGGAAAACTCGTTAGATTCAACTCACAAGGAAATGTGTCAAATGAGTATAACATGTCAAATGGATCAAAAGTTACTGAAAGTGTGTACTTATAATGCATAGTACCTGCTAAATAATTCTATTCAAATTACTATATTATTGTAAAAATAATCTTATGGCTATAACCATATTTGAGATGCTAACATTTTTGAAAGAATATGTGTTTTCGGGTCGAGCTCTTTCCACCAGCACCAAAATTATCCCTTTCGACTCGTTACCCAACACATCTGACCATCTTGTAACCTATAGTAAATAACCAAGATAGCAAGATGTTTACCTAGACACAAAGTGCCAAGTGGTTCAGTAACTACATGATGCTGACCTGGAGCAAGAGTGAACCTACTTTCTGTTGATACAGATTGTAAAGCAAGATCCCAAAACCTGATAGTACCATGCTACCATCTGCCAAAAGAGAAGGATCAAGGATGTTTTCACATGAAAGATTCTTGATATCCCAAATGCAGCCACTATGTGAAACTAACACATAACACTTGGTAGCCTGAATAAACACAACAATTGTTTATTGTAGCAACAAAATTCTCAAAGGAATTAAATTTATTGTTTCTCAAACTATACAACCAAATATTGAGAATCACCTGTAATTTTCCATGAATGTTCAAACATAGAGACTGTGATCTCTGTAAACTACCACTGCAAGATCAATTGGGATGTTAAACAACGTAAGGATTCAGCCTTCAGCCTCCAGCCTCCAGCCTCCAGCCTGTAACAATACAACCACCATAAATCATAAAACAACGTTGACTAATTTCAGTTTCTCTTCAATAGCATCGAAATATCACATAAAAAAAACAATATCATGGCAGCAAAGTGGACCTTTTTGCACCAAAGTTACTGTTTATATATTGCATGTTACTCGGTGTGTAGAAGCTAATACTTTGGGCCTTCTCCCTACCAATGCATCCGATTGGGTTTCGTCTTTAGCACCTGCCCATGAAGTTGGTATAGCATGTATTAAGTCCATGCATGCCACAACTTTGAAACTTGCTAAGTTTGGTATAGACAAGTCAAAATTGACCTTGTATACTCGTCTAACTCTCTCTTTGTATCTTACCAGAACGTCCATTCTTCTTTTGCTGATGTTTGTGATCGTATCTCCATTTTTAGTTGGTCCCAGCTGGACCACCTTCCTGCAAAAACATTATATTCCAAAATTATAAACATTGTTTGTTAAGTTACAATTACAATTTTACACCACATAGAGCCAAACCTTGAAAATAAATGTAAACCCACCAACTGAAACTTGAAACTTTTTCAAGGATACGAAAGTACCTTTTCAAGGCGTGCCCCCGTTATCACGCTTGTTGGTGTCACATTTCAACCGTACCGGGTCACCCTTTAGTCCCTTACCCTCTAACAACTACTAATTTCCCCTGAAACATGTCTTTAAAGCAAGAACCTCATACACCTCTGTGAAATTTACCAATAAAGTGCCTAAAAACTCTGCTATATCATTTTTATACTAATATTAATACTAATGATTTGACCATAAAAGAATTTTACTACATAAACATCAGTGAACTAAGAATTTTAATATATAGGTACTTGCTTATAAATGATGTCCAACATAAACTGGGCTACCTAAGAAGGTCTTACTAAAGATTTGGTTATACGCCCAAATGTTTTGCAAAAAATGTCTGTTCGAAAATTAGTGCTTCACGTATTCTGGATATGCTTATTGTATGGGTAAGACCACACGACCTTATAAGCAACAACATCAATGGTACACAAAAAAGAGCCTGACAATGACGACAAAAATGGTCACAATTTCCCAGGTACATATATTCTGACGATGGTCCTATAGAATTAACAAAAAAATAAAAGGCAAGTAAGTAAAAACAAACTGAAAGATCAAGCGATAATGAATATGTATAATTGTAATAGAAAATTCACAATAGACAAAAGATAAAGACTTGAGTTGTTGCACGTTTGCATCTACAATTTATATTAAACCCACAAAACCTGGTAGCATTCGCCCACGTAATTTCTTTCACGCATTACATCAAATACTAAAACATTTAAAAACTCACAGCAGTATAGTTAGTTGTGTTTATAGTCCCATTCTCTTATATCGATGGCCTTGAAGATGAACGCTCCTCTAATCCTTCTCTTACGGGTGATGGTGGTTGCTGGAGAGCAACATAATTAACTTTTAACTTGCATTCCTGCACTTGATTTCCGGATTCCTTGTTAAAATATTGCAAAAGATACATAAATCTCTATTCATAAATTCAATATTATGAACATAATTTGGGTTCCTTGTTAAACTGTTGCAAAAGGTACATAAATCTCTATTCATAAATTCAATATTATGAACATAATCTGATCACCTAAATAATTACCAATTATGGAGTAAGATCTTTAGGGGCTGCTCAGGGACTTGCAATACCACTGTGAAGCAAAAATTTACCCTTGCATTGCATGTTTGGAGGAGCTTCCTTTTGAGCTTGCATTGTAACTATTAAGAGTGTATTGATGCGAGTAAAGTCAGTAAATAAGCATGTGTGTATGTGAACTAATATAGCTTGCATAGAAATAAAGAATGCATATCAATCAATTAAGGTATATCATATCCTACTGGAGTAACATCTACGTGTACTATGGATGTTTGGTATTACACCTTTATTTCACGCTATTGGAGTTGAGAAGCATATAGCTTAACAACGACGAAGGAGATGTGAGAAGAAGGCAAAAAAGTTAAATATGGTCTTTAGTAAAGATATTTTAAACACTACGCAAACAACTTATATAAATAAAGCTTATGGAGAATGGAAGATTCACTTATTTTTTATACACCAGATGTTTATGATGATTTTTCACCATCAGGAGTCATCTTTTCATTGTTCTCATCATCAATGTAGACATCATGCATTGGTTTGCTGTATATGGTGATGATGATGACCATGACCCCATGATTTATCTCCCGACCTTGTTTCTACATACCTGACAACCTTTTCCACAAAAAGAAAAATAAAAATGTGTGTTCATTTATTATTAAATAAAACATACAACACTACCTTTCAGGCCTGCACAAAATAGTAGATTACTCAAATAAAAAACGAAACAAAAAATAACATGAAAACAAACCGTATTTGTCATTCTCCATCGACTAAAGCAAGTAAAATCTTCTCATTCTTGTTGTTACACTGCTGGACACCATAAAAAATACAATGAGAACCTGCAACTGCTATTTGCACACTTGGTTCATATTAAATCAAAAGTGTGTCGGTACAGGGTGATATAGTCACCTTATATCGAGCAATGGTTGATTTCAAAACTAAAATAACTAATTAAAATTCATAACTGAAACAAAATTAATCCTTATATCATCATACATCAAAATTGACCAACTAACCTAATTCGATTTCAATTCGAACAAATTAAATAGAAGATTACCTTTGATATTTATAGTGGTTCCAATCTTGAGTCCAACTGATGAATGATAAAATTCGAGGTCGCATATCAGTTTAAGAAACGGGTAACAAAGCATAACTAAGAGCATAACCAGGAGACAATCCAAACATCACTTATTTGTAGAGCATAAGTGAAAGCCTCCTCATATTTGTGCTCATAAACCAACCTAGACAATTCTTTTGTCGGATCCACAGGTGCTTCAATCTATAGCACAAAGTACTACATGGTGAAAATCTCGTATGAAGTAGTATGACACACTTCAGGTACATTAAAACATAGTGATTGTTTAAACATGCAGTTAAAAATACTTAATACCTAATACCATACACACATAAAAATTCTCTTTTATCAAAAAACATATATAAGAGTTGTTATTTAATAACGGCATATTGCAGTAGCATGTACATTCTCATCTATTCACTTGCTCGTGAGCTAATTTAATACTATATTTGCTTCCTCATAGGCGATGTATATAGTTTTCCATAAAAAGTATCAGCACACGCAAGCAAAAATACCAAATACCTGCTTCTTCGACGTGAACCTAACTTACTGATGCATCTTCTTCCATTGGTTAACTAAAAAAATAATCAAAACCTAAAATAACAACATGATATCTAAAACAGAAAAGCAAAACCAAAAAAAATTCCAAATAACATATTTATCAAAACGATAAATACAAAAGCTTAATATTTAATAGACTTTTTACCTTTTTTTTTGACAAATTTAGAATGAAGAACAGTATGGGACGGATTGATGATGCTGATGATGATTATGGCGGTAGATGTTACATCATTATCATTAGCAGTCGATTTAGGGTTTTGGGTTTTTGTGAAGCGTAACAAATATTGATAGGAAAACGATTAGTTATGCCCCGATGTTTTTTCCCCATAATGTCACAATCGGTCCCTCTGTGTTTAGCTTAATCTCTTTTGTATAGTATATCTTTATTGTTTTAGGTCCTTGATCACAATCAATGGCTTGGCTCCATTGGTTGAGACGTTTGCATTTTAACCAAAAGATGCAGGTTCGAATCTCACCATGTTCATTTTTAAAATACGAATTCTAAAAAAAAAAAATTGAAATAAATGATAAAAAAAATATAGAAATTGCTTACATGGACAGATTGTGATGACATGCCTGATGACATTGCTGATAATGAATTACTGGGCAATGAGGTGGCATTTTCTTCAAATGCCTCCTATTATATATATATATATATATATATATATATATATATATATATATATATATATAGGCGGCCATTCATGTGAGAAATCTAATTTTTGTGAGAATGCGAGAACTAATCCTAGCCACTCATTTTATCCTCCTTAAACTTTGATCTAATGGCTATTATTAGCTAACTATTTTTTTTTTTGAAAAATTTCAAAAAAATTTCAAAATAATTTCGAAAAAATTTCAAAAAAGTTTCAAAAAAATTTGGAAAATTTTTTTAAAAAATTTTCAAAAAATTTTCAAAAATTTTTTTGAAAAATTTTCAAAAATTTTTTTGAAAAATTTTCAAAAAATTTTCAAAAATTTTTTTGAAAAATTTTCAAAAAATTTTCGAATTTTTTTTTTCACATGTGACGAAATTTTTTTTTCACATGTGACGGAATTTTTTTTCACATGTGACGAAAAAAAAAATTTACATGCGACGAAATTTTTTTTCACATGTAACGAATTTTTTTTTCACACGTGACAAAAAAAATTTGGTGAAAATTTCAAAATTGTTTTTCACATGTGACGAAATTTTTTTCACATGTGACGGATTTTTTTTCACGTGTAACGAAAGAAAATTTTACATGCGACGAAATTTTTTTTCACATGTGACGAATTTTTTTTCAAACATGACAAAAAAAATTTCGTGAAAATTTCTAATTTTTTTTCAAATATGACGAAAAAAATTTCAAAAAAAAATTTTGAAAAAAAATTCGAAAAAAAAAATTCGAAAAAAAAAAATATGTATGTATATATATACATATATATATATATATATATATATATATATATATATATATATATATATATATATATATATATACACATACATATATATATATATACATACATATATAAATATATATATATATATATATATATATATATATATATATATATATATATACATATATATATATATACATATATATATATATATATCTGTATATATATATATACATATATATACATATATATATATATGTATATATATATATATATACATATATATATATATATGTATATATATACAGTGTAACTTTCTTACGAGAACCATTTTTATCTACAAGAACTGCAAGAACCACTTTATTGCCATTGGATCAATTGATCAATGGCCAAAAATGACTGTGCCATTTATGTAATTTATTAAAAGATTAGACTATCATTTGTAAAGTTGAAAGGGCAATTTAGGTATTATGTACACATCCTAAAAATGCTAAAAAGTATAAACCGATTAAAAAAAACTTCCACCAGATCTAACCAGAGGCGCAGCTTCTAAGGGGCCGGGGGGGGGGGGGGGGGGGGGGGGGGGGGCGGCCGACCCCCCGAAATTTTTTTTGCGATGTAGGGGTATATAGTTTTCGTGTAGAAAAATTTCGGTATTTTCGGTTTCGCCCCCCCAATTTAATTCGGTTTCGATCCCCCATAGTGTTAGGGAAAAAAAAATTTAGATCCCGACCCCCCACTCGAAATTTTCAAGCTTCGCCACTGGATCTAACCCCCCTCTCTCTCTCACTTAACCCTAAAAACCTCCATCAAATCTAAAAAGTCGCCTGCCGCCTCCTCCCGATCTGGTGTTCGAAAATAATAATAATTTTGTTAATTACTGGTGTTGATTTTAATTCGTACAGTACACGAAATAACCTACTCTTTGTTCATTACTTGAGTTGTTTCGAGATTCCAATTGAGAAGAATATATTTTCATTGGTCCAGGTTTGTAGCTATCTTGATTTGTTTAAATATGATTGATTTGTTTTACTAGTATGTTACAGTAGTAACAAAACTTGGTCAAATATAAGTGCTCTTAATATGTTGTTTTCGATGATGAATCATAATGGTGTCGATCTCTTTTATCACATATTTTGCTATAGACGAAGGTATAGAAAACATTGATTTTCTAAATCCGGAAGATGTCATTGTATTTTAATCAAATATTTAAGGTTCGGTTCTCTACCGATCTTGCTAATTGTTGTTACTATTCGATTTGTAATTTTTTTTCTTTTTTATACATATATATGTTTCAAGACTTTTTTTATATCGAGTTTCAAGATTACCAGGGATATAAGCTTTTTGTTTGGTCTAATGGTTTAATGTTTCACATGTTTGGCTTAATATTTGGGTCATGCAAGGACTCTCCAATTGGTAAATACAGTTACTTTTTAGAGCCTACCACTAGAATCTGATTTTTGTATTGAAATGTTGGTTTGTGATTTCTTATATATGACAAATGAGATAGAACCAGCTACATACGTATATCTTATCATTGTGGTTGTAGAAATCTGGAAGAAATAATGTCCCAATCATGATACATATCTACTTTGTATTTTCTACATTATCCAAAAGACATCGAACTTTATGGTTAGCAAAATGCAATAAACAAAAGGAGAAGACAATCACGGGTGAGCTTATTAGAATGTTCATCTTAAATATCTAGGCATTTGATATACGAGTGGCCGATCAAAAACTTCTAGTAGCGTGCATATGTGTTTTAAGAAAAGTGGTGTGCATATATGTTTTAAAGAATTTGATAAGAATCTCAAAGTACACATGTGTTTTTTTTAATGCGGACACTTATGTTTTTGAAGGCGGACATGTATGTTTTTTAAGGAGGACATTTATGTTTTTGAAGACGGACATGTATGTTTTAAATTGTGCATATGCATATTATATTATGCATATATGTTATCCTAGTTATTGTGATTAAATTTAGTTTCCTATTTATTTGTTGTTTAGTTGATTTTGTGTATACACTTTTCAGATTGATGAAGATAATGACCATTGAAGACCTAGAAGTTGATGAACACATATATACATGAAGATAATTTACGATTTTTGAAGCGATGTGATTATTGCATATGTGTTTTTTGTATTCGTAATTAACGAAATGTAAAATATGAGTATATGCATCTTATTTTTTTTTTACAAAGGTCCATATTTTTATTTGTATTTTTAGATTATATTTAAATTAATATTGAGTTTTGTGTATATTAGTTATATTTCTACTTTGTTATAAATTTACATTTTTAAAAAAAGAATAGATACACCTTACAATTTGAAAAACATACATGTTAAAAAAATTATATCAAAAATTAAAATAAAATAATTTATTCTAAAAAACAAAACACATATGCACTGAATAATTAAAAAACATGCATGAAAAAAAAAATAGACACGAAAATTAGTGGTGATAAAAAACGAGAATTACTAAAAAACAAAAATAAAATGAAAATGTCTTCTACTATTATACCCTTTTGAATTAAATAAAAATAACAAAATGCTATGGAGCATTTAAATGATGTACATTGTGTATTATTAGTTGTAAAGAGGTGGTTCTCGCAGTTCTTGCACTTAAAATGGTTCTCATAAGAAAGGGACCCTATATATATATATATATATATATATATATATATATATATATATATATATATATATATATATATATATATATATATATATATATATATATATATATATATATATATATATATTTCGGTGTTATTTCTAAGTGTCGATTCACAAGTGGGAGTTACTTATGTTAACCTCAATGGGTGACATCCAAGAGTGACTACGGGTGATACCAGGTGATACATTTATGTATCGGGTGCCATACATAAAGTGACAAAAGTGAACAAGTGATATACATACGGTGACTAAAGGTGTTTCAGGTGACATGCAAATGGTGACTAACGTTGATACGGGTGTCATGCAAACGGTGACTCATGTGAAAAAAAATAAATTAGCCCGCAAAAATGGCTTTGATTAAAATAGATTTGGTGATTAGCATTAACAAATGACATGGGATTTTACGAAGTATTACATTTAAGAATCTTACGAACCTATAGTATTTCTAAAGTTACAGAAGCTATAGCTCTATATTCAGCTTCTACTTATGACTTATAAAGGGTATTTTGCTTTTTGATTTTCCAAGATTCTAATGAACCATTAAAAAATAGACAATACCTTGTAACTAATTTTCTAGTTATAACACATTTAGCCCAGTCAACATCCACAAAAGCTTCAAGAGAAGCAGTGGGACACTTGACTATATGAATACCATTACCTGAAGAGCTCTTTAAGTACCTCAATACCTTAAGAGCAATTTTCAAATGAGACTTTAAAGGTTTATGCATACACTAACTTAAACAATGCACAACCTAAGAAATATCAGTCTTTGTGTGAGTAAGCCAAGTCAATTTACCAATTAGTTTATGATATTCAATGATATTATCTAAAACACGATCATCAACAGTATTGAGATATTTTGTTCCAAAGGAACATTTGAAGGTTTACAGGTAAGCAGACCATAATCCTATAACACAAACAAAGACCTTTTTCATCTCAATAACCTCAATTCAAAAAATAAATAAATAAATAAATAATAAAAAAAAAAAAAAAAAAAAAATCTTTAAGTTTTACCAAGTCGTTAATCAAGAATTTAGACTTCAAAAATACTTTAACGTTTTCTACTTCATCTACATTGTTACTTGTGATGATCATTCAACATAAACAAGCAGAGCAAAAAAACATCATATTAAAACTTGGTAAAAAGTGATTAAAACTTGGGTGTTTGTTTTAACCAATACACATAATTTTTAGCTTGCAAACTCTTTTATCATTGGAATTAAAGTGTGCATCAAGCAAAGACATGTATATAGTTTTACTTAAATCACCATTAAAAAAAACAAAAAAAAACAAAAAACAAAAAACTTGTCCGCATTTTTAGTGTCAAGTTGATATAAGGCCACTGGTTTTGAATAGCCAAATTAATCTAACATCAACATTAAAACTGGTCCACATTGGTTGGCTTTTCCAACTGATGTTGTGGTCGCTGTCGATTTGATATACCATCTGTGTCACCATGGAAAAACGTAGATCTTGATTATAATAAAAAGAAACGGCATTTAGGGTCGGATTAAATCCAATGGTGATGTTTGTTCATGATTGAAATGGTGATGATGACGCTAAAGTGGGTTTTATGTGTATTTGGTTTGGTAAACAAAAAAAAAATCGTGAAATCGATTCTTACGTTTTTTTGGTTGTTTTAGTTCTAGAATGACATTTGGGAGGTTTCAGTGTGGGAGAGAAGAGGGATATGTAGGTTTTTAGTTTCGCACATGACGAAAAGATTGTGATACACTTATTGTGAATATAAAATTGTGATATGATTATTGACAATCTTATCAAAATATTTTCATCTAATTAAAAGCTTGAAAACACATTATGATGCATCTAAGATAATATTGATGCAACTAATTTAGTTCTGTCCATCTCGAATATGTGGTTATTTCCGGTTCTCATCCTTCTTATTTTAAGATTAATTTTCATTAGATACTAACTCTTATATATATATATATATATATATATATATATATATATATATATATATATATATATATATATATATATATATATAGGGAAGGGATCAGGTACGGATTTGGATTTTAGTGCGGATGTACAGACTAATCTTAGCCATCCATCTATTCAACCATTTGAAAAAGCGGAGTGACAAAATCGTAAATATCACTTTTTTTTAATAAAATAGTTAATATCATAGTACCTTTTTACATGTAAAACATTTTTTTTTTGAAATTTTTTTCAGCGATTCTTATTTATTTTACTTATACTATCTTCTGAAAAAAATTTAGATTTTTTTTTTTTACTAATATTACTTTTTTTTGTTAATATCACTGTAATAATCATGTTTTTTTAATATCAAAGTTAATTCTTTTTTTATATCACATTAACTTTCCTTAATATCGTAATAAAAAAAAGCAGTGATATTAAGTTTTTTACTAATATCAAAGTAACTTTTTAAGTAAATTTGTTAATATCACATTTACTTTTTACATGTTTTCTTTATATCAAAAGTTAATTTTTTTAAGAATTTACTAAATATCAAAGTAACCTTTTAAGTAAAATCATTAATATCAAGGTAGAACTCATAATATCGTTAATATCAAGGTAGAACTCATAATCAAAATAAAAAAAATGCTCAGAAAAATCTGAAAAAAAATGCAAAGAAGACAACAATAGTAAGGATCGCTTAAAAGGGAAAAAAGTACATCCGCCAGAAAAAAAAAAAAAAAAAAAAAAAAAAAAAAAAATCCGCACCTTGATCCTCAATCTATATATATATTTTTTAAAAATTTTCAAAAAATTTTCAAAAAATTTTTGAAAATTTTTTTCGAAAAAATATTTTTGAAATTTTTTTTCGAAATTTCCTTTTTTGAATTTTTTTTGAAAATATTTTTTTTTTAATTTTTTTTTTCTTTTTTTTTTTTGAAATTACTTTTTGGAAATTTTTTTCATGTAATTTTGTTTTCACGTGTAGGACCTTAGATATCACAACTTTATCACAAATATAGAAGATTGGAAGAAGAAAGATGGAAAGATGGTGACTTGGTGACTTATATGTATTTCGTGTATATGTAGAAAGAGATGGAAATATGAGAGCTTTGATTACTAAAACACACACAAATACACACACAAGCACACACCTCAAATGAGCCTTTGAGGTGTTTAAATAGTTCTTACATGAGATGCCCTATGGGCTTTCTATGGGCTTGGGCTTGGACTTGGTTACATGGTTGGATAACTAGGCTTATGAAACATAGCATATAACATATTAGCTTGCCAAGTCCAAGGCCCAATGACTAAACTATTACTAATCTTAACAAACGACACAAAGTTACAATATGAGAATGACCATCACTTCATAATACATATTTTTAATGCTAACAATCTCCCCCTAAGGGGTGGTCATTCGAATGATGCTCCACGTGAGTGGTTCTTCCGTGTTCTTTGTCTTTAACTTTGTGTGTCGTTGTAGAAAAGTCTTTAGTCTTTGTTCCTTCATGCTTTGTGATCTTTGATAACTGATTTTTCATCGTTCTTTGTTCCTCGGTGATGTTGAGTTCTCTGCCTTTCGTCACTTCTGCGTCTGTGGTGGTTGTTTGCCATTCCAACATGCTCATACATCTTTGGACTTTGATATTCATATGCACGTAGTTCCCTTTCTTTCACTTTGATCTTTAGTCTTTATACTTTATAGATTCTTCTTTTTGGCGTAGAATCTTTCTTTGAACTTTGTGTTGTATAGATCTTTGAGGGAGCTTTCTTTAACTTCCAGATGTATGTATGAGCATGTGGAATCTGTCGCCATGGAGATGAAGTGTCCCTGCATATAAACAGTTAGCAATAAAACATCTGGTACTTACAAATAAGAATTAGAGATCGTCAACAGCATAGTGTGAAGACTCCTTCTAATCCCTTACCAAGGCCGTTCCCATGTCAGATACTCTCGAGAGAGCTTACAAGACCTACTTAGTAGCTCAATGACTGGGTGAGTCGCTGGGGATCACTCCACGACTGTAGACCGTTTGAAACCACCGCGAGCACTAAGCGTAACCCATAAAGAATTACCGAAGTGACCTGCTGTCAGGGCTGTTTGATGTTGACCCTGGCAGGAATTTCCATTCAATCATTGAGAATCACAAAAGTGAATCCTCTCATAAATGTTCTGGCAGATTGCTAAGATCTGCGTAGCACTCTAAAGTTTACATCTGGCGTCCTTAATGATGAACAACCAGTGTAGAAATATCATGTGTTCCTATGAGATCTTATGATGAATCTCGGGGCTCTAGACTCGATAAGTGCACATTTGGTTTCCTATGCGGAGATTAGGGAGAGGTCTCCTTCTTCAATATCAACCATCTCTAAGAGACAGGTCGATAGATTACACCGGTTCCCCGTGAGAATGAAACAAGCTCTTTTAAGAGAACTTGAGTGGTTAAGAAGGTTTAGTGCAGTGCGTCACTGGGTCCATGATGTCTTTGTCTTCAATACCGGTGTCACCTTAGTAACAACCAGTAGCATATGAGTTGAACCCGGTGTCTGCCCTAAGGTTGAACATTTGGAGGGCTATTTCTTTTCACCCTTTTTCATAACTTTTTCTTTTTAATTCTTCAACCCCTTCTTTCTCCTTTCTCATTTTCTCCTTTTTTCAATCATACCTAAGGACTTCTAATTCTAATCTATTGGAATTGTCCTTGGGTAGATCCCTCCGGCTCTGGCGGATCATAGGACGGTTTTTCCTAACCTTAGTCACCTTATAACTTCATGACTATCCTATCATTGATCACATGCCAAAAAACCTTTTTGTGAAAAATCTCTCAAAGTGTTTATGATAATAAAACACATTGTTGACACTTCGAGAGTTTTGCATTTCTTTTGAAGGACTCTCCCTTCACATGTGCTCATGAATATTTAAGAAATTTGCACATGCGAGAGGAGTTTGCACTTTTGAATTGATCCACTTTCAGCGAACATGACCGATTCGAGACACGCTTACATCACTAGTTAGACTAGCTTGAAGTTATTACCCGTCCTGGTCAAGTCCAAAGAAAGTCTCTCGATACGGTACATTCTACTCAGACAAGTCCTATTCGAGACACGCTTACATCACTAGTTAGACTAGCTTGAAATTATTACCCGTCCAGGACAAGTCTTTTCGATTAATGACATTTAAGCTTCGTCAATTCATTGGTACTTACTGAGTCGAGCTCTTTTAAGATTCAGTTACAAACTTTAAACATCTTTGATCACATTTTGATCATGTCTTCTCCCCCTCAAAAATAGCATAGCGTGATATTTTTTATATCAACTCATTTAGAAAAAGCTTTTGGAGAGATAGACAGATTCTGCATGAATTTGGAACATTTTTCTTTTTGTACTCCCCCTTAATGATAGCACATTTAAAATTTCTTAAGGGTTTTGAGGGAGTTATCTTGAGCACTAATTTTGAGAGATTTTGAGAAATCTTTTTGAACAATCTTGAAAAAGTGCTCAAGAATTCCTTTTTGGAAACGAGTTTTTGTTTGAAATCTTTTTCGTTTCTTTAGACTCGAACTTTTTGAAAAAGATTTCGTCATTGAACGTACGAGTCCTTGATTTGAAAATAATCAGAAGTCGTCATTGAAGTACGGGTTTCGTACTGAAGTATACGAAAGCCATTGTGAAGAAACTTTTGAGAATCGACATGTTTTAGAAAAACATTTTAAAGAACTCCCGCTCAAGCATCTGTACATGTCCGTGTCATTGTTGAATGACATTTCTAGAAACGTACAGAATATTGATTTATACGAGAGACATGTCGTGAGAAGAATATTTTTGGATTTTTTTTTTTTTTTTTTTTTTTTTTATAATGTTTTTGTATTTTTTGAAATTTTTATATTTTTGTATTTTGTTTTTGTTTTTATAAAATAAATGGAAAATCAAAAATAGAAGATTGAAAGAATGATTTTATAGAATTTACAGAATTTGAACCCTCTGAAGAACTGGGTTCTGAGATAGTTGAAGCACCTGCAACCAAAGACGAAGAGGTTTCACAAATAACAGTGTTAGAAGTACATGAAGCATCACTCTGCGGGTGTTGACTATCAACGGTTGTTGTGGTTTCTACTTCCTTATCCTGAAGATTATTACTATTATTTGTCTTGGTGCAACTATCAAAAATCTTCCCTGTGGGAATCCATCTAAGACCAACTGTTTTAAAAACTTTCCCGGTAGGAATCCACCTAAGGTAAGATCTAGATGTAGTTTTCTTATCAGATGCAGCGGAAGTCTCAGTCTTGGAAAAACTACATTCTTTAGATATCCACCTATTAGGTTTCTTAACCTCTTGCTTCTTATCAACGGGTTTGTTTCGATTTGGTGTCTTAGTGGATTGTGTCTTGACACTTGATTTGGAATTCTTTGTGTTGCATTCTACGTTCCTAGCATACTCTTTTGTATCACTACTCTTAGATGCAAGCCAATCCCTAGTATTTTGTTAAAAGTTCCTAGGTAATGGTTTACTACTACTAGCGGTGCTTTGGAATCTTGTAGAATTTATCACACTAGGTTTTGCACCTAAAATTCCGTTTTTTCGATGTTGTGCCTTTTTTCTAGCTTCTTCTAGATGATGATTGAGGACCATGTCATTAGAACCAACAGACTCATTAACAGATTTTGTGGTCACATTTGGTGTACTATTCCTAGAAGAGCCAGGTGAAATCACATTTTTGTTTCTTTCAACAAACAAATTTTGTTTTTCAACAATCTTATCATTTTCACATTGCTGGGGCAAGGGTGTTGGAGTGACTGGTTTTGTCAAATCCTTTTTCGCATCGACTTTTGGAGCAAACCGTGAAATTGACATTTTTGGTTTTTGAACCGTGTTTGAAACATTTGGTTTCTCCGAAGTTGATGGTTTTGCAAACTTAGTTTCCTCACCCTTCCTTTTTTGACTTTCAAGTTGAGCCCTCAAAAGATCATTTTGCTCTTTCATGTTCTTGAAAGCACGCTCATACGACAGTTTGTCATATTTGCATTCTTCCTTTTTTTGATCAAGTTGTTTAAAACATGACACATTTTCTTTTTCAAGCTTTATAAGAGCATTTTCATATTTGGAAACAATTTCGGAGGTCTCAGCTCTCAGTCTTTCATCGTCTTGAACCGAATATGTTTGTAAAATGATGGACATAATATCAGTGGTCATAACAGCTTCGAAGAGAGAATCATTTAAGTTTTCCAAAACATTGATTTGCTCAAAAGATTCATTAGCCTTCTTTATCCGGGATTTGTGATCCGTGACGAAGTTAGCTGTTTCTTTCAAAAATGCTTGTTCAAAGTGAATTACACGAGCATGAATGTTATTAATTTGAGGAGCAAATTCATTTTCGAGAATCTTTTTAAGCTGTAAATGAACCGTGGAATTCCAGTTAATCTCATTAAGTCTCGTTTTTGATTCTAAAGTCGTTTTAAGTTGCCCAACTCTTGTTTTAAGATCATCAAGATATCCTCTGGCAGCACTTGAGTTAAAAGTGTTGTTTGAAGACATCTGTTCCATGTTTGAAAGCGATTTGGAAGCAACTACTTTCTTAGAAAACATTTTCGAGAATGGTCGTTTTATGGAAAACACAGATGGTTCTTTTTGTGGAACAAAAGTAATACCCGAAAGTTTGTTCAATTTGTTGTAATCAATGGGTTTCAAATCCTTTTGTTTCATTTTAATAATGCTCTCTTCGACATGTTCTATCGTTTGCACAGAATCCCGAACGACGGGAGGATCATGTTTGGTGTAAAAAACACTACCATTATACAAAACATTCTGTTCATCCTGAGCTTTCTTGAGATTACAAGGATTGTTGTTACCGAGAGCCATTTTGTGTTTCGTGTGGTAAATCGGATTAGTTTGGTTTGAAATCATTTTCATAGATTGACTTGACTGACCCGACTTAACCACCAATTCTTCTAGATGTGCAATCTTGTGTTCTGACTCTACGATTTCTTCCAAAAGTTTATCTTCTTTCTTTGCAAAGTCCTTTTTCAACTCATCCCTTTCTTTTTCAAGATTGGTGTAAGCTGTTTCTTGTTTTGAAAGTTGGTTTGTTAATTCAGAAATTTCTTGTTTTAAAGAGTTAATGATTTTTGTTGAACTTATTTCAAGATTAGCAAACTTGGTTTTCCATTCCCTATCTTTAACAAGTAACTTCTTATAACCAATTTCAAATTCTGACTCGCGTTCTTTGTGAATTTGAAAACTTTTTGCATTTTCCTTGTATCTCTCAAGCTCAGTGGTCAATTTCTCATTCGCGGCCTTAACATCGCGATTGACCTTTTTCACTTTCTCGATTTCAATACCACAATTATTTAATAATGATTCAAATAAAGTACGTGTTTCCTCATCATTCTCAGCATGCTGTGAAACGAAGCCTCCATTATGATTCACATCTGGAGTTGCTGAAGAAGCATTGCTACTACTTGGCGTGTCCATGTATGTATCATAAGTGGGTGCTTGCTTCTCGGAATGCTGTTCCTCATGAGGAGACATATCAAATATATCATTATTATGACATGTGTTGAAATTTGATACCTCAGATGGTGCACTGGTGTCATAAACAGGAAGTGTGTCAGAATCCGTGTCATACTTAGCTTCCTGAAGATTCGCCATGAATATGCAGTTCGCATCGATATCCTCTCTGTCTTCCATTTCATCCATAAGAGCCATAAAATCATGTTCCTCTGCATTCAACTGAAACCATGCCTTCTCTTTTTGTGCCAACAGAACTGCTTTCTGCAAATACTCTAGATCTTTCTTGTTCGGCTTAGTAGGACAGTTCCTTGCCATATGACCTACTCCTTGGTAGTTGAAACACTTTACCGGATTACCCTGATTCATATTTCCATAATTCCCAACAACTGGAGCTGCCACATTCCTATTCTGATTACCCATTGCCTGATTACCAACATTCTGACCCCTCTGATTTCCAACATGCTGACCCATCTGATTCTCTGCATATTGACCATACTGATTCCCTGCATACTGACCTGCATTCTGCATATTCTGATTACCCATGTTAATTCCAGTAGCATATCCTTGCTGATTCCCATAAACTCCAACCATTTGGCCTCCATTGCCCATATTGAAATTCGGCTGAGCGATCTGCCTGTTGCGAGTATTCGATGAAATCCTTTGGTTGTTGTTTGTTGGGGTAGAATAGCGTCCTTGGAATGCTTTTGTCAGAAAAGCAAACGCTTGTGTCAAGGCTGCAGTAGCTTCATCATTGTCAGTGAATTCTGGTTCTTGGAAATGTGGGTATTGCTGTTGTGGAATAAGATGTTGTTGTTGCTGTGGGTAGAACTGTTGTTGGTAGACCGGTGTTGGTTGTTGAATGTAGGATGGTTGCATGTAGTTGTGAGTGGAAGATGATGATGGTTGTTGTTGTGTGTTCACTGGTATAGGTGTTGGTGTATCAGCCATTAATGCTAGAGGATCATGTTTTTTAGCTAGTAATTCAGCTCTTACTTCATTAGCTTCATCCTGATTTTGCTTCAAGAAATCAAACACCTGATCATAAGTCACTTCATGCAAATTCTTTGTCTGATAAACAATAGTGACATATCTTCCCCATTCTGGTTGTAACTCATTCAGAAAAATGGTGTTGTTAGCAATATTTGTCTGACTGAGGTTGTGTCTTGATAAATCATTCATGATCTTACAGAATCTGTGGTAGTACGTCTCTATGGATTCACCAGGAATTGAAGTAAACTTGCGAAGTTCCTTAAGCAGTTGTGTTTCCATTTCCTGTTTCCCGATGTCTGTCCCATACATTAACCTCTTGACTCTTTCCCAGATTGCATGAGCACTTACTTCACTGTCAACAGTAGCATAGATGGTTTTAGGTAAACCAAGAACGACGTAATGAAATGCCTGATCATCAGCTTCAATCTGTTTTCTGTCTTCCACAGTGTATTCAGTCTCATTCTGATCTCTGTAGTATGGTTGTACTGGGGGGGTACCATTTGGATCACCAGGGTCTAGTACTTGTGATGGTTTGAAGGGTCCATCCATAATGGATTTGATGAGAAGACTTCCATTTGTTTTGCTCTTAAGATAACGCATCATACAACTAGCCCACTGTGAGTATCCACCGTTTGACAGCATGAGAGGTTGGTTTTCGGCACCGGCTGCATAAATGTCTTGCTGAGTTGCCATAGATGAAGTGTAGATGGATAAAGTTGATTCTTGGATCTTTCCAACGAAATAGGAGTCGTGTTTGGAGTAAATAACTTCTTCGCGGAGAATTCCCAAGTTCTCGAGATATGTCCAAGTTCCAAGTTTTCGAAAATTATGACAAAGTTCTCGAAAATTTCAAGTTTGCGAAAGTTTGTTCAAGATTTCGAAAATTATAATTTTGCGAAACTTTGTCCAAGATTTCGAAAAATTTTCGAAAGTTTGTCCAAGATTTCGAAAATAATAAGTTTGCGAAACTTTGTGCAAGATTTCGAAAATTTCAAGTTTTGCGAAGCTTTGTCCAGGTTCTCGAAAAATATCAGTAATGCGAAAAATGGTCCAAGATTTCGAAAATGACAGATTTGCGAAAAATGTCAACAGATTCTCGATAATATATATTTGCGAAAAATGCTGTCCAAGTTTTCGAAATAACAAATTCTCAAAACTGACACGTTTTCGAAACTTTCCGGATGGCAATAAAATATTCGAAATATTCGAAATATATTTGGATGGCAATTTGGATGGTTCTCGATAATATTGCAATTGAAATATTCAAAAATTTCAACAAGTGAAATTTGAACAAAGTATTCTCGATAATGTTGTGCAATATTTTTCGAAAATATTCACTTATCGAAAATTTGCAATACTTTTCTAAATTATACAATTTAGAAAGTTAACCCAAGTCGAAGTGTTTTTTTCTAACTTATACAAGGAAGAAAAACACCGAGTAAACCACGGAATCGTATGATGATAACTAGGATGAGATTCTCGATAATTGGTAGCCAAATTCGTGTAGCTCAAAGCACTCCAAAATCAAGTTTGTGTTCCAAGAAACTTGTACTTTTATGCATAAAATCACCAAAACTTGAAGAAAGTTCCAAACTTGATGATTTTTATCAAACTTTTTGTGATCTCGAAAACAAGTACAAAACCAAAGTCGAATTTTTTAAGCTAGAAATTTTCAAAAAGATTAAAACTTTCTTGTTAGATAAGGTTTATAACACTAGTTTGTAATCAAAAAAGTGTTAAAAACAAAAAAAAAACAAGAAAAGTAAGAATTTTTTTTGAAAATAGCGTGTAGAAAGCTTAAAAAATACGAGAAACACAAACACCCAACACTCCTAAATCATTGTTAGGCGATTGATACCACTTGTAGGACCTTAGATATCACAACTTTATCACAAATATAGAAGATTAGAAGAAGAAAGATGGAAAGATGGTGACTTGGTGACTTATATGTATTTCGTGTATATGTAGAAAGAGATGGAAATATGAGAGCTTTGATTACTAAAACACACACAAATACACACACAAGCACACGCCTCAAATGAGCCTTTGAGATGTTTAAATAGTTCTTACATGAGATGCCCTATGGGCTTTCTATGGGCTTGGGCTTGGACTTGGTTACATGGTTGGATAACTAGGCTTATGAAACATAGCATATAACATATTAGCTTGCCAAGTCCAAGGCCCAATGACTAAACTATTACTAATCTTAACAAACGACACAAAGTTACAATATGAGAATGACCATCACTTCATAATACATATTTTTAATGCTAACATCACGTGTGACAAAAAAAATTTCGCATGTGACGAAAAAAACTGTTTCACATGTAACGAAAAAAATTGTTTCACATGTGACGATATTTTTTTCCTCACATGTTTCGAATTTGTTTTCCTCACGAGACAAAAAAAAAATCACATGTGACGAAAAAATATTCGTGAAAATTTTCAAAATTTTTTCACTTGTGACGAATTTTTTTTCTTTACATGTGACGAATTTTTTTTTCACATGCAATGAATTTTTATTCCACATGTGACGATTTTTTTTTCACATGTGAGGAAAAATAAATTTTCACACGTGATGAAAAAATTTTGCGCAAATTTCCAAAATTTTTCACATTTGACGAATTTTTTTTTGATTTTTTTTTTAAATCGAAATTTGATGTGCTCGCGGTGTGTACAAGTTTTAAAATTTATAAACACGATTACCGGATTAACTATTTAACACATACGAGCAAGTATACTCGTCCGTTTTAGTAAAAGTGGGTAAGTCGAGATCGTCCTAAGGCATTTATAGATCAAAGTATTAAAAAACTAGTTTTTATTAAAGGGTTGTCAATCCTTATTATCAAAAATTAAAATATTCAAGAAACAATATAACTAAAACATATACTTGTGTGAAATGCTACAATCAATCAATTAGAGTATTCATGTTATGCTTGGTGTAAACTTGTTATGATGCACAACTTTTATATGTCATGTTAAACCATTACTAGAATTCAATCATCTAGTTACTTCCTTTCGGCCTAAAACAACTAGAATAATAATTTCATTAACACAATGTTGTTTAAAAGCAATTCTTTACTTATGAATTCCTACGAATCCTTTCGGCCTAATTTCATTATTAAATCTTCTCAAATCCATTTTAAAGAGTAAACATGATGCTCGTCACACACCATATCCCATACTAATTCGTGCACTAACTTTTTGGAATAAAAACATTTAGAAAACCCTTTCGGCCAATATTCCCCAAAGATGTTTTTATCAACAAATTAAGCAAGATTAGATATTATCCCAACAAACTCATAAATTAAGAAGAGTTTTCATGCATCACCTTTTAAAGTAAAGAATACTCCATGACTAACTACATCATTCACACAAGTATATACCAAATCACTCCATATCAATTATATTAAAACACAAGTAGTAAACAAAACATTCATTATATTCAAAGTAACAAGAATTCATTATAAGAAACAAGGTGTACCTAGCTTGAGAATTACAAGAACTAAAACCGTGAAACTATAGCAACCACACGCCTCCAATCGACTACCAAATACAATAAAGAACTCCAAATACTCAACCAAACTATTGAGACTTTAACTCAAAGTTTCCCTGGACGTTTTTACTGCTGTAGCAACCTTTTGGGTGAGAAATATTAAGATAGTAATAACTCGGTGTAAGTTATTACTTAGGATTTTGTGGTACCCTTTGGTTGTAAGCCTAGATGTGATTAAATAGCCTCGAATCACTTAATTCTCAAGTAAAAACATTCCCAAGAAGTTATTAGTGAGAAATGATCAGCCATCCATGATAATGAGGAGTAAAAACGCCATTAAATGCATTCTTGTAAAAACAGTCACCATCCAACCGATGGTATTGCATCCAACCGATCGGTTGGTTCTTCAGGTCAATTCCAACCGAATCGGTTGCGGGCTGCAACCGATCGGTTGGATTGAACCTGTATGAAATTCTTGTCTTTTTCTTGTTATTCTTCGTCGCATGCATTCTCTTCCACTTTGGTGCTAATTCCCTTCATAGAACTTGATATTATCTTGACATATGAACGTAGAAATCTTAAATCTATCAAATTCTTGAGTCCTTGTGTGATTCTTCACTCGTTTCCTTCTCGAAAATCTCCAATTGTGCACCTTCACTTCATTTCTTTATCTTTTCATCACTTTTTCCTGTTTTTGGCTATATTTGCTTGTACAAACACTTTTCCATGATTAAGTAACAAATACGTACAAATATGGCCAAATATGATGCATAAAACACACACAAAAACATGTATAATTTACGTGTTATCAAATCCCCCATACTTGAGTTTTGCTCGCCCTCGAGCAAGTCTAGAAGAAGAAAAAAATAATGTCAATGGCACAATTTATTTATGTTTCCAAAAATCTAACAATCATCCCTAAGGTTAATTGTCAATTTTTAATGCGAAAATTATATGGAGCATTAATAAGTGTAAAGCATAATAACATAACTAAGCACCTCACGAAATATAATTTGAATTCACTCATCACTCAAAGATAATTTGATTGGTAAACCACTCATTGCTCAGTCATGATTCATGTTTCTTACCATAAGCTTGTACAAGTATCAAAACAACAAAACAAAACATCAAAGAGGACTTTTATTGGGTTGTAACATGAGGCTTAATGGGTTGTACCTGGCTAATGTTCAAACATCTCATACAAGAATCAAATAGATCACTGGCATGTATTTTTTAGTAAGTAATAACGGATGGTCACTAGATTATACCTTGGATCGTTGGCGCGTCATTTGCATAACGGATGGTCACCAAAATACTCTCTAGATCGCTGGCGCGTATTTCATTACCAAAAATACGGATGGTCACTAAAATTTTCATGCACTTGATATTTTCAAAAAGCCAAAAAGGGTAGGGATAAGGCATGAAAAATATTTAATTGGTTATAAAAGAAAACCAAAATCAAATCTAAATCCCATTGTTGCTAGTTACCGAACAATCCTCAAACCCAAAAATGATTATAGTTACAATCATTCTCCTCCTTTATGAACTTTCACATATTGATACATCGATTCGCCATAATAATATTCTTCATTCTTAGCACATTGGCTAACAAAGTATTCCATCTCCATACATAGCATAGCACATTGGCTATAATTGTCATCTTATAGTTGCGAAGACTTTTTTTTTTCTTTTTTTTTAACAAACATCACATCTCCCCCACACTTCGCATAAGCATCACCACAAAAATACAAAACTAAAGGTGATCAATCTTCATCTTTGTTGGAATGGCACACACGAATGATAAAGTGTGTAAAACTAATAGTCATAAAAAACAATCCAACATACCAAGCAACTAGCAACCAACCGTTTAGACTTTGACAAGGGTTCAGGCTAAGGTTTAAAATGTAAAATGTTTTTGTATTTTTTTGGATGTAACAAAAGAAAAAGATTGGCTCGAACGGTGTAACTAAGGGTATCTAGCATTAAAGATAAATGCTAACAAATGGGTTCCAAATACGAGGATGTAAGATATCAATAATCAATACATGTATGGTACTTGTGATTATGGTTTGAATTCAAAGAAAGAAAGATGAAGAAAGTATAGAGAGAGAAGAAGAAGTTGGGTGTTTTTAGAGAGAGAGAGATGAAAGAAAAAATGTAAGATTAGATTGAGAGAAGTGAAAGCACCAACCCTCTCCACATGTGGAGAGGGGTATTTATAGTTACCTACAAAACGCCCACACCCGGGCTGTGGATCAGGCATACAGTGGGTAAAGACCCGTCCTTCTTCCACGGTGTTACTTAAACTAAACTAACTAATGTATATAATTAACTAACTACGAGCTAACTAAAATGCTATTACATCAATTAGGTGACCGAGACTTTTATAGGAATATTTGTATTCCTAACAATCTCCCCCTAAGCGAGGTCACCTTTGAAATTAAGCTCTTTGGTCTTTAAGCATTCTTTCGTCTCTGTAGCTCGTAGGATCTGATTCTTCACTTTACTTCACACTTTGTACTTCAAGCAACGAACTTGTGATTTGAATTCCTTTGAGATATGTGATCTTTGAGCTTCTTTGAGATCATCAGCCAAAGTAAATCTCCAAGCTCATCCATTGTTGTATCGCCTTCATGTGATGTAGTGACTTTAGGACCATCATGCTCACACCCTTCTGTATCTGGAGACATTGCATTAGAGTTGTAGATCAGGAGACTTTTTCATCAGAGTTGCGGAAACGTTTTTGGTAGTCCCTCAACATTTGTTGTAGCAAGTCTCTCATCTTCATTGATAGTGTGGGGGATGTGTGAGCATGAGGTATGGATTGACCCGATTCAGCTGGAAACGGCAGCCATCAATGTCATCTTTATATGTGTCCCTGAAATAAAACAGTTAGCAATAAAGATAGAGAACGAATATGGCTTTGTCATTCGTTCTGCGAGGACAGACTACCCTCCGGTTTTGTGAAAACCGACCTGTGATCAGGTAGAATCTCTTTTAAAGAAGACTCTCCTTGACAGGAATTTCCAGCTTGTAGTAATGAATTTTCCAAAGAATCCACTTTGAAATCTTCATACTAAGCATGTTCTCTTACCGGAACGTCTCAAAGCAGACAGCACGATAGAGTGAATCGGTGAATAGATATTCACGGATTGATGAGAAATTGATTTATAGAAATCACTCGCGTGTCATGTGATAAACAATTTGAGACACGACGAGAGTTTTATACTTTGAATCACATTTCCATCAAAAATACTTTTGTTTGAAAGATTATACACAATCAATGTGCTCGAAGAATTAGTTTGTGAGCACATTGAAAGGTTTTTGCAAAAGTATCCGTCAATCCATATCCTGGAACAAGTTTGATTCAATATTGAATCGCACCATTGTTGCTTTCCAGTTGTCACTTGATCATTGATCCAAGATGGATCTCACATGTCACCTACCAAGAGCTTGAGTGATGTTCGCTCTAGAAGGATTTCCATCTTCATTGTGAATATTTTCATATCACTCGGATGTTCTGGCAATACCTCAAGGATAATGCGTAGGACTCTAAATATTTTATCTTATTTTCCACATTGTGTGGAACAATAAGCATATTTGGAATGTGTCCTAACGAGATTTATGGATGATCTCATGGCTCTAGACTCAATAGTGCGTTTTGATCCGCTCCTGGAGACTGGGGAGGCGTCTCCTGTTTAGGTATCAACATAGCTCGCAATGAGCGGTCGATACATTGCACAGGGTTCCCCGTGAGAATGAAACAAGCTCTTTTAAGAGAACTTGAGTGGTTGGGAAGTTTGGTGCAGTGCGTCACTGGGTCCATGACGTCTTGTCTTCAATACCGGTGTTACCTTAGTAACCGCTGGTAGATTATGAATTGAACCCGGTTTCTGCCCTAAGGTTGAATATTTGGAGGGCTATTTCTTTTCACCCTTTCTCATTTCATTTCTTTTTCATTCTTCAACCCCTTCAGTGCTTACCGAGACTTCACCACTAGAACCTTGTTGGGTTTGTTCCAGTCCTAGCTCTATCTCAGTCCGCACTCTTCCCTTTCTCACTTTACTCCTTTTTTCAATCATTCCTAAGGACTTCTAATCTATCTATGGATTGTCCCTGGGAAGATCCTTCCGGTTCTGGTGGATCATGGGAACTTATACCTAACCTTAGCCGTCCTTATAACTCCTTGCATTAAAGTAAATGGTCGGTCTTAGGTAGTACTTCCACAAGCGCCTTTCGCTCCCCCTCAATATGTGCATCGATATTCGAAAGTGTTTAGCACATATGTGGGAGCCTATTATTGAGTCGAAAAGATCACATTAGATTATCAGATTTCATATTTAAATCACATTCTCTCCCCCGATCAAAAATTTCAAATCTTTCGAGATTTTTGATCTCAATTGATTTAAATAAGTTAGAAAACGTTTGGGAGAGAAATGCGGTTAATTTTTTTAATATTGTCTGATAAAAAGGAACTTTTTCTTGCTCCCCCTCAAACTGTGAGGGAGGTTGTTATGTGTCAGATTTGAAGAGTTTCCAAAAGATTCGAAGTTTTAACAAAAACTCTTTGAAAATTTACCCATTCTGACACATAACCATCATAAATCGTATTGTTGTTTTTGTACAAAGTGGGGAGTTTTGATGATACATAAAATTTTTGAAAATCATTCTCCCCCTCAATCAATGACGGATGTAAAAACTGAAATATTTTCATAAACTATTAACGTCATTGATTGAGTGAAAATTTTTGTATCAAACTTTTAAGTTTAATTTGATTTTCATTCAAAATTTCATGGTGCCACCAAGTTTTGCACAAACACTTTCCGGAAAAATCATAAAAGGGAAAGTATTTGGCGATAAAAAGAAGATTTCTCTTCTTTATCACGAAATAATGCACTGAAGCGTACATTAGATCGAGGGTGCATGAATATAAAGTAATTCACGCTCGGATGAACGGCACCCTTTGTTAGGAACAACCGTCTTTTTGGCGACGTGTTTTCCTTAATTTTGAAAACCGGGTTGCTATCTGAAGTAATAGCAAGCCATGATTTTGAAGTCTGGGTTGTAGCCTGAAATGACTACAAGCCATATTTTTGAAATCCAGGTTGTAGCCTGAAATGACTACAAGCCATAGTTTTAAGTCCGGGTTGTAGCCTGAAATGACTACAAGCCATAATTTTAAGAATGTTTTGAGAAACGACATGTTTTAAAAAAAAACTTTATTTGAAACCGAAAAACTCTTGCTCAAGCATATGTATGATTCCGTGTCATTATTAAATGACATTTCTAGAAGCGTACATAATATTGATTACACAAGAGACATGTCGTGAGAAGAATATTTTTGGATTTTTTATGATTTTTCAGATTTTTATGGTTTTTATAGGTTTTATATTTCTCTATTTACGTATTTGTATAAGATATGTACAAAGGATACCAAACAGTTTAAGGAGATGTTGACATGAGCACCAAAATGAGATTATCGTTCAGCACGTTGTAGAAGTATGTAGTCAACATCTCTTAAATTTTCACCACCAAAGCTTTCGAGGCTCCTGAATAATTGTCTGAATCCGTAGATGCCATGATATAATCTTAAACGGGATTTTACAACTCTTGTGACTTAAACCGAGAGATCGATTCTCTCCCGGGATTTTACTAAAGTCAACAAAAGAAACCGAAAGATCTAATATGCGAGTTAGACTTAGAGAGAGATCTTGGATAAGTAACAATTAGCATTAAGTGTCAAGTCGCGACAAGTCAAGTTACAATAGATCCGATCGTAATAAGTCAAGTCGTAAAGATTAACTCACAACGTCAAATTACAATCAGACTAATGGAAACGACTTAAGTCACAACAATTCACCAAACACAAGTAGTTAACAAATCACTAGAATCTCACAACTGAGTTAATCGCTAGACACCCACCAAATTTTTGAAAGTTTTTATTGCCTCCTCATTGTGAAGCTTTGGTAGCTTCCCCCCAAACCGACAATCACCTACATGAGACCACTTCCCCCAAGAGGTTGAAGTGATGCAAAAAGTCTCATTGTATGAAGCTCGAGAACCCGAAGAGAACGATAACACCGAAGTAACAGGGTGAACCATGGATCATCTCTGCGGTTATCAATCCCGGAATGTATGATGAAGCCCGATCACATGACCCTGTTGTGCATCCCCAATGTACACATTACTTTATGGTTTGGAGCAGTTGTCAATTCGGGGGAATATCAACATCTTCATTTCACCAAGTGCTTTCCAGTTAACTTACACATACCAACTCAATCCATATTGTACGCATGTATCCAACACAAGAAGAGATGATGACACCAAAGTAACAGGTTGAAGCACTGATCATCTCTGCGGATATCTCCTCCGGAATATATGATTAAGCCCGGTCACGTGAACCTGTCGCGCGTCCTTGATGTACACAAATCTCTCCCCTGATGGTTGCGATCTCATCGGAATCATCATACCATTGTGTACATGAAGCATTAACCATAAGCACTTTGCGATAAATCATATCAACTCATATGAAGATGTCGATAAGCAATATCATCTCACGCTCCAATTGTTCTTCTCATAATTCTTCCTATTGAAAGCTGAAGTAATACATACCACAAGTATCAGAAGACCACTTCCCCCACGTAGTTGGAATAATACACCAAACGCCACAAGTTAATACACTGATATTCTCTACGGTTATGACATATGTCTTCCCGGGATAACTTCAATTAAGAAGAAGTATTATGTTCATCACGTGTACTCGTTATGCATACAGATGTATGTCTCCTTCCCCCTTGCTGGTTTTGATACATCAGAATCAGCAACAACTTATAGGCACATCTACTTGAAATCATGAGAAGAGAACAAAATTGGCTCAAATAAATCTTGTGAGAATCAACTGCTACAGAAACTCTCTGACTATCATTATTAACCCTTGTGTAGACTATTTGAAGTAACCACTGATGAAGCAAATCCAATAAACCAAACTTGAAACTGAAGAAGAATTCCCCGTTCTTGTGACTTAAGCTTGCACTAATGTGTGACAAAGAGCGGTGTAGAGAGTTCGTACAACATCGAATCCCTAAGTACTCTATACCCTTCAACCAACCAACCATCGAGTATAAGACGTACATCACCTCTTGACTACCGACAACTTCGTGTGAGTTGTGGCACTCCTTAAAGTGATAGTTATTTTATGGTAATAAAATGAAGAATGACCAAAATAACTAGATATCCAAGTCTTCGTCATTGTAAAGGTAAAGGCTCAAGCAAGGATCTCGAAGAGTCTTCATCCAACCAACCCCGACTTCACGATAAAATAAGATCACTCCTTTGTGAAAGTCAACTTCAATCTCAAATAAGGGATACCGAAAAAACTTCGTGATTACTTGACATTCCATGTCCAAATTCTTAGCCGTTTTGATGTTATGATCGACATTTTCCATTATGTCCTTGTGGTTGATTTACAAAGTGCACATTTGGAGGAACAACAATCCATGATGAAATAGAACAAGAGTACGGATCATTATTCATGTGTGCAACTTCACAATCATGATAGTCAACATCAACACCTTGAGAAGTAACTGGAGATTGGGTTACTAGAGTAATCTGAGTAATACTTCTAAATGGTGCATCTTGATCAATGGAGATTGAGGAAGGTGAACCAGTTGAGTCAGCAGGAACCGGAGCAAGAGCTTCAGGAACTAGATGATCAACATTTGTAGAAGCTTGGAAGTATTCATCAAACATAAATCCCAGTTATCCTTATAAAGTAGATCATTAGGTGTTGGTGGAGAGTCGTATGACCATTCTTCAAGCATCAATCACCATGTGGTATATTCACACTTCTCCCCCTCAAAAATTGCAAGCGATGTTTGCACTTTTTGATTGAGTAAGTGAATAAAAATACAATCAATCATGTATTTTATTCACACTTCCCCCCTCAAAAATTGCATACGAGGTTGCCATTTTTGATTGAGCATGTGAATAAGAATACACTCAATCATGTAGTTTATTCACTCTTCTACTCCTCAAAAATTGCATACGAAGTTTGCCATTTTTGAATGAACAAGTGAATAAGAATTCGAGCAAAGATGAGTAGATCCACTTGATGAATGAACGAACATGGAGAAAGCATGAAGCATGTTGTTGAGAATGGTCAAAACAAGAAGATTTCTCTTCTTCCAAAGATAAGGCGCACTGAATCGTACACCTTTCTTTTCTTTGATGAACGGGGCCTGAAGTGTTGTCAGCAGACGCCATAATGATGACTTTGAAGACCGAGGCTTGAACTGATGTGTTCAAACGTCATAGTCGTTGAAGAATGAGGCCTGAACTGAAGTGAACAGACGTCATAGTCTTTGAAGAACGAGGCCTGAGCTGAAGTATTCAGACGTCATAGACATTGAAGAACGAGGCCTGAACTGATGTATTCAGACGTCATAGTTGATGAAGAACGAGGCCTGAACTGAAGTATTCAGACGTCATTATGCACATACATCAGCATCGACATTCTAGAACTCCTGAAGCTGGGGAAATGATTGCTTTAGGTCTCCAGACTTTGAGTTTTCTCATATAGTGAATTGTTGATGTACCTGCAACTGAGTAAGGACTACATGTACTAACATCACAAACTTGATTGCACATATATAAGTTAGTGACAACAGTATCCAAACCCTTGGGGGTTTCATGGTCAACCATGGCATTGCCATCAGTAAGCACCTTTCCGGTAGGTATCCACTTAAGTCCAATGTCCTTAAAAATTCTACCAGTTGGAATCCACTTATAGCAAGGTCTAGGATTACTAAGCTTCTTATGCATAGTGGAAGGCTTAACGATATTCCTAGTCTCCAATGATTTAGCAGTTTGTGTCCACCTAGGAGAAGTTTTAGGTTTGTTTTGCTTCTTATGCATTGTAGATGACTTACTGTAGTTCCTAGACTTAACAGGTTGAACCTTAGCATTGTACCTTAATATCCTACGAGGGATCATACAAGGTTGAGAACCTAAGATTCCATCCTTATGAAGCAGTGCCCTTTTCCTAGCCTTTTCTAGATCATAGTTCTTGTGCAGGTCATTTATAACATAAGTGTTTTGAGCCTTAGTGCTAGGTTTCGACACTGTTTTCGAACTAATCCTAGAGGAGCTGGGTGTAGGAGTAACTACTTGTTGAGGCTTAGAAGAACTAGAGGCAATAATCTTGGGCCAATAATGTGTAGTGACTGGTTTTGTCAAAACTTGTTCCGCATCAACTTGGGAGGCAAACCGTGTTTTTGAAAATTTTGGTCTCTCAGATCTAAACGCAGTCAATTGTCTAACAACTGATTGGTTTCTATTCGATTGAAAAACTGGTTTCCCCAAGATTGATGGTTTTGCAAACTTAGTGTTCACACTATTCCCTGTTGCTTTTCTTAGCTCGTTCTTTAATGCTGTTATTGTGAAACCCTTTTCCTGAACTTGAGCTTTGAGTTCATCAATTTTTGCAATCAAAGACGTTGTTTGCTCAACAGTTTTAGTATTCGTTTCTTTGATTGAATCACACAGTTCATTGCAATGAATTTTCAAAGACTCATTTTCATCACGTAATTTAGCCACATTATGTTCCAATTCAATAACATTGCAGTCATGTTTAGCTTTAACTTCATTACACATATCACATAACTCGGTAATACGTTTTTTCAGGTTGTTGATTGTCAAGTTCTTGGTTTCTAGCTGAGCTTTCAAATCATTAATCAAAAAGAATTCGCGGAAATCAGGAAGTTCCGGATCTTTACATGGTTGGCTAGTTTGAAAACTTTCTTCCTTTTGTTGCATTGCGATTTCAAGTGAAATACAATGTTTTTCAAGTTGTAAGAATCTCTTTGAAAGTTCATTAAACGTTTCTTTATCAACCATATCATTTGATTTAAAAGACTCAGCTGTAAACAAAGAACTTGACTCATCATCATGTTCAGCATCCTGATCATTTTCTCCCCCTTTATGATTCATATTTGTTAAATCAGAAATGGTATTGCTATCAGTCTTTTTCAACAAATATGTGTCATAACTGGGCATAACTTGACCAGTATGCAGTCGTTCATCAAAAAGCACATTATGATGTACAGTTAGGGGTACCTCAGCACATGACACTTGTTCTTTTATTGGTCTGAAATCTGCATCCATGTCATGTGCAATAAGAGTCACTGAACTGCTGGTAGTGTCAGGCTTATCAGTCACTGACCCATTGCATATCATGACAACTAACCCAACATCCGATGATATACCCGAATCGCCAATACCATCACAAGATTGCACCCTACATGCCTTCACCTTGTCATCATATGCAGGTATATGCTGTGCTTTTTCTTCAATGAATCTTTTCACTTTATCCATAAGTTGGATGAGTGTGTCTCTGAACGTATCAACCTCTATTCCCGTGTGATCAGCAAAACACTTTTTCGTCATCTGACTATAATGGTCATATTCCAGAGTGAATTTCGAATCAAAGAACACTTGGAGTTGTTTGTTGATCACACAAAGGGCAGCCATGGATCCCATTTTGGAAAATTCTCTTTTGTCAAGTTGTTGTTGTAGTTGATCTAAGTTAAGAATCATTGTGCATGTGAAAGTCTGAACATCTTGACCAAAGAGTGTTACAAGTGCACGTTCGAATCCCATCTTGAATCCAGTTCCCTCAAGAAGTACTGATAGGTGTGAATGAAGTTGTTGAAAACATTCTATGCAACAATCTTTTACATTATCGAGCAATTTTTGCGGCTGATGAAGTTCTCTCTCAGAAATGACAGAGTCTGAAGTGGTAGACATGATGTAATCGTGCACGGGATTTTACAATTCTATGACTTAAACCGAGAAATAGGTTCTTTCGCGAGATTTTACAAAATCAAGAAAAAACCGTGAGACGATGAGGAACAGTAGGAACGGTAAATGATTAGATGATTGTATGATAAACTTGATGGTTGAATGATTGAAATCCGAATAAACCCCGTAGATAGCTAATAATCCCGAAAATAACTCAACCCAAGCTACTACACAATCTCAGATTTTTGAAGCTCAATGTCCAATAAACCCAAGAATTCAATCCCAAAATAACTCAGTCTCGGATTATCGAAGCACAATCAAAACTGTTGATGAATATCGACTTGTCCCGAAATTAATTCCAACATTTCAACAAAATACCAAATAATCAATAAATTTCGGACATGCATAAATACTACCCAACGAAAGCAGCCTTAGTGTCAAAAGCCCATGACCAAATTATCACCAAAAAGAATCTTATGATGAAGCCCAAACAATCTTTCACGTAGCCAAAATAGTCGAGAGCCCAACAGTAATCCAAAGTTACCCAAATAACACGAGTCTATATTACTCAATACTACAACTAATCCCACTTTCCCCTAATTTTGACTCACACTAATACTAACCCTGATCCAAACTAACGCAGCCACAAAAAATTGCTCACTTCTCACCCACAAATAAATCTTCCTAAGAGTTGCTTGTTCACTGCTCGTATAAGCACAATCAAAAAGAAATATATTATGACCCTTGTTGCTTCCTCTTATCACTTGATAACTGGTAAGGTTAGTTTGCACTTTTGATTCTTTGTTTAATCGAATGAGAGTGAGAATGAAGCACAAGTTGTTTTGTTCTTCTCTAAGATTCGAAAATATTAAAAGAAGTTCATCTCCTAAATGAATCTATGATGATAAAATTCATTTGAGTGCAAAGATCTTATGGTCTTTAGATATCAAAGAAAAAATCTGATATCATCGTTTCAATTTCTTGTTTGTTGTTTAGATCTAGTTATACCGAACCAAGAGAAGGGATGACACACACGTTGTGTTGTTCTTACTTCAACAAGGTTCGAATATTAAGAAAGGTTTATCTTCAAAACTAGATCCGTGATGAAAAATCTCATTAAGTTGTGTCCTTGGACGATTCCTTCAGTGATTGCAAATTGAGATATGAGCTGAGATCAATTTAACCGTATTGTTTCTTTGATGTTTGTTATGAGTCTTGATTAGAGGTGAGATGGTAAACAAGAATGTGATTTGTATTAACTTTATTTAAGATTTGATTGGTTGACTAGTGTTTGTTTGGTTATAAATCTGGTAACCGCAACAAGAAAAACGAGGTAGTCGCAAAATGGAAACCGCAATCAAGATCTAACCGCAAGAACAGAAATAGTTAACCGCAAATATATTAGCTAACCGCTAACTTTCGAGCTAACTGCTAACTTGAGAAGTAATACGCTGGACCAAGAGATAATCACAGCTAAAAAAAATAACCGCAACTTCAAAATAAAAGGAAAGAAAGTAACCGCAAGATGGACAAAAGATTAAACGCAACATGGGGCTGAGATTTAAACGCAACATAGCCACAAGACAAAAAAAATGTCATATTTGTTTTTTGTCTAATTAGCAAACTGCCAAAATAGGTACCCAGAAACTGCCACAACAATTAAAAAAAATGTACTTAATCGCAATGTTGTGAACCAAGGCCAATCGCAGTCAAGAAAAAAAAACATAACTGTCACAATCATGTTTTACTCTTTTATGTCTTTTAATCTTTTAATAATAGACAGCCACCAAATTGAGATAATCACTACTCACTAGTAAGAAAATAAATGAACCGAAAAGGAAACCGATTCGAACTAAAATAAAAACGCAAGATTGTAAACTTTTGAAAACCAATTCGAACCACAATGAAAACACAAGAACCAAGCTGAAAATTCGAGATCCAACAATCCCTAGGATGTAACCATGGCTCTTGATACCAATTGTAAGATATCAATAATCAATACATGTATGGTACTTGTGATTATGGTTCGAATTCAAAGAAAGAAAGATGAAGAAAGTATAGAGAGAGAAGAAGAAGTTGGGTGTTTTTAGAAAGAGAGAGATGAAAGAAAAAATGTAAGATTAGATTGAGAGAAGTGAAAGCACCAACCCTCTCCACATGTGGAGAGGGGTATTTATAGTTACCTACAAAACGCCCACACCCGGGCTGTGGATCAGGCATACAGTGGGTAAAGACCCGTCCTTCTTCCACGGTGTTACTTAAACTAAACTAACTAATGTATATAATTAACTAACTACGAGCTAACTAAAATGCTATTACATCAATTAGGTGACCGAGACTTTTATAGGAATATTTGTATTCCTAACAGAGGATAACTAACCGATGTCGTTAGCAAAAATTATTTTGTAAATGGAAGGCTTTTTGGTGTAAATCCTAAGTTGCCTCTTATCATTTGAATATGTTTTACCACTCGAAAGTGATTTTAACCGTAATTCATAACAAGTACAAGTTCTAGAATCAACACAATCACCGGCACACTCATAGCAAGAATATATAGCATAAGAAATGCTTTATACAAAAAGGCTTAAATCCTCACAATTTAAGGTGAATACTATAACATGTACTAGTAAATGTCATCAATTCCGATATGAATTTGCTCTAATAACTTGATTAAGCTCCAAAAAATTTCAAATACCCTTATTTTTACCATTAAAACAATTTCATTTAAAATTAACTCAAGTGTTCAAACAACTAGATTTTCAAGGGCGAACGAATCCTAGTTACTTGAAATCTCAATAAATCATAAAAAATTAAAAATAAACCTATTTTTCCTATTTTCTTCCCTCCCCCACACTTAAGTTTTGCATTGTCCTCTATGTAATAAAAATAACTTCAAAGTAAAGGAAATGGGAAAATTTAGTAAAATAGAAACTACCGGGGTAAAAATACGCGATATGCATATTTGATCACAACTAAGTAAATGAGTTCTCCGACTCCAAATATTGATCAACCATAAGCTTCCGTAATGTCACCCCTGCAAAAACTGCAAACATATACCAAACCAAGCAAACAAAAACACAAACAAAAATACTAAAAACAAACCAAATGTTAACATAGTACGTTATTAATCCTAAAAGAAAGAGTTATAGAAAAAAATAGAAATTATTTAACACACATAATTGTTTTCGAATCAATCATCCCAAACTGTAATTGGTTGCACATCCAAAATTTTGGGAAGTCCCAATAGTTTACCGTTTCTGTTCTCTCGAAGGTGTTTGAACCTTGTGATGTCAATGCTCATTGGTATAACTGGCTCACTGAAATTCTTCATTTCTATTTCGTTAAATAGCCCAAGACTTCTAGCTATTCGCGAAATAAAATGACCCCCGCAAAGATAATTCTTTGTTCCCACTGTTGAACGTCGGTGTAAATGTTCCACAATCACCCAAGCCACGTTCAAATTTCGAAGATGATGTTTTTCTTCTAGTTCATGCAACACCCATAAATCTTCTTCGTAAACGAACTCTACGTTAGAAGTTCTATGTAATATTGATTGTACTAAGATGCTATGAAGTACTTGTAACAATGGTGTCTTAATTGATGACACCTTACTCTCTCTGTATTCTAACTTATCCTCTGTACTAATCCGTTTCCAGTATCCGTGCGCATCAAAATTGTTTCGGTTTCTTACCCCCGTTATAACCAAAAATTTGAAGTCCTTATTACTCAAGTCTGTATCAGAATATAACCCTAATAAGTTCCCAAATTCAAATAATGTTACCTCATGTTTCTTTCCTCCTAAATGAAAATTGAGAAATTTATTAGTTGTCACTCCCACATTAGTAATCTTTTCCTTCATTTGCATAGAACACAGAAACTCCAAACACCATTCTTTATATATCGGTTCTCTAATGTTAAATGCTCTCTTCCACATATCTGACGTCAAAATCTTCTTATCCCATATCATCGTGATGATAAATAGATCTTCCAAGAACTCATCGCATCCTAATTCTTCCATCATATTCCAATTCATCACTCTTGATGGATGAATCACACGCCCACCAATTTTTAGAAGATTGTTATTAAACAATTTCTTAACTTCAGCTTCCTCTCCATTCCTCTCCTAGGCTTAGGATAATAAGTATGCTTAAGAATTCCATCATTAATGGTCATAGTTCCATGCCCCATATCTATTATTGCCCTACGTGTTCTTAAGAAAGGTCTCTCCAACAAAATTGGTAACTCCTTATCAACCGGAATGTTTAGCACAAGAAAATCACACAAAAATGCTTGGTAGCCAATTTGAACACGTACATTCTTAACTTCTCCCATAGCCTTAGCTTTTGAATTATCCGCCATTGTAAGATTTGATTGGTTAGGTTGTGGGTTACAAAGTCCTAACATTTGGTACAACGGATAAGGCATCATACTAACACTTGACCCCGTGTCGGCCAACGCATACATTGGAGTAGTCCCGTTCACTTTAATTGGTAAGATAAAGTTTCTCGGGTCACTCATCTTCTTAGGAAGCCCATTTTCTACTATCCTCTCTCTTTCAACTTCATCAAATGTTGTATCTTCCAACCTTCACCTTGCCATCAGGACCGAATCCAACTTCTTCCTATAGGTCATGTAATCATTCAAAACCTCAATAAACGGCTTCTTCTCCATGAGTTCATGGATCTTCTCTTCTAAATTCTCCAATATCGCCTCTTTTTGTTCATTAGTTAATGGTTGAGTAACATTTGGTGAATTTGGTGGTGTACTAGGTAATGATGATGATGATGATGATGTGGAATTAGTTACTTTTTAGTTGGAGGGTTGGGTAAGTTTGTTTAGTGTTGCTTTCTTCATATTCGCTTTTCCCATCTTATAAACCTCTTCCTTTCCTTCCTTTTTCTCTTCCATACCTTCACATAACTCGGCTATCATAAAATCTAATTCTTTTTCTTCCTCCAAATCAGTTATACTGATCCTTAACTCACTAAGTGCAAAGTCCACCGTGCACTTGGTAGTCACAAGAAATTCCCTCCCAAAAACAACCTCCGGTTCATCAGAATTGCAATAATCAAGAACAAAGTCAACCTTAAAAATGTGTCCATGAATGTTCACTTTCACATCCTTAACCTTCTTTCTACCATAATCCTGATAGTCAAGACGAACAAAACCAAGCTTGTCTAGAACATCCTCCGTTATATAGTTGTTCCCATACTCCATATTAAGTTCCGCATCCCAAGCCTTGATCCCCTCCACCGCACAAGGTGCAGAATACCTCATGTGTGGGGCATCATACTTCTTAGAAGGGGCTCTTGTGAAAACAACCACCCTTTTCTTAGGTTCCTTAGGCAAACAAACATCATTCTTCCCAACTATTTCTCCATTTTCCAAATCCGTTTTCGCTTTCTCCAACATGCTTTCCAATTTCTCCAAAGAATCACCCGAATCTTTGAGCACATCCTCCAAATTCCTTAAGTACTCTGAAATTTGACTTAAACTCTCCATTTCACTAAAGCAAATTACTAACTATAACATAACCATCAACAAAACAACCAAATCATTAGCATTGGGGTTAGTCAAAATCAAAATAAACTTAAAATGAAATAATACCTAATAAATTAACAAACCAAAGCTAGAAAAACACAAAAACAACTCAAAATAAAAATTTTTAAAAATTAAATCCGAGGCATCCAACCGTTCGGTTTCTCATCCAACCGATCGGTTGGATCCTACACGAAAATTAACCGAATCGGTTACGGGCTGTAACCGATCGGTTGGTGTGAACCTAATTGTTTTTTAATTAAAATTTAATAAAAAAAAAACTTTTATTCTAATGACTTACTTAAACTTAAACTATATTTATTATGTTATTTTTTTTTTAACGGTAAACTTCATTAAACACGGCAAGTCCTCAAAACAAGGACCGTCTAGAAACGATTACAACATGTACAAAGCAAAAACAGTCCAATCCCTCCATATGATGGAGGTAAACCTAGATCGACTCTTAAGCCATAAAAATGATAAAGATTTAACTAACACCACAACATCGGCTACCTTAGGAGTAGTGTTGTCGAAAACCTTTTTATTTCTTGCGTTCCAAATCGCCCAACACATTGTCATTACAATCCCCCTAACAATTATTAAAAAAAAAAACTTTTCATTATCCTAAACTTAAACTAACTAATTAATCTCATTAACTTAATTAAGCACTTATTTAAAACTTTAAATACTAATCATAAAACTAATTAAAACTTCTAATTAATGAAAATTAACTAAAATAATTAAAACTAATCATAACCAATTAATTAACATTAAATAACTAATAATTAAAACAATAAGCATAAAATAAAAAAGAAAAAAAAACTAAATTTTTTTTTTATCGACTCTTCCACCCGTTCGGTTGGTAATCCAACCGATCGGTTGGTTTGAACAACCCTTTTTTTTAACTTTTTTTTTTTACTTTTAACTTTTACCAAATCGAATTTTATGAAAAACAAACTGAAAAACTAAGAAATCTAATTAAATCCCCGGCAACGGCGCCAAAAACTTGATGTGCTCACGGTGTGTACAAGTTTTAAAATTTATAAACACGATTACCGGATTAACTATTTAACACATACGAGCAAGTATACTCGTCCGTTTTAGTAAAGGTGGGTAAGTCGAGATCGTCCTAAGGGATTTATAGATCAAAGTATTAAAAAACTAGTTTGTATAAAAGGGTTCTCAATCCTTATTATCAAAAATTCAAATATTCAAGAAACAATACAACTAAAACATATACTTGTGTGAAATGCCAGAATCAATCAATTAGAGTATTCATGTTAAGCTTGGTATAAACTTGTTATGATGCACAACTTTTATATGAATGACTAACAATCAATGGTGTTTATCATGTTAAACCATTACTAGAATTCAATCATCTAGTTACTTCCTTTCGGCCTAAGACAACTAGAATAATAATTCCATTAACACAATGTTGTTTAAAAGCAATTCTTTACTTATGAATTCCTACGAATCCTTTCGGCCTAATTTAGTGATGAAATCTTCTCAAATCCATTTTAAAGAGTAAACATGATGCTCGTCACACACCATATCCCATACTAATTCGTGCACTAACTTTTTGGAATAAAAACATTTAGAAAACCCTTTCGGCCAATATTCCCCAAAGATGTTTTTATCAACAAATTAAACAAGATTAGATCTAATCCCAACAAACTCATAAATTAAGAAGAGTTTCCATGCATCACCTTTTAAAGTAAAGAATACTCCATGACTAACTACATCATTCACACAAGTATATATCAAATCACTCCATATCAATTATATTAAAACACAAGTAGTAAACAAAACATTCATTATATTCAAAGTAACAAGAATTCATTGTAAGAAACAAGGTGTACCTAGCTTGAGAATTACAAGAACTAAAACCGTGAAACTATAGCAACTACACGCCTCCAATCGACTACCAAATACAATAAACAACTCCACACACTCAACCAAACTATTGAGACTTTAACTCAAAGTTTCCCTGGACGTTTTTACTGCTGTAGCAACCTTTTGGGTGAGAAATATTAAGATAGTAATAACTTGGTGTAAGTTATTACTTAGGATTTTGTGGTACCCTTTGGTTGTAAGCCTAGATGTGATTAAATAGCCTCCAATCACTTAATTCTCAAGTAAAAACGTTCCCCAAGAAGTTATTAGTGAGAAATGATCAGCCATCCATGATAATGAGGAGTAAAAACGCCATTAAATGCATTCTTGTAAAAACAGTCACCATCCAACCGATCGGTATTGCATCCAACTGATCGGTTGGTTCTTCAGGTCAATTCCAACCGAATCGGTTGCGGGCTCCAACCGATCGGTTGGATTGAACCTGTACGCAATTCATGTCTTTTTCTTGTTATTCTTCGTCGCATGCATTCTCTTCCACTTTTGTGCTAATTCCCTTCATAGAACTTGATATTATCTTGACATATGAACGTAGAAATCTTGAATCTATAAAATTCTTGAGTCCTTGTATGATTCTTCACTCGTTTCCTCCTTGAAAATCTCCAATTGTGCACCTTCACTTCATTTCTTCATCTTTTCATCATTTTTTCCTGTTTTTGGCTACATTTGCTTGTACAAACACTTTTCCATGATTAAGTAACAAATACGTACAAATATGGCCAAATATAATGCATAAAACACACCTAAAAACATGTATAATTTACGTGTTATCAAAATTGTATTGTAAATTTTTTGAAATTTTTTTGATAATTTTTTGGAATCTTTTTGAAAATTTTTCAAAATTTTTATTTTTTTTTCAAAATGTTTGTTAACTAATATTAGCCATTAGATTAAAGTTAAAGATTGATAAAATTAGTGGCTAGGATTAGTTCTCGCGTTCTCACAAAAATTAGATTTCTCACATGAATGATATATATATATATATATATATATATATATATATATATATATATATATATATATATATATATATATATATATATATATATATATATATATGTATAGACAAGCGTTCAAATGAGAAGTCTAATTTTTGTGAGAATGCGAGAAGAGATCTGGACCGTAGGATCAAGTTAATCTGATTTTGGGCGGAATGGCATTTTTGTAAATATTGAACGAAATTTTTAGGGGTCAAAGTGTATTATCCTCATTTGCTTCCACACCCCTAAACTTTATCCCATTTTTCTCTCCCACTCTACAATTATCACACCACACAAAATAGATCTGTCATCTGCCTTCGTCTCCGTCGTTTCTCCGTCATCTCCGTCATCTCCGTCACTGCAACTCCTTCATCTCGGTCATCTCCGTTACTGCATTTAATCTCCGTCATCTCCGGTATTGACTCCGTTATCTCTAATTTCTTTTCGGTTACATAATTTCGTGTTTAAATGCTTAACAATTGTTTTCTCCGGCGTTGATTCCGGCATTGACTATATCATTTATTTTTTAATTGGTTTATTTGATTTATTACACATATATTTTTTTACACATGTGAAGATTATTTTATTAGTTATTTATTTTTTATTTTTTATTTTATTTTAACTACATCACTATTTTGTGCACATATGCAGATTATTAATTGTTTGTTACATTGACTATCTAATTATGCGTTTGTTAAAGTATAGTTTACGGATTAGGTTTTTTTCATGTTTAGAGATGAAATTATGTTCGTTTGAAGAATATTGATATTAGCGATTATTTGTTTATGTAAGTTTTTAAAAATTATCTTCACGAGTAAAGAATATCATTAAGTAATGAAGTTTCGAGGTTATTAGAGGTTTAAGTTTAGTAAAATTATCTTCACGAGTGAAGAATATCATTAAGTAATGAAGTTTTGAGGTTATTAGAGGTTTAGGTTTAGTAAAATTATCTTCACGAGTGAAGAATATCATTAAGTAATGAAGTTTTTAGGTTATTAGAGGTTTAGGTTTAGTAAAATTATCTTCACGAGTGAAGAATATCATTAAGTAATGAAGTTTTTTGGTTATTAGAAGTTTAAGTTTAGTAAAATTATCTTCGCGTTTTGATGGTACATTGTTGTTGAGCCTCTTAAAACAACCACTTTATTTGAGAAGTATTGCACACCTTGAGCAGGTTATTGATCCGTCATTTAAACAAATATTCTTTTCTCTTCATGTTTGCTAAAGTTTCTTTGGATATATTTTATTTACTGTTCTTCAATGGTTTCAGCTGCTGAACTTATTGGATGCTGAAAGTAGGCAAGGGTTGGACAGGATCTTTGATGCAAGACCTGATTAGTGATTCGGATATTGAATTTGATATCCCTGTAAAGCCTCGAAAGGTTAGAATTAAACTCTGAGTTAAAGATTTGCTCATATGCACCATAAATTTGTTGTCTGTATTGCAAATTTTGCCATAATTTTGATTTAATATATTGACGGGTCTGAATTGGATTGTCTATATCATGGTTTTTCAAGCTTTATCAAAGGCTTGTAGTGAGTTTTTATGGTTTAGTTTCTGCTTCAAATTAGTTAACTAGCTTTGGTCAATGTAAGTCAACAGCAAGCTCATGATGGTATTAGTTTGATTCAGAAGGGTACATTTGATTCATTGTTGGGTTGAATAGCTTGTTGATAAGCTCTCATGAGCAGTACAACTCTGTCTGAGTAGGATTAATTGTGAGTATTTCCTAATTTCTATTTTCAGTTTTCTAAGTATTGCTTATTTCCTGTTTACTTGTTCACTGCTTATGCTGTTTAATGTCATGCTCATATTAGTTTTATTTACTTAATTGTAGTTAATACAAGCTTAATGTCGCTTTGTTTTCAGTTTTAAGGATTATTTCAACTGTCGTAAGCATATTAGTTAAATAAAGGGGTGTTTGGATGAGTTTGACCTTTTAAGGTCAAACCTGTTCTAGCCACAAGTTGAATTTCAATTAGCTTAAATTTGTCATTAGTAATAGTTTTTAGTTGATTTCAATCAGAGTTGATTAGTATTTTAGGATTTGTATTAGTTGATGGAATTTGAAGGTTTAGATCAGCTTAAGTAGGATTTTGTAGAGTGAATTAGTTTGAGATCAATTTGTTTGGTTTAACATACTTAAAATTAAGTTTAAAAATAGTATACAATGTGAAATTGGTTGTTCTTTTAGTCAAAATTCAAGTTCATGTCCATTTGCAATATATGTTTCAGCATACACTGCATGCTCAATGTAAGATTTTCAATCCCATATTTATCTAAACTTGTTATCTAAACTTGTTAAAAATGCATAAAGTTATCTAAACTTGTTAAACTTGTTAAACTTGTTAAAAATGCATAAAGTTTGGTTTTCTGGAATCGTTGGTTGCTGAATTTCATAGATCAACTTAGTTTTTATTAATTGAAATAGATTCGATAGAATAAAAGTAGGCCTGAACTCCCCTGCACCAGTCCCCTTTGTTCCCATCAGCCCCTTTTCATAAGCCTCTAGTTCATTTCCTGGTACTGCTCTTTGAGTAATTTTTGGTTCTATTAATATTTCATAGTACTAGCTTCTAGTTTCTGAGCTTAGTTTGTTACTTGAAGCTTATTAGTTAGCTTAGAATTAGGCTGCAATTAGTCTTTTTTGGACTGCAGTAGACTGCAGTTCACTTGCTGTCAATTATCCCATCAGTTGGCTCTTGTTTGATTTGGCTTATTTCTTGTTTTTAGTTGATCTATTTGTTTTAGCTTACATTTGTTGATATTTGCTTGTAACTTGATTAATTGAACTTGTATGTATGTGACTGAGCTTGAGTGAGTTTATGCTAGACCTTTGTTTAGCTGGTGCATCATTCAACCTAGCTGCTATTTTTTTTCCCATTTTATCTACTTATTTTGTTGAGATTTATAAAGTGTGTTAGTCAAAATAAATGTTCATTTTCATGTATTTAACTAAGTTTGTTCAACAAAAATGAAAAATAAAAAGTTTTGTCAAAAAGGGGGTCACAGGGCTCGAACCTGTGACCTCCTCAACACAACAGCCCTCACGCACAACACCAAACCAGTATGCCCATAGATCTTTTCATTATGTATTTACAAAATTAATTACTTGTAGTAGTTTTTTTTCTTGTTAATCAATAATCTGCTTTAGCTTATTTTTCGCTATTTGTTTATATTTGACCTGCTGGAGATAAACATAACGTGAATTGAACCATTTATAAGTAAATGGAACTTAGCCATATCTAGTCGCTCATATACAGCCGGGGAACACAAACTAACGTATTATTATTTTATTGTATGCAGAGACCACTTATTATGGCTCTATCCAATCCAACATCACAAGCTGAGTGCACTGCTGAACAAGCTTATACCTGGACTGAGGTAACTAAAATTAATAACTTTTTCACCGTTTTAACTTCCATGAATAAAGCATGTTAACACAAACGAACACTCAATCGTTCATTGTGTAGGGGCGTTGTATCTTTTCCAGTGGCAGTCCTTTTTATCCTTATGAATACAATAGAATACATGGTTGGCAAAGGTCATAAACCTGATGTTTATCATTCCTCACAGTTGTTATATGATTTATGTAAGTCTAAGAAGCTTAGGAAAGCCACTAGGGTCATGGAAATGATTGTCAACTCAGGCGGTGTGCCTGATGCTGCTGCGTATAATTTCTTAGTCAGTCAGCTGTGTAAACGTGGGAACGTTGGTCATGCAATGCAGTTAGTTGAGAAAATGGAGGATCATGGGTATATTTGCTTGTAACTTGATTAATTGAACTTGTTAGAGGATCATGGGTATATAACTGTTTAACATATGGAACTCCGCGTTTTGACATAATTAATAAAATTGTGAACAGACACATAAACTCTAAAATTGGCAAAGAAATTGGAAAAGCTTATGTTGTTAAAGTGATACATAGACATACACCGTAATTTGAACGTCTTATATTAAGTCGTGACTCATGAGGACTAACATATCTACGATGTCTAATGTAGAATGTATATTTTATCTTTAAACATTTATTGTAGTCTAGGTCTATCTAAAACATTGGCTTCATTTCATTTGGTAGGTTTGTTAGTTACTTACCCTGAGGGATTATAGAAGGTGAAGCCAGTCAATGACTTAGTGTTCTCCATTTCAGTGATCATGTTAATGTAGTTAACTAATTTGGTATTTTCTCGATTTGCAGTGGCATTGTAGCTACAGTATTTGGAGCTACTGGTTTCCTCGGCTGTTACCTGGTGCAAGAACTTGGTTAGCTACAGTATTTTCACATATTTTCACATGTGAATAAAAAAACAGGCGGTCTGCTTATCTACTACGTCACACAACGCGCAGTTATATTGAATAGCTACACCAAACAGATCACATAATACCATTCTATTTGCTAAGAAAAAAGGTACGTTACCAGAATGCCTTTTCATTCATTCAATAAAATTAGACCATACTTAGATTCCATTACATGATACCCCCATACCTAATGATTGGCTCCAAACGGTCAACCTAAATGGACCAGGTGATGGTCAACAAGGTCAAACTGCCTAAGAGTCAATCTCCGCGGAATATATGGTTTCCCCGGGTCGTTATGTCCCGACGAGGTGTGAATTGTTATCAAAACGGGTTTGTGATCGGGTGAATTTGGACAGAAAGGGGGTTTTGAATAATTACACTACGAGATGAGGAATGAAAATAACTAAGAAACACTATATTAACATTTACTGATGATCAGATAACCTAAAAACGTGATTTAACCTAAAAACGCGCGTTCGTTTGATTTAATTCTACGTAGACGTACGAAATAAAACGCGAGTTTTGTAAAATAAAATACCTACGGATATGAAAATTACATTTTTACAATCCTAATGATAAAAGAAAATTTTTATAAAATTAAAATTAATTTTTACACTATTTAATTAATAACTAATTATTAATTACTTTTTAATTAACTAAATTATCCTAAATTACAAATAATAATAAAATTTAACTAGAAAAATGAAAATTAAATTTAGAAAAAACTAAAATATTATAAAACTAATTTTAAAACAAAAAAAATTATTTTTCCCACTTTTTAATTAATTATTAATAATTAAAAGCTAATTATTTAATTGATTTAAATTAAACTAAATTATAAAAAATACTAAATGATTATGGAAAAATCTGAAAAAATTACTAAAAATCTATTATGATTACAGAATCCTAAGAAAAATTTAAAAACAGATGTTGCTTATAAATAAGCAGAAAATAAGCCAAAATGGCTTAAATAGAAGCTATCACTTTCTGATTTTTTGTCTTTTTCCAATTTTTCTTTTACACAACTGATTTACAACTAAAAATAAGCACTTTTTACAAAAGGACTTTTTATGGAAATGGAAAATAAGCTCTGTACAAAGTAATAAGCAAAACAGTTGAGCTTAAATGGTAAAAATGGACTTTTTTGAAACAATAAAAGCTTATTGCTGAGCTTCTTAGTGACAACCAAGTACAAAGCAGGCTACAAGTTGGGTATTTGAAATGAAAGCAAGCTAAAACAAGAACAAGTATCAAACTAATAAGCTACAAAATCCAAATAAGCAAACCTGACCCTAGTTACAAACAAACAGGCCACAAAGCTCACTTGCAGCCTGTTGTAGGGCCCACAGTACTGATCAAAGGTTCAAAATGATGGTTGGTCTAAGGAAGTGGCCTGGTGAGCTATCCAAAAGGCCAAGTACCAAGTCTTAGGTCCCAAGTTTGAGCTCTGTGTGAGCTTGTGAAATGGGAGGCATACACTGAGTGATATGATCACTTAGTGAGTTGGCAAGGACTCTAATCCACTCAATAAGCTTAAAACAAAGTTATAAGTGGGTAAGCTCAGTCTAGGGTGCAAGCAAACAACACTACATCAACAATTCTTAGAACTAAAATCACAAAGGCATGCAACTACACAAACTTAATGACTGAGACAGCTTGCAGAATGAACAGTACCAATAAGCAATTTGATTAAGCCAAGATAAGCTAACAAATAGGCATTTAGGGCAAGAAAAATAGCACAACCAACAAGCTAATGTATAAAGGTGCTCAAGACTCCAAATTCCATACAAGATGGCTGATTATTGAGTAATCTATGAGTCATTTTGGACTTAGGTGAAACTGGTGCACAGGGGAGGTACATGCCCTGCAGTTCCAAACACAAGCTTGCACACATTTCACAAAAATTCTAAAAAATGTAACAACTACAGGATTTGGTAGACTAGGTGGTGGAGTTTAAGCACAACAAATTTTAGAGTCTAATTCTATCCTGAAAAATCAGGAAAATTATTCCAAAAATGGGTTTTCTGACTACTTTGCAAAATTGACTTTTTTTCAAGAACACTAAAAGTTGACCTTTTTGAGATTAACAAGCTTCTGACTAACTGAGGTAATTATAACTAAGTGTATAACAACTTAAATAAGCTAAAGGAACTAAGATTGCAACTAACTACGGCCTAATACACTCCAAAATCCTAACAGTGCATGTTTTACTAAACCTAAGAAACTATTTTGACTTTTCAACTAAGTACCTACTAATTTTATATTACTAACTCTCTAAAACTAACCTAGGTGTTATATCTAAACAGGTTTCAAACCCTGACAGTCAAAGGAACACATGTTACAAAGTTATTCCAAACACCCCTTACAAATTTGTCTTTATGTTTTAATGAGGAAAAGGACTTAACCAGGGTGTGAAACTATGAGACAACCGTAAACTAACATACATTAAGCTAAAAGGAATACAAATAAACAACAAATTAGAACTACAATAGGCTATTACTAATTATGCTAAAAAAATATTATGAAAAGATCTTACAAGCTATCCAAAGTGAACCAGAACCAAGAACCTTATCCTAAGCTCCCCTGAGCACTAAACCATACTCCTTGCTTCTTTTTCCTTCTGTATCAGCAATCCAACATCTTCATTTTCTCTTTTGTTTTTCTCTTTTCCTTATTTAATCTCTCTCTTTTTTTTCTTTTTTTTTTATTCACTCAGACTTATTGTGAGTTTGAGATGCCTTAGAATAACAACAACAACTTGGAGTAGGATTTAAACAAATTTAAAAATGCTTTTGAGAGACTGCAAGTAACTTGGAAATTTAAGAAACTAGATTAATTGTATTAATATAAAAAAGGTTTACAAATTATACTACTTAACTGAAAATGAAAATTACATTGAACAACTACTTTTTCTGAATTGGAAAATTACATAAGAACTACTACATAAAAACTACTTGCCATCCTTGGCTTACAATGGAGATTATATATAAAAAGAAAAATGGAAACTAGACCAGGGGCCATTTCCTCTTTGTTTCCTCTTTGTCTGGCGTGCTTTTGTTGTCTTTGTTCCCTTGGATAACATCCCACCATTGGATTTAGCTGCTTCCTTCATCCTGACCCTTTATTCAATTTAAGTACCAATTGTAGTGGTTTTCTGAGTTGGAGGGGAGGGGGGTAATAATTAGGTTTGGGGTTGACTTTGTGAAGTGGTGTAGGGTGTCTGAGGTAGGAGAGGATGGGGGAGACAATAATGTTGGGGTTGCAGAGGTTTGGGGGCTGGGGTGTTTGGATATGGCGGCAAAGGGAAGGGGGTGGGGAAGTTGACCGTTTGACCCCGTCCTTTTATTATTAAAACGTTGGGGTGGTTTGGGTGGATTTGGGCTTTGGTTGATTTGGGCCTAAGAAATGGATGTGGATTGGATCAGGGTTGGGGTGGATTTGGGTAGTTTGGTTTAGGTAGTAATATTAAGGGTCCGTTTGTTATTTAGTTCACAAGGACCAAAATTGCAACTTTGCTGATTTTCAAGGACCAAAATTTCCACCCTTCCAAAGTTAATCCAGGGACAAAGTTTGCCACATTCCAAAATCATAAGGTCCACAAAATATATTTTCCACTTTAAAAGCACCCAGGGACTGATTTTGCCAATTTCCAAACTACAGGGACCAAAAGTGTAATTTTTCCAAAGTTTTCACCTAAGGATTAATTTTGATAATTTTTTACTTTTAAATTCCTTAGGTTGACTTTCCTTTCAAAACAAATGCTCAGGGACTAGTTTTGTAAATTTTTGAAAGTTGGGGGACTGAAACTGCCAATTGTGTAAAATTTGTTCGTTTTTCATTGTTTTTACTCATTTTGCATCTGAAACGTATAAAATACAATCCATGGGATAGTTTTAGTATTTTGATGCATTTCTGAGTGTTTTTGGATGTTTTGGCAGTTTAAATACGACAAAAATGATGAGTGTTTGAGCACTCATCAATCCCCCACACTAAACTATTGCTAGTCCCTAGCAATCTTTTTGGAAAACTTGATCGATTTGAAACTCTTTACCAAAATTCATCACTTCTGGAGTAGCCAGATGTTTCGATTCAAGTAAGAACTATGGTCCACCTGATAACTATGTGATTTTGAGCAAACCACCAGCTTTCAACGGGTTTGATTTGTCTTTACCAAAAGCCGTTTGCTTCTGGACTAGCCAACTCTTGATGGAATAGTCAACATCTTGGTGAGCTGATTACCAATTATGGTTTTTCCACTGCCTTTACCACAAGCCATAATCTTGCGGGCTAGCCAATTCATTCACTTTTTGGGATATGGCGAGTTGATTTACCATACAATTTTGGGCAAATTGCAAGCCATCAACGGATTTGATATATCTTTACCAAGAGCCGTTTGCTCCTGGATTAGCTAATCCTTTTGTCGTTAAGACATGGCGAACTGATAACCACAAAAAATTTTGAACTCAAGTGAAAATATTTTAAACTTTTTTGCCAAAAACGGGGGTATAAGATAGTAAAATGTGATAAAATTCGCTAGAATAGCGAAATACCCCCCCCCCCCCCCCACACACACACACTTAGAATGAATATTGTCCTCAATATTCAAAGCCCCAGCTATTATGCCGACTCTTGGAACATAAAAGGGCAACATTACAATCTAAACGTGGAAAACATAATTTTATTTTTCACTTTTGTAATCATAGCATGGGTAACTCCCCCACACTTAGGGTGAAAACCCTATAAGCATGCTACTGTTTTTGTTTGCCGAGTCGCTAGCTTGACTCGACCCAGAATTCATTTGTCCTTGAGGAAGCATGATGTGGAAGAAATAATCTCCACCGGACTTTCATTCAAGATGTTCGGACAAACATTTGAAGCACGTGAAAGTTCCACACCGATGAGATATAATCCCGGCTCAATATAATGATACATGAAAATTCCGGGTTTAAAGATGGTATCCTCATTCCCGAAGGAGTGAAGAAGAGAAGACGTCACCTTATAGGTGAAGAAAAGGAAGAAAACCATGATGAAAATCATGATTTGATCATCTTCCTCGAGAGCAGGCTCATTAGCCTGAATTTGGATTTCAAAGGTTAAGCTCAGAAACATCCCGGGAGGGTGGGTGGGAATTTTCAAATCCTCATGATTGAGTGCATCTCCCCCTGGGCTATCAAACTCCGGAGGAGTCATGATATGATGAGTGAGTTCACCGGAGAACTCCTCATGAAGAGAATCATTCACATGATGTAAATCTGTGAACTCATGTTCCACTGTGGACTCATCACAATCCTCATTCTGAATATCAAAGAGTGGATTATCAGAAATCAAAGTGAATTCAGATTCGAATTCAAATAGAGGATTGGTGAGAGTAGTATTGAATGTTTCGGGAACAAAGAGATTAACATTCTCTATTGGACTGTTAGGATCAGAAGTGAGTGACGGATCATGATATAGGAGACTTTCAATTTCTCCCAGATCGGCTTCGAAATCGAGGAGACCATCATCACTTTCCAATGAAAGTGGATTGATGTGAGTAAGTTCATCGGCGAACTCCTCAAGAAGAGGATCAGCATCAGACTGTGGGAGTGATGCCTCAATATACTCAATGTCTCCATGAGATGTACAATCATCATTAAAATATGAGAAAGTCTCAAAATGATCGTTTGAACACTCAAGAGGGGAAGGAATATCACACATATGCTCAAGAATTCCCTGTGACTCTCCTGGGATTGGGACAAGGTTCTCAACACTAGACTTTATGAATTCGTCCGATTCCTTTTTAGGAACAGTGCTAAGATGCTCATCCCCCATGTTTAGAGAGTGAGTGTGAACTTCGGGTGTGATAACAACAGACTGAGGGAGATGAGACGAGCTAGCATTCATGGATTGTACAAGTTCCATTTGATCTTCTGCTAGTAATTTCTCTGTCACATTATTTTCTCCCTGATTTTCAATGGAAGGAATTGCAATTGATGAATCTGATGAATCTTTTTGAATAACGACAATGCTATCTTCATCATCATCACTGTCATCATCGTCATCATATAGAGCAGCATAGCGAAGATTGGCACATATTTTAGTTGCTCTTTGCTCAGCAAGTAATTCTTCCATGCTCATTTCGTTTCTAGCATCTCGTTCTTCAGCAAGTAATTCTGCCATTGATTTCTCACGAGAATCTTGAAACGATGTAGTAGCCAACCCCTCCTTAAATTCTTTCAATGCTTCAAGAACCTTTGGACAAAGGTCTTGTTGAGTTTCATGAGGAGTTGCTTGAATAATTGGATACTGTGGAGGTTGGTCTTGAAAGGAATAGTCATAATTGTTACAAGGAAATGGATTCCTTGTTTGACAATCAGAACTGCAGTGAGGACCTCCACAGTATTCACAACAGTAAAACTGATGTGGCTGTGAGTCGTATGTGCTTGAGTCATAATTGTTATCAGGAAACTGCTCATAGACAAACGTGTTTCCTGATTGACAATCAGAACCGTAGAGTGGGCTACCACAGTACTCACAACAGTTAAACTGTTGAGTCAAGTTTGGTGAATTGTATGGATATTGGTCATAACCAAAATTTTGACTATTTTGACAATCAAATCCTTGGTGAGGACCTCCACAATATTCACACGAAAAGTTTGGTGTATTTTGATACGAAGCACCATTGTGATTTGGATAATATGATTCTTGCTCGTATGAATGTGATGGGTAATTGGAAAAATTTAAAGAGTCGTTGAATGAGTTCTGATTAGGATCATAAACAAATGAATTCCTCGAACCACAAAACAAACAACTTCCATCTCGAATATCATTACCACATTGTTCACATGTACACCAACGACATGGTAAACCAAAAAGCGGCTCACCACAACCAACACAAGGAATAAAATCCAGAGGTGGGACAAGTGGTGTGCTCTTAGAGTTAGGAATTTCCACCACTTTCGTTATGGTCTCGGGTTTTTGTTCTTGACGAACGTGAAGATTAGGTAAGTCGTTCTTTTTAGTCACTGCTCTAAGCTCTGTACGTTTGCTTGACAATCTTTTAACCATAAACCGTGAAAGGTTAGGATCAATTCTTGACGGTTTAGGAGCAATTATGAGCCTAAATTTTTGGAAAACCATAGGTTGGACGTATTTAGCACTTTTATCATCAGAGGGAAGTACAGGGTCCTTTGTCACCTCGGTTTCTTGTCCCATTTCCCTCACCGGAGAGGGAATAGGAATCGAAGGTCCATCATAATCAACACGACATCTCGACATTTTTGACAAGGCCATAAGTTTTCAATTTTGCTCTCAAAGGCCCTTTGTTCAAAGAAATCGTCATCGAGAGATGTCATTCGAATCAATTACAGGAGGAGTGGAAGAAGTTAGAATCAAAATGATAGAGGGTAAAGAGATGAAGAATCAAAAAAGGTAGGAGGGTAAAGGTGAATTTTTTTGGGTTTTTGAAAAACATTTTGTATAAATAAGAAAGAAAATCTTTTTGGGTTTTTGGTGTATGGGTAAAAAACTTTTGGACAATATTTTTGGTATCGTTTCGTTTACCAAAATCGTATTTCTTTAAGAATTACCTTAAAAGAAACACGATATAGAAAACGTAACGATCTGTTTTGTTTGTTTTTGATTTTTTTTGGTGTTGTTAACACTTTAGGAAAAGTGTTAATGACGTTTTTGTTTTATGATTAAGATTTACAAAAAGTTTGTGGTGTTTATACAGTGATGAATGAAAAAACCACTAATCTCTAAAAAAACGTTTTGATTACGCAGCTACCTCCCCGGCAACGGCGCCAAAATTTGATTGGCTCCAAACGGTCAACCTAAATGGACCAGGCAATGGTCAACAAGGTCAAACTGCCGAAGAGTCAATCTCCGCGGAATATAGGGTTTCCCCGGGTCGTTATGTCCCGACGAGGTGTGAATTGTTATCAAAACGGGTTTGTGATCGGGTGAATTTGGACAGAAAGGGGGTTTTGAATGATTACACTACGAGATGTGGAATGAAAATAACTTAGAAACACTATATTAACATTTACTGATGATCAGATAACCTAAAAACATGATTTACCCTAAAAACGCTCGTTCGTTTGATTTAATTCTACGTAGACGTACAAAATAAAACGCGAGTTTTGTAAAATAAAATACCTATGGATATGAAAATTACATTTTTACAATCCTAATGATAAAAGAAAATTTTTAGAAAATTAAAATTAATTTTTACACTATTTAATTAATTACTATTAATTAATTACTAATTATTAATTACTTTTTAATTAACTAAATTATCCTAAATTACAAATAATTATAAAATTTAACTAGAAAAATGAAAATTAAATTTAGAAAAATCTAAAATATTATAAAACTAATTTTAAAATAGAAAAACTATTTTTCCCACTTTTTAATTAATTATTAATAATTAAAAGTAATTATTTAATTGATTTAAATTAAACTAAATTATAAAAAATACTAAATGATTAAGGAAAAATCTGAAAAAATTACTAAAAATCTATTATGATTACAGAAGCCTAAGAAAAATTTAAAAACTGATGTTGCTTATAAATTAGCAGAAAATAAGCCAAAATGGCTTGAATAGAAGCTATCACTTTCTGATTTTTTGTCTTTTTCCAATTTTTCTTTTACACAACTAATTTACAACTAAAAATAAGCACTTTTTACAAAGGGACTTTTTATGGAAATGGAAAATAATCTCTATGCAAAGTAATAAGCACAACAGTTGAGCTTAAATGGTAAAAATGGACTTTTTTGAAACAATAAAAGCTTATTGCTAAGCTTCTTAGTGAAAACCAAGTACAAAGCAGGCTACAAGTTGGGTATTTGAAATGAAAGCAAGCTAAAACAAGAACAAGTATCAAACTAATAAGCTACAAAATCCAAATAAGCAATCCTGATCCTAGTTACAAACAAACAGGCCACAAGGCTCACTTGTAGCCTGTTGTGGGGCCCACAGTACTGATCAAAGGTTCAAAATGATGGTTGGTCTAAGGAAGTGGCCTGGTAAGCTATCCAAAAGGCCAAGTACCAAGTCTTAGGTCCCAAATTTGAGCTCTGTGTGAGCTTGTGAAATGGGAGGCATACACTGAGTGATATGATCACTCAGTGAGTTGGCAAGGACTCTAATCCACTCAATAAGCTTAAAACGAAGTTATAAGTGGGTAAGTTCAATCTAGGGTGCAAGCAAACAACACTACATCAACAATTCTTAGAACTAAAATCACAAAGGCATGCAATTACACAAACTTAATGACTAAGACAGCTTGCAGAATGAACAGTACCAATAAGCAATTTGATTAAGCCAAGATAAGCTAACAAACAGGCATTTAGGGCAAGAAAAATAGCACACCCAACAAGCTAATGTATAAAGGTGCTCAAGACTCCAAATTCCATACAAGATGGCTGATTATTGAGTAATCTATGAGTAATTTTGGACTTAGGTAAAACTGGTGCACAGGGGAGGTACATGCCCTGCAGGTCCAAACACAAGCTTGCACACACTTCACAAAAATTCTAAAAAATGTAACAACTACAGGATTTGGTAGACTAGGTGGTGGAGTTTAAGCACAACAAATTTTAGAGTCTAATTCTATCCTGAAAAATCAGGAAAATTATTCCAAAAATGGGTTTTCTGACTACTTTGCAAAATTGACTTTTTTTCAAGAACACTAAAAGTTGACCTTTTTGAGATTAACAAGCTTCTGACTAACTGAGGTAATTATAACTAAGTGTATAACAACTTAAATAAGCTAAGGGAACTAAGATTGCAACTAACTATGGCCTAATACACTCCAAAATCCTAACAGTGCATGTTTTACTAAACCTAAGAAACTATTTTGACTTTTCAACTAAGTACCTACTAATTTTATGTTACTAACTCTCTAAAACTAACCTAGGTGTTATATCTAAACAGGTTTCAAACCCTGACAGTCAAAGGAACACATGTTACAAAGTTATTCCAAAGACCCCTTACAAATCTGTCTTTATGTTTTAATGAGGAAAAGGACTTAACCAGGGTGTGAAACTATGAGACAACCTTAAACTAACATACATTAAGCTAAAAGGAATACAAATAAACAACAAATTAGAACTACAATAGGCTATTACTAATTATGCTAAAAAAATATTATGAAAAGATCTTACAAGCTATCCAAAGTGAACCAGAACCAAGAACCTTATCCTAAGCTCCCCTGAGTACTAAACCATACTCCTTGCTTCTTTTTCCTTCTGTATCAGCAATCCAACATCTTCATTTTCTCTTCTGTTTTTCTCTTTTCCTTATTTAATCTCTCTTTTTTTTTATTCACTCAGACTTATGGTGAGTTTGAGATGCCTTAGAATAACAACAACAACTTGGAGTAGGATTTAAACAAATTTAAAAATGCTTTTGAGAGACTGCAAGTAACTTGGAATTTTAAGAAAATAGATTAATTGTATTAATATAAAAGAGGTTTATAAATTATACTACTTAACTGAAAATGAAAATTACATTGAACAACTACTTTTCTGAATTGGAAAATTACATAAGAACTACTACATAAAAACTACTTGCCATCCTTGGCTTACAATGGAGATTATATATAAAAAGAAAAATGGAAACTAGACCAGGGGCCTTTTCCTCTTTGTCTGGCGTGCTTTTGTTGTCTTTGTTCCCTTGGATAACATCCCACCATTGGATTTAGCTGCTTCCTTCATCCTGACCCTTTATTCAATTTAAGTACCAATTGTAGTGGTTTTCTGAGTTGGAGGGGAGGGGGTAATAATTAGGTTTGGGGTTGACTTTGTGAAGTGGTGTAGGGTGGCTGAGGTAGGAGAGGATGGGGGAGACAATAATGTTGGGGTTGCAGAGGTTTGGGGGCTGGGGTGTTTGGATATGGCGGCAAAGGGAAGGGGGTGGGGAAGTTGACCGTTTGACCCCGTCCTTTTATTATTAAAACGTTGGGGTGGTTTGGGTGGATTTGGGCTTTGGTTGATTTGGGCCTAAGAAATGGATGTGGATTGGATCAGGGTTGGGGTGGATTTAGGTAGTTTGGTTTAGGTAGTAATATTAAGGGTCCGTTTGTTATTTAGTTCACAAGGACCAAAATTGCAACTTTACTGATTTTCAAGGACCAAAATTTCCACCCTTCCAAAGTTAATCCAGGGACCAAGTTTGCCACATTCCAAAATCATAAGGTCCACAAAATATATTTTCCATTTTAAAAGCACCCAGGGACTGATTTTGCCAATTTCCAAACTGCAGGTACCAAAAGTGTAATTTTTCCAAAGTTTTCACCTAAGGATTAATTTTGATAATTTTTGACTTTTAAATGCCTTATGTTGACTTTCCTTTTAAAACAAATGCTCAAGGACTAGTTTTGTAAATTTTTGAAAGTTGGGGGACTGAAACTGCCAATTGTGTAAACTTTGTTCGTTTTTCATTGGTTTTACTCATTTTGCATCTGAAACGTATAAAATACAATCCCTGGGATATTTTTAGTATTTTGATGCATTTCTGAGTGTTTTTGGATGTTTTGGCAGTTTAAATATGACAAAAATGATGAGTGTTTGAGCACTCATCACCTAACCAGACCAACAAAAGACTATGCCCAAAAAACTAAATTTGTGAATACCAGCCAACAAAACCTTAGTATGGTTGCCCATTAAGCCATTCTATGAACTTCCGAACCTCAGCTGCCCGGGTCTGTTTCTTCAAAACGGTTGCCAGAATCTCTTTGATTTCTGCTGAGTCCTGGATCTGCATGTTTGTCAGTTCCGCAATGCTCATGACATCAAAATCAAAAGGGAACAACTGTTTTAGCTCTTCAATGACAAAGTCCCTTTCAGCTATCCGAGACCGGATTTCTTGCCCTTTCTTCTTCAGCTCAAGCTCATCCAACAACAAAACACTTTCCTCTCTTTTAAACTTTTCGATCATCATGTCCTTTAGATAGCTTGACCCAGCAACAGCAGCAAGCTCTTTGCAAAATGGCAAGGGAGTTGTCATGGCTTTCTTTTTTTTTTCAAAAATTATGAGACAGTTGTGGTTTTTCTGTGTTTGTGTGTTTAAATAGTACTTGAAAGTCTCTTAAAATTCGTAATTGCCTATTAATACAGCATTTAAAAGGCATCTTTAATTACAACTCTTGAGCCACTCCCCATGAATAGTTAATCATCATTGCTAATGCATGCATGTATCCCAACCTTTCACATCTCCAGCAGTTTGACCAGTGCATTAATGAAACAAAATATGCAATCATCACAAGCAAAACAAATAGATAGCAAAATAGATAGATAGGTGCATACAACCTGTTTATTTGGACCCTGTTATTATTTTGTAAATATCATTTCTTTCATCTGTTATAGCTGTGGCCTGTTCCTATCTCTTCGAAACACAAAGCTGGTATTCTAAACTGTTCATATGGCTAATGATGGAAAAAGAAGGTGTTCAATCTGAGGAGAATATGTGTATCATGATGCAAGAAACTGTCCATTAAAAAAATAAGTTATATTATTATCTTTGTGTTACAATATGGATTAATTTTTTAAATTTTGCTTGAAACATTATAGATCTACATTATGTATTTTTTTTTTATGTAAATGTAATTGAATGGCTTTTGAAATATTTTATGTTTTAGTTATATCATTCATTTTTTACATGTTTTTATTTTATGACTGTCTATTGTATTAAAAATGTTAGGATCACATAATCTGTTTTAAAGTTTTAATATTTTAATTCTGAAAAAATAGTATTAATGTTTCTATTTTTTTTTCACAAGTGAAAACATTTTAATATGTGAAAAAATGTGCTATATATTTTTTTTCACAAGTGAAAATACTTTAACATGTAAAAAAATAAAGCTCATGTATAATGTAAACGTTTTACTAGTGAAGGAATTTTTTGAAATTTAATTTTTTCACATGCAAAGAAAAATGTATTGTATTAACTAGTGAAAAAAGTTTATTTACATGTGAATAAAAAAGTTTGTTCACATGTGAAAAATTTTTCACATATCAAGAAAAAGTAAATAATGAAACATATCAGCAACGAAATGGAATTAAACAAAGCAAATTACAAAATCTTTAAAAAACATCATAAGATAAAACAAAAAATTAAAGTTATCCAGCAATTAAACTAGCTGTCAATAAAACATAGTAAAAGTTCATTGAAATTAAACAAAATAGGAGTTTATCGGCATTAGTTTTGCCAAGAATAAACCATATCATCAACTACTCCAGTTCTAGATAACTTCAATTTTCTTCGTCATCTACAAAAATAAAAAACAAAATATTTTTTAATAATTAAAATAAATACAAATCAAAACATAAAAATAATAATCTTCATATAAAAATAAAAATATTTAATAATGGCTGAACATTAATTTGTGCAGAATAAATATATAATGCTTTAACATAACATTATTTCTAACCTGATTTAATTACAATGAAATCCTTATCTTTATTAGCTTTTTCACCTGTGTTAATTAAATTATGATAATATGTCATGACAATATTAGTTAATTAAGTTTTTTTTATTATAAATGCTTAAAAAAAAGAAAAAGAAAAAAAAAACTAACTGTATATTTAATTTACATTTTTTTTCTTCATTGTCAGAATATTGAAACCCTGGAAGAATATCTTCATTCACTGAAAAAATAAAATTTTTTTGGGAATATTTATTAAATAATACTTGTGTCTGAAAATTATATTTATAATTTTTCTAACCTTTAAAGAAGTGCATTTTGGATGCTTCATTATACTTGGAAACATCACATACAACTGTTTCCAATGAATGATCATTATCACTATCTTCATCTGTTTCCAATAAATCATTAAAAATATGAGTTAATTCAGGTGTTTAATTATAAATCATTAAAAAGAAATAGTTTATTTTTTCGATACATTTTTCTAACCTATAATAACATCATGATGTTTTGAAGCTTCTTTAAAATCAGAAACATCACAATAAACTTCCCAGAAACCAGCATCAGAATGTGTTTTTGAACCTGTTTTATTAAAATATAAATATTATTTTCACTAACAAAAAAAAATTGTATTAAAATTTTCACATGTGAATATAGAAGGAATATGCATACAAAGATATGGCCGCATATCTTCACAAATTTGATTTTTATTCTTACACCTCCTTGCTATTTGTCTCTCATTTTTAACCATAAAATTATATAAAACTTCAGAATAATAATATTAAATAAACTATATATAACATACCATGTTCACCTGATTCATTGGCTTTAGTAGTTGTATCTACAATAACAATAATATAAAATGTTAATTATAGTGTGTTTTATTAAAATATGAATATTGTTTAACATACAAACATATAGAATGACATTTTCACATGTGAAAAAATAGTTTCTCCACTCAAAACCTTAGTAACATTAAATTTTTTGAACTGACTATAAATTCTGTACAACAAAAATATATTATTCTAATCAATATATTCAAAGATAATTAGCAGAAAATTATTTAATAAAAATACTTTAGAAAATTAAACAACAAAAATTATAATTTGTTTAGATTTCTAAAGAAAACCATTAATAACCAAATTTAACAGAAAATTTATTTTTGAAAATTGGTACAACAATATAAAAAACTATTAACATAAAAAATACTTCATAGAACAAAGAATTAGAAATATTCAAATAACAGCAAAAAATATAAATAGACTACATTAAATATTAAAAAAAACGAACCTTTGGAAGCCATTAATAACAAATTTTAATCTCAACTGATTGAAAATGTAAATGAAGATTAAGCAAACTAGGGCTTCTGCATATGAAAATGAAGATTAATGACATTGTATTTATAGTGTTATAATCTCATGGGCTTGGTTTTTGTTGGGCTGAAAAAGGGATGAAATTTTAAAAAAGGCCCTACTTAAGTCCATTTTATATTAACTTTAAATGACAATTTATTACTCTCATAAATAATCTAGAAATTTGATTCAATAAACACATTCATAAAAATTATGCTATTTTAATCTAAAACCCTTTAATTCATTAGCCATAACAACAATGTTAGCTTCATCAATCTTAATACCATTTTTTTTGATTCCCATTTGCAACACCTACTTCACAAATCCCACTTCTAAAAAGTCAAAGTAAAAGTCATCTTCATACCCAGTTTGGCCCATTTGAGAACTAATAACCTTTTTGGGTTGTGTTATTTTTAAGCAAAGAAAGCTTATTCATGTAAATACGAATAAATGTGTGTGCGTTTACTAGTGAAGAAAGCTTATTTCATGCGAACATAAATGTACCATTGTGTATACTTTTTTTCTTCAGTATATTAGGTAAATAAAAAACAACTCATTTTCAAATTATTTGGTTAACATCAAAACAAATGCTACATGGCTCTCGGGATAATTAAATTATAGGAAGAGGTGGAAGTTAGATAATTGAACACAACCATCTAATATTTAGTTACACCTTGATCTAGTAGCAAATGCAATCATAGCATTTAACATCCTACCATAATTTTGTTCTTAAAATGAAATAATACAAAGCAACAGATCTTAACGTAACATAACATAAGGATATTGGAAAAATGATCATATAAAGGACTATCCGCTCCTGCATATTCTTTTTTCCCTTCTTCTGTTGAACGACTTCTAGAAGTTCTGAAAAAATGTTGCATTTCAATAAGAATTAAGTTATCAGCATATGAAATAAACTACAATTAACTTATATTAAAAAAATAGAAAATAAACTTTTTGTTATAATATTCACCTCATCTGGCAGTATAGTTCGTAGTGGTTCTATACTTTTTGAAGAAGCATTAGCTGGATTCTTTCTCGGTCTACCTCTTTTACGTTTCATTACTTCACTTGTGTCACCAACATTTTGTTTTTGTTCTGTAACTTCAAACATTAGGGGGATCTAGATGATTGATTGATTTGCTAATACTCAACAAATATTATCCTTAATGTGATACACATTTGTTTAAACAATATCATCTTGGATACGAGTTTTAATTATCAAGAGCAAAATTATATAAATCAATCTCTAGTGCAATATTTTTTAGATTTTTTTAAATTACTGACTGCTTATTTATTAATATACATGTAGGAGCATCATCTTTATCGTTATGTTGTCCACCCCTTTTTCTCCCCTTACAACCAAGAGCTGTTCCACGAACCACTGTTTCTTTAGCAGCTTTGTTAACTCTTTTTTTTCCCTTTTTTCCTTATACTTTCATCAATATTTGTATACTCAGCATCAACATTTTGATCAGCATATTTAGCTGAAGCAGCAGCATCTTTACCTGTTTCTTTTCTACCTCTTTTCTTCCCCCTTTTGTTGATTTTTTTATCAGCATTTTGATCCTTTGTAATTCCTTTTTGTTCTCTAATTAATGATCTTGTAGTACGTTTTTTAGTTGAAACATCTTCAGACATTGGATTTTCATTTTCAATGTTGTTAACATTTTCTTCTATATTCTGAATGTTGACATCATCTGTTTCTGAAACAATTTAAAATTTTATATATAAATATAAATTACTTTTTCATATTCAATTTCATACAAAATTTTTATGTAACTAAAAAAGCAACATATGTAAGTTAGATCATGTGCAGAATCTCCTTAATTATGAAAATAGTTGAAGCAGCAGCAGCATCTTTACCTGTATTGTTTGCATGTTCACCAACATCATTATTTCCAAAAGCCAGAGTTTCATCTTCAGCAACATCATTTACATCATTTCCAAATGTGCAAACAACTTCAGGCATTGGATTTTCATTCTCAATGTTGTCAACATTTTCTTCATTATTATGAATGCTTAAATCATCTGTTTCTCTCCCACAATCTTGACTTCTGATTTCTGAAAAAATTTAAAATTTTGTAGATAAATATAAAATACTTTTTCATATTCATTTTTATAATTAATGGTGTATTTTATATAACTAAAGAAGCCAACATAAGTAATAATTTTTAACATGTGTAAGTAATTTTTTTTTCACATGTGAAAGTATTACAAAATTTTTTCACATGTAAAAATATAAAATATTTTCACATGTGAAAAATTTGTTTCGTAATACTCAAGCATAATAGACAGAATACTCAAGCATCTTTACCTGTATCGTTTTCATCTTCAGCAACGTCATCATTTTCACCAACATCATTGACATCATTTTGTTCGTCTGTTTCATCATCATTTTGATTATCTGTTTCATTAAATCATGTGAACATTTTTAAATATCAATATACAAAATGTACTCTAGTTTTAAAAAATATTTAAAATAGATATATTACTAACCTTTATTATTTACATCATTACAAAAGATATCATCAAATTTTCCTTTCAATTCCTTTATATTTTCATTGTCAGGAAACTTTCTTATTGATTCATTTAAAAACTCGTTCAACTTTTTCTTCTCTTCAATCAACAAGAATATTTCTGATTCTATTTTTTCTTCTGCAAGCTGTTTAACAAAAACAAATTAAAGTTTATACACAAGTAAATTATTATTTATTGAAGCATATAACATTAAAAAAATTTTCACTTGTGAAAGTGTTTTATACAAAATTTTATTTAAAAAATTACCTTCGACTCTAAGCCACTCGTGCATATATCCTCTTGATTTGGTAATAAACCAAAACCTCCAGCCTCAAGTTCTATCTTCTCTCTATACTTCATATAAACCGATTTCCATTCTGTAATAGCTGGCCTTTGGCGAGAAACAGGAAAATGATCACATCTAGTTGAATCTAGATATAACAGCTGCATGATAAATATTTATATTAACATTAAATTCATTCAAATGATATATTTTTCATATTTTCTTTGTATATTAGTAATGAGTACTTACTATCATGAAAGTGACTGGACCGATGAAATTCATGGAAAGTTTGTTATCCCACTTGTGTATACTTGTTGCCAAACAATCTATTATGAACTTGCACCAATTCAAAGTTTCTGCTCCATCAAGTACATTATCATTTACTTTCTTCAAAACATTTAAGCAACATGCTCCTGAAGTTTCACACATCCCCATAGTATTTGCAAAGAGCATCAAAAAGTTCATTTTAAACATCTTCCCACAATCTTTTGTTCCAACTATAACATCCATGATATCATTTGGCCGGACGTCATTTTTTCCAGGCTTACTTTCAAACTGTTGAAACCAATCTTTCAAGAAAGGATCATCTGCATTTCTTTCTTCCAGAGTATCTATTGCTTTTTCTCCAAACGGTATACCCAGAATATCATGAACTTTTTGTTCTGTAACCTTTATATTACCATTGCTTGTTAGTAATTGCATTTTTTCAACATCTAGGTTTGAAATAACATAATGCCCTAAAGCACCTGGAATTTCATGTATCTTCATCCCAATTAAACTTCCAAACCCCATTTTTATTAAACATTTTTTTTCTTTTAGGATTTAAGACATTCATAGCAGAAAACAGTGCCGTTGCTGCTGTCTTTGTTCTAATAGAAACAATTTTTTTAGACTTAATTTTTCTTTTTTTTCTTATTTTCCTTATTAATTTTTACTTTTTTTGAACTAGAAGCTTCTGTACTATTCTTTCCCTTATTTTTTCTTCCTTTTTTTTTTTTACTTCTTGTTCCTTCATCAAGTATTTCTTTTTGACTTCTAGTCATTCTTTTTCCAATAACTTTCTCCTCAACAATTTTCTTCTTCATATCTAGTTTCTGATAAGATATACAAATATTTAGTTTTTTATTTATACATGATACTATCATTAACAAAACTAGTATTTTAGTATAAACAAATCTAGCATTTGTTTAAAGTTTAAATATACAAATAATTACATACACAAAAAAGGAAGAGTAACTAAAAATCTAAAGTAATTTGTAATGCATTTTCTTGACATATGAAGATATACTAACTCATACAATTTAACTCAATCAATCAACTATAGTGCAGTTTCTTCACATATGAAAATATTTAATCTTAAACACATCATTAATAAAACTATTTTAACACTACAGGTGACTCATATTTAATTACAATAGTATATTAACCTACCTTATAAATGAATAATAATCTACTAATATTTTAATGTATAACAAACAATGTTATTTTTCAATAAATTAACATTTTTATCTTATATTTCACATGTGAAAACTTATGATTTTACTACTAAATTAATTAGACAATCTCTTTTCTATTCTTAAAATTTTGTTACTTTGACAATTTCTTCTAAGTCCTTTATTTAGACAATCTCTTCTCTAATCTCAAACATTATAATAAAACAGATAATCCAAACAACTGTCAGTTTCCACTTTTTAATACATCAGAACTACACAAAAATCCAAATCACTAAACGACATTTTTATTCTATAAATGCATATATGTAGAAAAAGTAAATGAAAAACCACGATCAAAATATTAAGTAGTATGAAATAGTACCTTTTTTTTAAGATGATGAATCTTGCTTTTGATTTTGATCAAATATCATGAAAATGAAAGCAGATAATTTTTTTCACTGTTTTTGTAGGTGTACGTTTGTGTAGATAGGATTTGTAGGTGTGAGTTTTGTGTGGATGACTTTTGACTGAGTTAGGTGTAGTTGAGTTATGACTATGATTATTTTTTATTAAATATCATTTCTTTTATAAAAATTGTTTTTTTAGTTAGGTGTTTAGTAAGATCTACCATTAAGTGTCAGAAATCTTGGTTACCAAAAAATATAAAAAAATAAAAATAAATAAAAAATAAAAAATATTTTTGATTATTTTTGTGCCTAAAAAATACTAACATAAACATGTTTTGATTTTTTAAGCTTAACTTTTTTGTTATGCTATTAAGATCTAGCATTAGGATTCCTACATAACTTATATGATAAAAAAAATGTTTAATGATTGAAAAGTTCAACTTTTGTTAATATTTTTACATGTGAAAAAATACAAAATATTTCAACCTTGACAATATTTTCACATGTGAAAAAATACAAATTACCTTACTAACTATGATTAATGTCCAGCTTCTCCATCAATTCTAGGTTGATATTTATTACAACATGTGCACTTATAGTAATAGTAGTTGCAACATAATACTAGCTACTTCGTTTTTTTATTAACGTTTTTACTAATGTATTTAAAATATGAAAATGTTTAAATTTTTAGTAACAAATTTACTATTAATATTACTATATAACTTTATAACTTAACAATTGAAAAGTTCAGCTTTGTGAATATATTCACATTTGAAAAAGTACAAATATTTCAAATTTGAGAATATTTTCACATGTATAAATTTGATTATTGATCAAATTAATAGTAATGGATTGATTAAAAGAATGATGATAAACTAAGTTTCTTCAAATGATTAGTCAATTTATAAAAAATATAAAAATGTTGAAAATTTTAATAACATAAAATATAACCTGTTTTTTAATAATATAAACTGTTGTAAACTGTAAAACTATAAACTAAAACATAAAATATAACCCCAATCTATCTATATCCTTCACAAGCAGTATATAAATGTATTGTGAAAACAATTTGGCACTGAAATTAGAAGCAATCTTGCTCTAACCTTCAATCAACTATCTTCACGTTCTTTCCTGTTAGCAATTCCATCTTGGATCATTTTTTTCCTTTCATTTACTGATTTATCTTCAAATACTTGAACAAGCTTCAAAAAGTTATTCTTTAACAAATTCAGATCAGACAATAGAATCTTGGCAGCAAATCTTGATCTCAATAAATTCAGTTGTTTTTTTTTATTTGGAGACTCCAAACAAAGACCACAATCCCATTCTTTTAAACCATTATAACTTTCCATATGAAGCATTAAAAAAACCCCACAATCAACATGATTTTTTTGGTCCTCCATTTCATTTGCATCCTTGATGGGTTGGTATTTCTAATACCTTCAGTTTTTGGATGTCTAACTTGATCTAAATAGGCAACAAGAACTTTTTTCTGCAAAAATAAAATAATAACAATAAAAAGATGATAATTATGGCGATGAATTCTGAGTTTTGTTTTAACCGATAAATAGAGGACTGAGGTTGTATGCTTAGGTGAAGGACACAGGACTAGATTGCATCTAAAATTCTAAAGGTTGACATGCGAACAGAATTGATAAAATATACTTACAATTTGTTCAGGAATGCCATAGTATCTTGTAGCAAAATCAGCTCCATTTGAACTATTGTCAATAACTTTAAATGAACCATTTTTGAAATCCACACATATAAGGTACATGTGTTTTTCATGGCAAACAGGGAAGAAAAGCTGCATTAAAAATAAACGTAGCTTACAAATTTGTTAAACTTAAATATTAAAGTTTATGAACTCTAAAAAATTTTAAAACATACCATGTCAAATGTTTGCAATGACGTAAGATGCTTTTCATCATTTCTAAAACTTTCATCAACTCTTTTCGTAAACTCTTGTAACTTCTCCTCGTCAGTGTGCTTTTCAATAAAGTATGCTGGCTTCTGTATATAAAATAATGAAATTATTGTATTTAAATATGATAAATACTTAAAATATATAGTTATATATAACAAAATCACTTACAATTACTGAAACTTTAAAGAAATATCTGGATGGTAACGTATCATCTTCTTTATATAATTCCAAAATATAGAGAATTTCTGACCATATGTCAATGACATTCGTTGATAACTCCAAACTTGGCGTTAATGTTTCCATATCAAAATGAGTTAAAGACTCGCCATTTACACTTTCCAAAACTGGTTCCCTGTAATACATGAAACAAAAATAAAATAAAATTAGGCGTTGTTAATTATTTGGATAGATAAATCATTTCTGGAATTTTCTAAAGTTTTTTTAAGAAAGCATACCATTTAGGCCCTGTCATTGCAAACAATGTATAAGCAACAATTTTTTCATCTTCTGAAAGACATTTTTTAATGTTTACAGGTTTATACTGAAAAGGAGAAACCCGATCAGGTCCATTATAAGGATGATCTTCAGCATCATACATAGAGCATCCTATATCTGAAAGAAAATAAACAATGTTATTATAAAAATAAATAAACTTAAAATTGATATTTTTTCACATGTGAAAAAATTAAAAAATTAAGATTACAAAAATTGTATGTTTTTTCACATGTGAAAAATGAAATAATTATTTGTTGTATAGTTTGTTTTATTTTCTTTAATATACTTTGAAGATTGTAAAAATATTGTACTTGAAAATTGCCAAAAATGTTAATTCAATATTTTTACAAACCATACAAATTTAATATAAAGCTAATAAAGGTTAAGTTATTTTAAATTTATCAACTTTTTAAAATAGCTAAATCTTTATTTAATACACTTTCTTCTGATTATTTTCAGTCATCATCTTTTGAAGTAGTAGTATCAACTTCAGTTTTAATCTTACTGCTGGATGTCGCATTATTTTCAATTGTCACTTCATCTTTCTCTACTTCTTTGTTCTTTTGTCGACTTTCAACACTAGCGAGTACTGTTCCTTGATCTAATTTAAAAAAACAAAAAAAATAAAGTGTAACTAAATAATATTTCTACAAATGATAATAAGTTCGTAATTCATCAACTTTTTAAAAATAACAAACCTGTTAATACATTTTCTTCTGCTTCTTTTGAAGAATCTTGAACTGCAAATTGAGAATATTGAACCGATTTGACAGAATCTAAAATTTCCTCAGTTTGAATCTCACTGTTTTCAGTTTGAACTTGTTGAACAGTTGGTATAGAATCTTTAGTTGGTGTCCCAGCTTCATTTTTATTTTCTTGAGTAACATCTTTCACCACTTTGTTATCTTCTTCTTTAGTTTTTTCTGTAGGTTCAACCCTAGCCATTACTTCTTCATTTTGAGATTTAGTGTTTTCACTAACACCTTCTACTGAATAAGAACACTCATCATTTAGAACACTCATCACACTTTCAGTTTGTAGAACATTTGCTTCAGATTCTTGAGTTGGTAGCCCAGCTTCACATTTATCTTCTTGTATAACATTTGGTGCAGAATCTTTGATTGGTGGCACAGATTCATCTTCATGTTCTTGTTGTTTTTCAGATTCTTTTTTAGCTTGTTCAGTATCAACACATATGTGTTGTTCATCTATCTGGACCTTCTCCTCTGTAACTTTATTTTTTTCTTCTACAGATTGGTTTTCTTTTTCAACTGTATCGCCAACTGATTTTCCATCAATATCAACTTTTACTTCATCTTCACATTCAGTTGTTTGAGAATCTTTATCACCATCAGTTGTTTGTTCATTAATTTGACAATTATCAGAGGAACGTTCATTTCTCTCTTCTTGTTCTTCGTTTTCGGAAACAGATTTTTCTTCTTGATTCACACTCTTTTTATGACGATATATTTTGAAGCAATTATCATGTTCCTAATAATTAAAAATTTTCATTAATAAAAATGTAATATAATTTCACATGTGAAAAATATAAATAATTATTGAGAAATCAAGCAAAGTATAATATTTTCACATGTGAAAGTATTAACTTTTTATCCCAAGTGAATTTTCAATTTTCACCTGTGAAAAATTAACACAGAAATAAGTGGGTATGATCTATTGTTAATATAATTTTCATAAGTGAAAAACTAACCCAGCAACAATAATAATATGAATATAATAATTTCACATGTGAAAGTATAAACTTTTTATCACATGTAGGTATTTGTAGTAAAAATATGCATGTATAATATTTTCACATGTGAAAGTATTAACTTTTTATCGCAAGTGAAATATCAATTTTCACATGTGAAAAATTAACACAGAAATAAGTGTCTATGATCTATTATTAATATAATTTTCACAAGTGAAAAACTAACACAACAATAATAACAATATGAAGATAATAATTTCACATGTGAAAGTATTTATTTTTAATCACATGTAGGTTTTTTATGATTATCAATGGAATTTAAATTTTACCTGGCTTTCATCTGAACTTATTGAACCATCATTCATTTTATTAACTGCAACATCAACATCATCTTTCTCTGCCATATCATTATTTTCATTACCTTCTTCCAAAAAAGCACTAGTGCTAATACCCTTTTTAAATTCTTTCAAAATTCGTTTTAAGTTTTCACATAGAGGGAATCGTGATAAACCTTCTTTCAAACATTTACTTATACTGCCCATTTCAACATATATGTTGTTATAGCTCCTTTCAATCTTTTCTACAAAATCCTGAAAATTCAAAATATTATACATGCTTAGTACAAACATCGGTACAATCCACGGATAAAAAATATTTTAAATTATATAATATTATAACAATTTTTTCATATGTGAAAAGATTATAAATAATATTATAGAAAAAAGTACCTTTGACTCTAAGCTATCTATGCAATCATCATCTTGTTTTGGTAATAAACCAAACCCTCCAGACTTAATTTCTATACTCTCGATGCTTCATCGAAATTGTCTTCCATTCTCTGATAGCTGGCCTTAGGCGTGGAACAGGAAAAACATCACATCTTGTAGAATCAAGATATAACAACTACATAAAATAAAAATTACGTTAATACAAATGAAATACCCTATGTATGTTATTTTAAATAATACATGATTACTTACAATCATAAAAGTGATTGGACCAGTGTAGTGGTTAGTAATTTTATTATCCCACCTTTTTACACTTTTTTCCAAACAATCTATTATGAACTTGCACCAATTTATAGTTTCTACCCTCTCAATGACATTATCATTTATTCTCTTCAAAATCTTCATGCTGCAAGCTCCTTGAGAGTCACACATCCCCATTGTATTTGCGAATAACATTAAAAAGTTCATTCTAAACAACTTCCCGTAATCATTAGATCCAACTATGACATCCGTTATATCATTCGGTCGGATGTCATTCTTTCCTGCCTTAGAAGGGAATTGTTGAAACCACTCTTTGATGAAAGGATCATCTGCATTTCTTTCTTCCAGAGTATCTATTTCTTTTTCTCCAAATGGTATACCCAGAATATCATGAACTTTTTGTTCCGTAACCTCTATAGCACCATTAGTTGTTGGTAATTTCATTTTTTTAACATCAAAGTTTGAAATTACATGATATCCTAAACAACCAGGTATATCATGAATCTTCATTCCGATAAATCCTCCAAATCCCATGTCTATTAAAACCTTTTCCCTTTTAGCATTTAGAATGCTTATTGCGGAATATAGTGCCGTTGGTGCTGTTCTTGATCTAAGATTAGGAATGTTGTTTTCCTTCTTTTTCTTTTTTCGTTTTGGTTTATATTCATCATCATCATCATCTGTGTTTTCCTTCTTTCTCTTACAATTACTTTTCCTTGCACTTTTCTCTTTATGATCATCATCTTTGTTTTTCTTTTTGTTTGAAGAACAATCAATTTTGTTTTTTCCTTTATCTGTATCATTTTTATGATGCAAAAAGTGTTATTAAAATAAAAAAGTGACAATAGTTTCACATGTGAAAATTTTATATATCTATTTAATAGACAAATTTTTTCAGTAGTGTAAATTAACACTATGTATACTAAAAAAATTCAGTTATCCTATTCTCATAATCATAATTACTTATCTAATATATTTTAACATAACTGTACTGATAGAAGGTTATTCTAATAAGTTTATTTGAGAATTCTTATAATAAATTTTAATAGTTGAACAAGTATACTTAGATTATATTAAAACTTTTTTTACAAACACTCTTCTGTTAATTTTCACAAGAAATTCTAATATACACTAAAGTATCCTTTGATTATGTACTATAAATTAAATTATAATTATAAAAAACTTACCATCAACAGAAACATTAACTGAAGATTTTCTTGGTCACCAACACCAGTTGGATTGTCACCAGTTGGATCGTCACCAGCAAAATCTTTTATAACAACTGGTGTACGAGTAGCAACTTCAATAAAAAGAAAATGTAATATTAATTATAATGTTTATATTAAACATATTTTATTAGTTTTAATTCAATAAAAATAATAAATTTAAAAAACATAATTAATTTATGTTAAATTACCTTCAACAGTATGATCCAAATCTAAATCCAAATCTTCATTTGTAGAAGTATTATCTTCAACAGTATGATCCGAATATGAACTTTTTCTGCAAAACAAAGAAAATAGATATTTGCGTTCAAATCAAACTGTATTTTTTGTATTTTCTTTGTTATTATCATCATGAATAAATTTTATATTTTTTGTGAAAAAATTAATTATCTAATTTTTTTTACACACACTTGCAATAACTATCAAAGTCATTGTTTTATTAATAATTAAGTTTTAAATAGCATAATTAGTTTTTATTAAGTAAGATCTAGTTTTTATATTTTTCCTAGCTTTTATATAATATAATATAATTTTAGGAATTTTTCTAGAATTTTTATTGTTCATTTTCTATTTTTCTTAATTTAAAATAGTTTAATTAGGTAATTAATAATTAATTAGTAATTAATTAATAGAAAAATCACAAAAAGACAAAAATGCATATTTTTATTTTTAAAACTTGTTTTTAGTTATTTTATAATTTTAGAAATTTTATTTTCATTTTTCTAGTGTTAAATTAATATTATATTGTATTTAAGTATTTTAAATATTAATAATTAGTATTAAATAGATTTTAATTAATATTAAATAATTAATTAGTGTTAAAATTTATTTTCTTTTTCTAAAAATTTTCTTTTATCTTTTAGTTTGTAAAAAAGTCATTTTCACCCCCTGTGGGTTTTCAGATTTCAGATTTCACTTTTTATTTTGTACGTTCGCGTTTTTTAAAACGTGAACGTACGCGATTTTAGATTTTAAACGTTTCTGGTATTTCAAACTTTCCAGTCTTGTTCATATAGCTTATTTAAGCTATTTCCTCGTATATTCCTTAGTTTAATCACTCACAAACCCTTTCCTGTCCAAATTCACCCGATCACAGATCCGTTTGATAACCATCACACCTCGTCGGGACATAACGACCGGGGGAAACACTATACTTCCGCGGAGATTTGAGCCTAAGGATTTTGACTATATTGACCACATCCGTGGTTGACTTTAGTTGAATGCTTTTGCCTCAATCAAATTTTGGCGCCGCTGCCGGGGAGGTGTATGCGCTATTCTAAACGGTTTTTCTGATTAGTGATTTTGGAATTCACTTCTTTGTAAATTTACCACCCTTGTTTATATTTTCATAAAAACCGTTCCTAAAAACTTTTTAAAATCAGTTTTCAACGAACACAAAAACATTTTCTTTATCATTTGTACAAAATGTTTATCCAAAAATCCAAAAACATTCTCCGTTACCCTCTCACATCTTTGATTCTTCATCCCTACCCCTCTGTAGCCTTTTGATTCTTTCTATGTCTCATCCACACCTTGTTATTTCCATTGGTGTGGTAATCCTTATAATGGTGGCAATTGCCCTAGTTGTGGCATGGTAGAGTCAGGAAACGGGTCTGTCTATAACCAGGATCCCTATTCCTACCATGACACGACTGATTCATTCCATCAGTTACCACACCATGAGACTCAGCAGTTTTACTATTGTGAGTACTGTGGTGGTTCACATTACAGTTCTGACTGTCAATCAGGAAACACGCTTGTCTATGAGCAGTTTCCTGATAACGATTATGACTCTAGCACATACAACCCACAGCCACATCTGTTTTACTGTTGTGATTACTGTGGAGGTCCACACTTCAGCTCAGATTGTCAAACAAGGAATCCATTTCCTTGTGACAATTTTGACACACCTTATTATGACCAACCTCCACAGTACCAAATGAATCAAGCACTTCTTCCAGAAATGCAAAATATGATGAAAATCGTTGATGAACTTAAGGGTTTAGTTAAAGACTTTGCCCAAAGACATACTCATCAAAAATCCATGGAAGAATTGCTTGCTAAAGAGCAGGCTGCTAGAATAAATTCCCAAGATGCCTATAAAAAATCTGTTAGGGAATGGATTGCAAAAGAAAAAGCAGCCAAATCTAGCTTTCAGTTCCATTTTATCACTGATGACAGTGATGATGAAGATACCCTTGATATTCTTCAATTTTATAAAACTTCATCAAGTTCATCAGTTGATATCCCAGTAGTTGAGATTCCATCTCAAACAACTGCTATCACACCCGAGGCTCCCACTCACTCTCTGAGCATAGGGGATGAGCATCTTAGCACTGTTCCTGATAAGGAATCAGACGAATTCATAAAGTCTAGTGTTGAGATCCTTGTCCCAATCCCAAAAGAGTCACAGGGAATTCTTGAGCATATGTGTGATCTTCCTTCCCCTCTTGAGTGTTCAAATGATTATTTTGAGACTTTCTCCGATTCCAACGATGATTATACATCTTATGGAGACATTGAGTATGTTGAGGCATCAGTTCCATATTCTGATGCTGATCCTCTTCTTGAGGAGTTCGCCGATGAACTTACTCACATAAATCCACTTTCTACGGGAAGTGATGATGGTCTCCTCGATTTCGAAGCTGATCTGGGAGAAATTGAAAGTCTCCTATATCATGATCCACCACTCACTTCTTATCCTAACAGTCCAATTGAGAATAATAATCATTTTGTTCCCGAAACATTCAATACTACTCTCACCAATCCTCTATTTGAATTCGAATCTGAATTCACTGTGATTTCTGATAATCCACTCTTTGATATTCAGAATGAGGATTGTGATGAGTCTATTTCGGAACATGAATTCACAGATTCACATCTTGTGAATGATTCTCTTCATGAGGAGTTCTCCGGTGAACTCACTCATCATATCATGACTCCTCCGGAGTTTGATAGCCCGGGGGGAGATGCACTCAATCATAAGAATTTGCAAATTCCCACCCACCCTCCCGGGATGTTTTTGAGCTTAACCTTTGAAATCCAAATTCAGGCTGATGAGCCTGCTCTCGAGGAAGAATATCAAATCATGATTTTCATCATGGTTTTCTTCCTTTTCTTCACCTATAAGGTGACTTCTTCTCTTCTTCACTCCTTCGGGAATGAAGATACCATCTTTGACCCCGACATTTTCATGTATCATTATCTTGAGCCGGGTACTTATCTCATCGGTGTGGAACTTTCACGTGCTTCATATGTTTGTCCAAACATCTTGAATGAAAGTCCGATGGAGATTCCTTCTTCCACATCATGCTTCCCCAAGGACAAATGAATTCGGGGTCGAGTCAAGCTAGCGAGTCGGTAAACAAAAACAGTAGCATGCTTATATGGTTTTCACCCTAAGTGTGGGGGTGTCACCCATGCTATGATTTCAAAAGTGAAAATACAAAATGGTGTTTCCACATTTAGATTGTAATGTTGCCCTTTTACGTTCAAAATGTCGGCATAATAGCCGGGACTTTGAATATTGAGGACAATATTCATCCTAAGTGTGGGGGGGTATTCTAGCGAATTTGAACACATTTTACTATCTAGTACCCCCGTTTTGGCCAAAATTTCAAAAAAATTTCAAAAATTTTTCACGTGTGGTACCTCAACTCGCCATATTGTATGGTACCTCAACTCGCCATATCCTAAAAAGCAAATGAGTTAGCTAGCCCGCAAGATTATGGCTTGTGGTAAATGATTGGTCCTAAACGGTCAACTAAGTTGAACAGGTGATGGTCAACCAAGTCAAATGTCTAAAACCAACTAACCAAGGAGTATAGTGTATTCCCGGGTCGTTATGTCCCAGCGAGGTAAGCATTTGTATTCAAAAATGTTTAAAGTGATCGGGTGATTTAACAGAAGGATCAGGAATTTGGTTATTGTGATTAAACTACGAGATTATGATTGAGAATGGCTTAGAAACACTATTGGAACAATTACTGACGATCAGATAACCTAGAAACGTAAGTTAACCTAAAAACGTGCGTTTGAATTTAAATTAAACGCGAACGCGCAAAATAAAAAGTGAAACGTGAGCAAATAAAGTCCTATGAACGTGAAAATTATATTTTTACAATCCTAATGACTTAAGAAAATTTTTAGAAAAAGAAAAATAATTTTTACACTATTTAATTAATTACTATTAATTAATTACTACTCCCTCCGTCCCAAAATTATAGACCCCGTTTGATTTTTTCGATCTTTATTTGTCAACTTTGACTTTAAATATTTTTGTTTATATTACATAATAGTTTATGCAAAATATATTAATGGATTGAGTTTTAAATGTATTTTTCATAGGTATAATTCTCATCAAGTATTGTATAACACAAACAAAATTATTTAAAGTAAAGGTTGAGAAAGAAAGACCAAAAAAATCAAAGTGGGACTATAATTTTGGGACGGAGGGAGTAATTATTAATTACTTTTTTAATTAACTAAATTACACTAATTATTAATTAATTATGAAAATTAACTAGAAAAATGAAAATTAAATTTAGAAAAATCTAAAATATTATAAAACTAATTTTAAAACAGAAAACCTATTTTTTTACTTTTTGATAATTAATTATTAATAAAAACTAATTATTTAATTAATTTAAACTAAAATTAATTATAAAAAAAATACTAAATGAACAAGGAAAAATCTGAAAAAATTCCTAAAATTATTTTAACTAAAAAGGAACCTGAGAAAAATTTAAAAATGAAAAATGCTTATAAATAAGCAGAAAATAAGCCAAAGTGGCTTAAATAGAAGCTATCACTTTATTTATTTTTGTCTTTTTCCAAATTTTCTTTTACAAAACTGATTTACAACTAAAATTAAGAACTTTTTATGAAGGGACCTTAACAGAAGCTAAGAAATAAGCTATGTGTGAAGCAAAAAGCCAACAGTGAGCTTATGAAGCTTTTTGTGAAGGTATAAGCTTTAAATAAGCTGTAAGGCAGAAACCAAGGACAAATAAGGAAACAAGCCAACTAAGTGTACTTAGAAATAGCCAAAGGAACAATCAAAACTCACTGAATCAGTTGATGAGATCAAATAAGCTAATCTACTATACCCACAGACCTTAGGCCAAATGTGGCACTTGCAGCCTGTTGTGGGCTCCACAAGGGGGGCTTAGGGTCCAAAGCAAAAGTGGAACTAGAAAGCCTGCACATCTAGCTTCCCACAGGACCAAGTTTCTTAGGGAGATCTTAAGTGAAGAGCAAGATATGGGCTAGTGAAAGGGCCTTGGTCACCACTGATCCAGTGGAATGGGTCAGAGTGGTGTTTGAAGGTCACAAGCCAAAAGCTAAGCCCACAAGCTCACAACTCAGAGATAATGGTGAAAATAACTTGTATGAACACAAAACAACTCAAAGAAACTGAAATAAGCAATTTCACAAGCTTATGCAAGCTTGTGATCTAACAGTGGTGAGATTTGAGGGTTCAAATGAGCTTTTGTAATCAAGCAACAAGTCAAATAAGAACTTAGGGACAAACTAAGGTATGAACAACCAAATATAATCTCAGGGGTCACAAACAAGTAAGTGGCCACAAATCATCAAACAAATCACAAACTAAGGCAAAGATAAACAAGCTCAATGCACACTGAGGTGCACCAGCAGATACAAGCAGTGTGGGTGGGCAAGTTTGATGACAAATTAAGCTAAGGAAACAAGCTAAATAGTGCAAATTAATTATGAATTAAACAAGCTACCCTAACCAGCTTTCCAAAAGTCCAAAATATTTAAGGTGGGTCCCACTAAACAAGTTAGAATGAACCCAAGAAGTTGGGTCAATATCTGTGGTGCAGGGGAGGTGTCTCTCCCTGCAGCCCACTTCTAGCTTTTGCACAAGCTAAGAAAAAAATCTTAAAAATGAAACAAGCACATATTTCCTGAGTTTAGGTGGTAAAGTTTGACTCCAACAATTTTCAAGTTCCAATTTGATGCACAAAATTTAGGGTAAATCACCAAAGTTTTGGAAAAACTGGGTTCTCATGAACTTTTGACTTTACAATTTTGAATTTTCTTTGACTTTTTGAAACTTTGATCCTACCTAGGTGACTGAAGATGTTGTTATGGGAAGAAATGAGACTAAATTAATCTATCTTAACCATCTATGTAACAACCTAAGTGATTATGCAACCTCCAAATTTTAACAAGTATACTGAATTGAAATTAAGAGTGAAGTTTGACTTTCTACCTTGGAACTAACATTTTGGTGCTTAATATGACTTGTTTATCATCTACTCAGCATGTATGAACCAATGGTTGACCAAAAAATCAACAGGGACCTGGGTGAATCTCTTAATCCAAACACCATTTTAAAACTGTGTAAATGAAATTTTCCAAAATCCACACTGATTTAGACCATGAAATTTATTCCCAAGTCCCTATTATGATATACTAAGCATAAGTGAACAGACAAACATCAATCAAGAATAACTAACACCTAAGATTACCTAAGAGGCTAAAATGACAATTAAACAATAAATCTATAACACACTGCTATTCTGAAAACAAACCTAGATGTTAAGCAATATTATAACTAAGATCTATTAAATAAACATAAATAAGCTGAGATAAACAATACTTAAGCTATTAAACAGTAGAACAATGAAAAATGAGAAAATTTCTTACAAAGCCTTCCAATGCCTTAGAACTGAGATGAACCAAGAACCACAATACCAAACCTAATATTCCCCAAGGAATTCTAACCTAGGACCATCCTTAATTCATCCTGCTCCAAGCTTCTTCAACTTTCCTTGCATATTTTTTTTTATTTTCCTTTCTATTTTTCTTATTTTTTTGTATTTTTGCTTTTGTGATGCTAATCTGTTTTTTATTGTTTCTAAGAGCTTGAATAAGCTTAGTGGAACTTATATGAGCCTAAAAGGTCCAAAGAAACAATTACAAACAACAATTTGAGCTTTTTGATTATTTTGAAACAAAGGTAAATTTCATGTACTGAGAATGAATTGAAACTTGCATTTAATTAATAAAAACTTCAATCTTACAACATTACACTGAGAGTACAACTTTCATAACGAATTTTAGACTAAAAATTATAAATTTGACATAAAGAAAATGAAATTACAACTAAAAACTAACTAACTTCCTCTATTGCTTCCTCTTGCTCTTTTATAGCCCCATATTAGGGTTCCTGAGAACCTTGGACTCTTTCCCAACACTCTTTTTCACCATTGGATGATATAGAAGCAATCTTGGCCTTTCAAGTATTTTGGCGCCCAAAACTACTTTGGATTTTTCTTTGATAAAATTGATGCCAGAAGTGTATTCTTGGAGTCTTGTCTTTGTTTGGGTGTAGGAGGTGAGTTTGAGTGTTGAAGAGGGTGAAAGTAGGGGTGATGATGGTGTGGGTTTGGCTATTTGCAGGGGTGAGTGGGGTGAGGTGGAAGGGACGGTCAAAAGGGGTTGACTGAGGGGTTTTTATTTTTAAAACGGGGTAAATAAAAATGGAGGTGGGCTTTGTGGAGTTTGGGCCAAGGTGAGGGATGGAGTGGGCTTGGGATTTATTTTTGGATTGGGGTGGGAGTAATAATATTGGAGTAAGGGTGAGCATGGTCCAAAAACCGGACCGGACCGGCCAAGACCAGACCGGACCGAAGACCGAGAACCGGAAAAACCATAGACCGAGACCGGACCAAATGTGGTCGGTCCGGTCCGGTCTTCGGTCGGTCCGGTCCAATTAGGCATATTTTGGCACGTTTTTTCGGTTTTTTGGTCGGTCCGGACCGGACCGAGGACCGAATTAGCCAAAAAGACTAGACCGAGGACCGGACCGAATGTGGTCGGTCCGGTCCGGTCGGTTTTGTCGGTCGGTCCGGTCCATCCGGTCCGTTTGCTCACCCTTATATTGGAGTGGTCCGTTTGGTTTGTATGAAATTTAACACAAGGACCATTGTTGTAATTTTCTGGAAATTGAGGGTCTGAAAGTGAAACTTTTCCAAAGTGGTAACCAAGGACTAAATTTTCCATATAATAATAACCAAGGACCATAATTTCAATTTTCCAAATTTTGAAACCCCGAGGACCAATTTTGCCATTTTTCAAACTACAGGGACCAAACGTGTAATTTTCTCAAACTTTTCACCCAAGGACTTGGTTTGACAATTTTTGAATTTCAAATGACTTGGGTTGACTTTTCTTTTATTTCAAACTTCCAGGGACTAGTTTTGTCATTTTTTGAAACTTAAGGGACTGAAACTGCCAATTGTGCAAACTTTGTTCGTTTTTCATTTATTTTTAAACATTTTGCATCAGAAACATATAAAACACAATCCTGGGATATTTTCAGTATTTTGATGCGTATTTGAGTGTTTTTGGATGTTTTGGCAGTTCAGATACGATAAAAATGATGAGTATTTACACACTCATCAATCCCCCACACTAAACTATTGCTAGTCCCTAGCAATCTTTTGAGAAAAACTTGATGGATTTGAAAAACTCTTTACCAAAAGCCATCACTTTTGGAGTAGCCAGGTGTAAGAACTGTGGTACACCTGATAACCGTGTGATTTTGAGCAAACCACCAGCTGTCAACGGATTTGATTAGTCTTTACCAAAAGCCGTTTGCTTCTGGACTAGCCAACTCTTGATGGAATAGTCAACATCTTGGTGAGCTGATTACCAATTATGGTTTTACCACAAGCCATAATCTTGCGGGCTAGCTAACTCATTTGCTTTTGAGGATATGGGGAGTTGAGGAACCATACAATTTTGGGCAAATTGCAAGCCGTAAACGGATTTGAGTTATCTTTACCAAGAGCCGTTTGCTCCTGGATTAGCCAATCCTTTTTGTCGTTTAGAGACGGCAGACTGATTACCACAAAAATTTTGAAATAAAGTGAAAAATTTTTGAAAATTTTGGGCCAAAATGGGGGTACTTGAAAGTATTTTGCGATAAAATTCGCTAGAATTCCCCCCCCCCCCCCACACACTTAGAAATGAATATTGTCCTCAATATTCAAAGTCCCGGCTATTATGCCGACTCTTTGAACGTAAAAAGCCAAGATTCGAATCTAACTGTGGAAACACCATATTTCACTTTATTTCTATATATATACTTTTTTTTTTTGAACTTATATACATATATACATTTTTTTTCAAACAGCGGGGGGTTGGCCATTCCCCCACACTAGGGTGGTAGAAAATAGAAGGAAATCAGAGATACGGGTGAAAACCCGTATTGTGCTATTGTTTTTGTTCATCGAGTCGCTAGCTTGACTCGATCCCCGAATTCAATTGTCCTTGGGGAAAGTTTGGAGATCCGGGACAACCATGGATGGTATGTCCTCTCCAAAGTAGTGCTTCAAACGATGTCCATTCACTTTGAAATTAGGACCGTCATTTTGAGATAATTCGACGGTGCCATAGGGATAAACCTTAACGATAGTGAATGGACCAGTCCATCGGGTTTTGAGCTTTCCCGAGAAGATCTTAAGTCTAGAGTTGAAAAGAAGGATTCTATCACCAACGTTGAAAACGCGGTTTTTGATTTTTGAGTCATGTATCTTCTTTGTCTTTTCCTTGTAGATCAAAGAGTTCTCGTAAGCTTGATCACGAAGTTCATTTAATTCATTCAATTGAACTTTTCGATGATCACCCGCAGTTTTTAGGTCAAAATTTGCATGCTTGAGAACCCAATAGGCTTTATGCTCAAGCTCGATCGGTAGATGGCACGCTTTCTCGTACACAAGTTTGTAAGGCGTACACCCGATGGGTGTTTTATATGCCGTACGGAAAGCCCATAGTGCAACATCTAATTTATCCGACCACGATGTACGATTTTCACCAACGGTTCTTTCCAAGATTCTCTTAAGGCCTCGATTGGAAACTTCTACTTGTCCACTTGTTTGAGGGTGGTATGCAGTAGAAAGACGGTGAGTTACACCATACTTTTGCATGACTTTATCGAATTTGTCATTGCAGAAATGCGTACCACGATCACTAATTATAGCACGTGGAGTTCCAAATCGAGCAAAGAGAGCTTTCAAAAATTTCACGACTACTCGGGCATCGTTTGTGGGTAAAGCTTTCGCTTCAACCCATTTTGACAAATAGTCAACAGCCACGAGTATGTATTTGTTTCCATGAGATGATGGAAATGGCCCTATAAAGTCGATGCCCCATACGTCAAATATTTCACAAACTTGGATTGCATTTTATGGCATTTCATTCTTTTGTGAAATATTCCTGTGACGTTGACAAGTGTCACAGGATTTGACTAATTCTTGGGCATCCTTATAAATCGTGGGCCAAAAGAAACCGGAATCAAACACCTTTTTGGCGGTGTAATTTGGATTGTGGTGGCCCCCCGTGGGACCAGCATGGCAAGCCTTGAGAATTTCAGTGGCTTCTTGACCATATACACACCGCCGGATGACTTGATCCGCACAGATTTTGAAGAGGTAGGGGTCGTCCCAGAAATAATGTTTCACATCTTTAAAGAACTAGTTCTTTTGTTTGGACGACATCCCTTTCACAATAAAGTTACCCGCAAGGTTTTTTGCAAAATCGACAAACCATGGGGTAACTGAATCTCCACGAAAGGCAACCGCATTGAGTGTCTCGAGAGGGAAGGTTTCATTAATTTCCTTCTTTTCGAAGACATCTTGGTGGGGGTTTTACAAACGGGAGAGATGATCAGCAGCTAGGTTCTCAGCTCCTTTTTTTATCATGAATTATGATATCAAATTCTTGCAGGAAGAGAACCCAACGAAGTAGTCTCGGCTTTGCATCTTGTTTTGCAAAAAGGTACTTCAAGGCCGAGTGATCCGTATACACTATGCTTTTGGTCAAGATCAAATATGACCGGAATTTTTCAAAGGCATACACCACAGCTAATAATTCTTTTTCAGTGGTGGTGTAATGACTTTGAGCCTCGGTCATCGTTTTGCTTGCATAGTGTATAGGCTGAAAGTGTTTAGACCTGCGTTGCCCCAAGACTGCCCCTATAGCATAATCACTAGCATCACACATAAGTTCAAAGGGCAAGTCCCAATCGGGGGCAACAAGAATAGGTGCCTCAGTAAGCTTTTTCTTTATAGTTTCAAAAGCTTCTACGCACTCAGGTGAGAAGATAAAAGGAGCATCATTTTCGAGGAGATGGGTCATAGGCCAGGCGATTTTAGAAAAATCTTGAATAAACCTACGATAGAAACCGGCATGACCCAAAAAGCTCCTAATACCTTTAACGGTAGTGGGATGAGGTAATTTTGCAATGACATCAATTTTGGCTTTGTCAACCTCAATCCCATTCTTTGAAATTTTATGGCCGAGGACAATGCCCTCTTTGACCATAAAGTGACTCTTCTCCCAATTGAGACACAAGTTTGTGTCTTCACATCGTTTCAACATACTTTCCAAGTAGGAGAGACAAGATTGGAACGAATCCCCAATGACTGAAAAGTCATCCATGAATACCTCCATTGTTTTTCCGATCATGTCGGAAAAGATTGACATCATGCACCTTTGGAAAGTGCCAGGAGCGTTGCATAAACCAAAAGGCATGCGACGGTAGGCAAAGGTTCCGTAAGGGCATGTGAAAGTAGTTTTCTCTTGATCCTGTGGATCAATGGGGATTTGAAAGTATCCCGAGAAACCATCGAGGAAACAATAGTACTCATTCCCCGCTAATCTCTCGAGCATTTGGTCCATGAAGGGTAGAGGAAAATGGTCTTTACGGGTGGCTTCATTGAGTTTTCTATAATCTATACATACACGCCATCCCATAACCAAACGAGTTGGAATCAACTCGTTATCCTCATTGGTGACAACAGTTATGCCACCCTTCTTAGGAACACAATGAATGGGACTCACCCAAGGACTATCAGAAATAGGGTAAATCAATCCCCCATCAAGAAGTTTTAGAACTTCTTGTTTGATAACTTCGTGAATTTTAGGATTTACCCTCCTTTGATGTTGCACCGCGGGTTTGAAGTCATCCTCCATCAAGATTTTGTGTGAACAAAATTCAGGGTTAATACCCTTAATTTCGGAGAGTCTCCAAGCAATTGCTCGCTTGTGTGACTTCAAAACCTTTATGAGCGCGGTTTTCTCCTCATCTTTCAAGTCTTTAGCAATAATGACGGGTAATTTATTATCACCCTCCAAAAATGCATACTCAAGATGAGGAGGCAACTCTTTGAGCTCGACCTGAGGAGAATCATCAGTTTTTTCAACATATTTGATCTCCTCCTTATGAAGTGTTTGTGGTAGAACAGGAAGAGGAGAGGGATCTTTGTTTAGTAATTTCTCAAGCAGGAGAATATCCCTCTCGGGGTCAATCTCTTGGTTATCGATTCCTTCGGGAATCGAATCACTTTTGAGAAAGGCCTCAATTTCTTCTAAGATGAAGTCACTTCCCTCAAACGGAGTGAGGGAAGGAGAAGAATTGGCAATGATGGGGTAAGAAGATGGAGTGAAGTTTTCACTCGAAGAATTATCATTGAAACCTAGAACCTCTTGAGCGTACTCCTCAGACGCAACATCAATGACATCGATTCGGTTAACCGATTCAGTGTCATAATTTGAGGAGTACCTCAAAGTTTGATCGAGGTTGAACGTTACTGCTTCATTACCAACACGAAGAGTTATTTCCTCTTCGTGCACATCGATTAGAGCACGGCCCGTTCTCAGGAATCCTCTTCCAAGAATGAGAGGAACCCTTGGGTCAGCATCGAACTTAACAACAACAAAGTCAGCGGGGAAGTGGAACTTTCCTACTTTCACGAATACGTCTTCGGCAATGCCGAGTGGACGACAGATTGAACGGTCGGCAAGCTCAAGAGTCATGCACGTAGGAGTAAGTTCAGGAAGAGAAAGTTTCTCCCATACTGAGTGAGGCATCAGGTTGATGCTAGCGCCAAGATCGGCCAAGGCGAAGCATTCAACCATCCCAGGAAAAACACATGGAATGAGAAATCCCCCAGGGTCTCCAAGCTTCTTAGGAAGCTTCTTTAAGATAACCGTAGAGCAGTTTTCGTTCAATGGAGTTTTTTCCATTTCGTACAATTTTTCCTTGTTGCTTAACAAGTTCTTGATCATCGATGCAAATTTGGTCATCAGGATGATAGCATCCGCAAGGCTTACGTCAAAATGCAAATCTTGAAAGATTTGATAGAACTTATCCATTTGGTGACTAGCCTTTTCGCGGAGCTTTTGCTCATTAAGTCGTGATGGATATGGTATTGAAGGTTTGGATTTAGGGTTCTCAACAGGAGTTATTGGTGGTTCAAATACAAATCCTGGTTTGGTCTTTGGAACAACCTGAGGGTGGACGTGTGCGGTACTTCGTGGGCTAGTAAATTGCACCTTGTCCTTGGTTGCCTTAGGTTCACTTTCCACTACTTTAGGAGGATAAGAAGTAGTAGGAAGTGGCGGTTCATCATAAGCTTTACCACTACGTGTGGTAATGGCTTTGAGTTCGCCCTTAGGGTTGACAACTGTATTACCAGGAAGACCTCCCGAAGTAGAGGGTGGAGCGAGATGACTCATGAGACTAGCAAACATATTCTCAATCTTGTTTTGAGATTGATCAATTTTGTTGTTTGTTGCCATAAGCTCATTCTTCAGCTCGTTACCTTGCTTGGTTATTGAAGATTGAAATTCATTCTTCAAAGTTGAGATTTGATTCTGCATTGCCCTCATTTTGGTCTCATTAACTTTAATGTAGTTATTGAGCTCGTTAGGGAGAGGTTTCTTGTAATTAGGAGCTGAATACCCTTGATTACCCCTTTGGGGTGGGTATTGATTCACCGGGGCATGAGTTTGATTTTGCATATTATTACCCCTTGGTGGATTAGGATTAAACCTATTTGGATTTGGAGGAAATCCGGGTGGTCCAATTTGGTTGCTAGCGCGGTAGTTTGGTTCCACTTGAGGACGGTATTGGTTACCTCCTTGGTTGGAACTTCTGGCTATTACATTGACTTCAAATGGATTGCCTTCGGTGGCAGTGCAATTGTAATACGAGTGTGGACCACCACAAGTGACACAAACTTCTACCTTTCTTATTTCAGCTTGTGGAGAAGGTTGAGAAGAAGAAACTTTCTTACTTTTGGCGAGAGCCAAAGCATGAATGGCTTTCGTGAGTTTGTCAAGTCTAGCATCGGTGCTAGATTGAGCCACGGGCGATGAGGTAGAAGGACTAACATTCACTTGAGAAACAACCGGTTTGCTTCGTGGAATGCGGACCTTAGACTTATTCTCAATGATCGCTAAAGCATCCTTTGTGGTTCGATTCAAGAAATTACCTCCCGCGGAGGAATTGAGAGAGTCTTGATCGAGTTGGCTCACACCATTGTAGAAAGTGTCAAGCTGCATGAGATCAGAAAAACCATGATGAGGGCATTTGCGAAGCAATTCCCTATAACGATCCCATGCCTCACTGAATGATTCATCAAATTTCTGTGTGAATTTCATGATCTCATTCTTGAGACTCGTGGTTTTGGAAGGAGGAAAGAATTCATTCACGAACTTTTTTACCAAATCTTCCCATGTTACAATCGATCGAGGGGGTTGTTTATCAAGCCAAATCCGGGCAGCCCCATCGATGGAAATGGAAAGAGAAGAAGTTTAATCGCCTCTTCAAGGACATTTTTGCATTGGATGGTTGATGTAATTTTGTTAAACCATCGAATGTGATCTTGAGGATCGTCCCTCTCAAAACCGTAGAATTGACGTGAAGTCACCAGATTTATCAATCCGGTCTTAAGCTCAAAATTTTCGGCCACGATGGCCGGAACAACGATAGCATCTCCGTAACCCTCGACGGGTGCTTGGAGAAGCTCGTTCATAGTTGGCTCAGCAGCCATGATAACGGAACATGTGGGAATAGTACGGATCTCAGATCCGACTGTTGGTGCTGAACGTCTACGACGTCTTCTAGGTATTCTTACAAGCTCACGTAATGGGCTAGTAGACCTAGAAGAGCGAGTGCGCATGCACCAGGGATAAAAACTAATCAAAACAAAATCGAGGCAAATCAACAGTGAACTTAAAGCAATAATCACGAGTGAATGGCTTCTTTAAGAAAGGTACGCCACTCACAAGGATACAAAGGCAAGTTTTTATCTTTTGTTTGGGAACTTATTATGTTCACACCCCCAATTGGTAGGTGTTCTGTCTTGGTTTGCGACGGTTTATTTTTATGTAGAATTATTATTCACAAGAAAGAGACGAATGTTTTTGGGTTTTTGTGTATGGGTTAAAAACTTTTGGACAATATTTTTGGTATCGTTTTGTTTACCAAAATCGTATCTCTTTAAGAATCACCTTAAAAGAAACATGATATAGAAAATGTAACGATCTGTTTTGTTTGTTTTTGATTTTTTTGGTGTTGTTAACACTTTAGGAAAAGTGTTAATGACGTTTTTGTTTTATGATTTAAATTTACAAAAAGTTGGTGGGTTTATACAGTGACGAATGAAAAACCATTAATCTCTAAAAAAACGTTTTGATTACGCAGCTACCTCCCCGGCAGCGGCGCCAAATTTTGATTGGTCCTAAACGGTCAACTAAGTTGAACAGGTGATGGTCAACCAAGTCAAACGTCTAAAACCAACTAACCAAGGAGTATAGTGTATTCCCGGGTCGTTATGTCCCAGCGAGGTAAGCAATTGTATTAAAAAACGTTTAAAGTGATCGGGTGATTTAACAGAAGGATCAAGAATTTGGTTATTGTGATTAAACTAAGAGATTATGATTGAGAATGGCTTAGAAACACTATTGGAACAATTACTGACGATCAGATAACCTAGAAACGTAAGTTAACCTAAAAACGCGCGTTTGAATTTAAATTAAACGCGAACGTGCAAAATAAAAAGTGAAACGTGAGCAAATAAAGTCCTATGAACGTGAAAATTATATTTTTACAATCCTAATGACTTAAGAAAATTTTTAGAAAAAGAAAAATAATTTTTACACTATTTAATTAATTACTAATTATTAATTACTTTTTTACTTAACTAAATTACACTAATTATTAATTAATTATGAAAATTAACTAGAAAAATGAAAATTAAATTTAAAAAAATCTAAAATATTATAAAACTAATTTTAAAACAGAAAACCTATTTTTTTTTTTTTACTTTTTGATTATTAATTATTAATAAAAACTAATTATTTAATTAATTTAAACTAAAATTAATTATAAAAAAAATACTAAATGAACAAGGAAAAATCTGAAAAAATTCCTAAAATTATTTTAACTAAAAAGGAACCTGAGAAAAATTTAAAAATGAAAAATGCTTATAAATAAGCAGAAAATAAGCCAAAGTGGCTTAAATAGAAGCTATCACTTTATTTATTTTTGTCTTTTTCCAAATTTTCTTTTACAAAACTGATTTACAACTAAAATTAAGAACTTTTTATGAAGGGACCTTGACAGAAGCTAAGAAATAAGCTATGTGTGAAGCAAAAAGCCAACAGTGAGCTTATGAAGCTTTTTGTGAAGGTATAAGCTTAAAATAAGCTGTAAGGCAGAAACCAAGGACAAATAAGGAAACAAGCCAACTAAGTGTACTTAGAAATAGCCAAAGGAACAATCAAAACTCACTGAATCAGTTGATGAGATCAAATAAGCTAATCTACTATACCCACAGACCTTAGGCCAAATGTGGCACTTGCAGCCTGTTGTGGACTCCACAAGGGGGCTTAGGGTCCAAACCAAAAGTGGAACTAGAAAGCCTGCACAGCTAGCTTCCCACAGGACCAAGTTTCTTAGGGAGAGCTTAAGTGAAGAGCAAGATATGGGCTAGTGAAAGGGCCTTGGTCACCACTGATCCAGTGGAATGGGTCAGAGTGGTGTTTGAAGGTCACAAGCCAAAAGCTAAGCCCACAAGCTCACAACCCAAAGATAATGGTGAAAATAACTTGTATGAACACAAAACAACTCAAAGAAACTGAAATAAGCAATTTCACAAGCTTATGCAAGCTTGTGATCTAACAGTGGTGAGATTTGAGGGTTCAAATGAGCTTTTTATAATCAAGCAACAAGTCAAATAAGAACTTAGGGACAAACTAAGGTATGAACAACTAAATATAATCTCAGGGGTCACAAACAAGTAAGTGGCCACAGATCATCAAACAAATCACAAACTAAGGCAAAGATAAACAAGCTCAATGCACACTGAGGTGCACCAGCGGATACAAGCAGTGTGGGTGGGCAAGTTTGATGACAAATTAAGCTAAGAAAACAAGCTAAATAGTGCAAACTAATTATGAATTAAACAAGCTACCCTAACCAGCTTTCCAAAAGTCCAAAATATTTAAGGTGGGTCCCACTAAACAAGTTAGAATGAACCCAAGAAGTTGGGTCAATATTTGTGGTGCAGGGGAGGTGTCTCTCCCTGCAGCCCACTTCTAGCTTTTGCACAAGCTAAGAAAAAAATCTTAAAAATGAAACAAGCACATATTTCCTGAGTTTAGGTGGTAAAGTTTGACTCCAACAATTTTCAAGTTCCAATTTGATGCACAAAATTCAGGGTAAATCACCCAAGTTTTGGAAAAACTGGGTTCTCATGAACTTTTGACTTTACAATTTTGAATTTTCTTTGACTTTTTGAAACTTTGATCCTACCTAGGTGACTGAAGATGTTGTTATGGGAAGAAATGAGACTAAATTAATCTATCATAACCATCTATGTAACAACCTAAGTGATTATGCAACCTCCAAATTTTAACAGGTATATTGAATTGAAATTAAGAGTGGAGTTAACCTTGGAACTAACATTTTGGTGCTTAATATGACTTGTTTATCATCTACTCAGCATGTATGAACCAATGGTTGACCAAAAAATCAACAGGGACCTGGGTGAATCTCTTAATCCAAACACCCTTTTAAAATTGTGTAAATGAAATTTTCCAAAATCCACACTGATTTAGACCATGAAATTTATTCCCAAGTCCCTATTATGATATACTAAGCATAAGTGAACAGAAAAACATCAATCAAGAACAACTAACACCTAAGATTGCCTAAGAGGCTAAAATGACAATTAAACAATAAATCTATAACACACTGCTATTCTGAAAACAAACCTAGATGTTAAGCAATATTATAACTAAGATCTATTAAATAAACACAAATAAGCTGAGATAAACAATACTTAAGCTATTAAACAGTAGAACAATGAAAAATGAGAAAATTTCTTACAAAGCCTTCCAATGCCTTAGAACTGAGATGAACCAAGAACCACAATACCAAACCTAATATTCCCCAAGGAATTCTAACCCAGGACCATCCTTAATTCTTCCTGCTCCAAGCTTCTTCAACTTTCCTTGCATATTTTTTTTTCTTTTCTATTTTTCTTTTTTTTTTGTATTTTTGCTTTTGTGATGCTAATCTGTTTTTTATTGTTTATAAGAGCTTGAATAAGCTTAGTGGAACTTATATGAGCCTAAAAGGTCCAAAGAAACAATTACAAACAACAATTTGAGCTTTTTGATTATTTTGAAACAAAGGGAAATTTCATGTACTGAGAATGAATTGAAACTTGCATTTAATTAATAAAAACTTCAATCTTACAACATTACACTGAGAGTACAACTTTCATAACTAATTTTAGACTAAAAATTATAAATTTGACATAAAGAAAATGAAATTACAACTAAAAACTAACTAACTTTCTCCACTGCTTCCTCTTGCTCTTTTATAGCCCCATATTAGGGTTCCTGAGAACCTTGGACTCTTTCCCAGCACTATTTTTTCACCATTGGATGATATAGAAGCAATCTTGGCCTTTCAAGTATTTTGGCGCCCAAAACTGCTTTGGATTTTTCTTTGATAAAATTGATGCCAGAAGTGTATTCTTGGAGTCTTGTGTTTGTTTGGGTGTAGGAGGTGAGTTTGAGTGTTGCAGAGGGTGAAAGTAGGGGTGATGATGGTGTGGGTTTGGCTGTTTGCAGGGGTAAGTGGGGTGAGGTGGAAGGGATGGTCAAAAGGGGTTGACTGAGGGGTTTTTATTTTTAAAACGGGGCAAATAAAAATGGAGGTGGGCTTTGTGGAGTTTGGGCCAAGGTGAGGGATGGAGTGGGCTTGGGATTTATTTTTGGATTGGGGTGGGAGTAATAATATTGGAGTGGTCCGTTTGGTTTGTATGAAATTTAACACAAGGACCATTGTTGTAATTTTCTGGAAATTGAGGGTCTGAAAGTGAAACTTTTCCAAAGTGGTAACCAAGGACTAAATTTGCCATATAATAATAACCAAGGACCATAATTTCAATTTTCCAAATTTTGAAACCCCGAGGACCAATTTTGCCATTTTTCAAACTACAGGGACCAAACGTGTAATTTTCTCAAACTTTTCACCCAAGGACTTGGTTTGACAATTTTTGAATTCCAAAGGACTTGGGTTGACTTTTCTTTTATTTCAAACTTCCGGGGACTAGTTTTGTCATTTTTTGAAACTTGAGGGACTGAAACTGCCAATTGTGCAAACTTTGTTCGTTTTTCATTTGTTTTTAAACATTTTGCATTAGAAACATATAAAACACAATCCTGGGATATTTTCAGTATTTTGATGTGTATTTGAGTGTTTTTGGATGTTTTGGCAGTTCAGATACGATAAAAATGATGAGTATTTGTACACTCATCAGTAAAGGCAGTGGAAAAACCATAATTGGTAATCAGCTCACCAAGATGTTGACTTTGTCCATCAAGAGTTGGCTAGTCTAGAAGCAAACGGCGTTTGGTAAAGACGAATCAAATCCGTTGACAGCTGGTGGTTTGCTCAAAATCACATGGTTATCAGGTAGACCATAGTTCTTACTTGAATCGATACATCTGGCTACTCCAGAAGTGATGGCTTTTGGTAAAGAGTTTAAAATCCATTAAGTTTTCAAAACAGTTTATTGCTAGGGACTAACAAAAGTTTAGTATGGGGGATTGATAAATGCTCAAACACTCATCATTTTTGGTCAAATCTGAACTGCAAAACATACAAAAACACTCAGTAATGCATCAAAATACTAAAAATATTTCAAAATTATGTTTTATATGTTTTAGATGCAAAATGAGTAAAAACAGTTGAAAAACGTACAAAAGTTTGCAAAATTGGCAGTTTCAGTCCCCCAACTTTCATAAAATGTCAAAACTAGTCCCTGGTCATTCAAAATATGAAAATTATCACCAAAGGTCCTTTTGAAATCATAAACTGTCATATTTAGTCCTTTGGTGAAAAATCTTAAAAGTTTTGGAAATTACAAGTTTAGTCCTTGTACTTTTAGATTTTGGCAGTTTTGGCCCCTGGGAGTTCAATTTTGGAGAAAAAAAGTCAAATATGGTCCTTGGGAATTCACATGTGTCACTTTTAATCCCTGGATAAAAATTTTGAGGAAATTACATGTTTGGTCCCTGGACTTTTCAAAAGTGACAATTTTGGTCTTTGTGGATTTCAAAATGGAAAATTGCAATAATGGTCCTTGAATTATAAATACATGGCAGGAATAATCCTTGGAACAAGTTGGGAAAATTACATTTCAGGTCCCTCAAAATTTCAGATTTACATTATTGGTCCTTGTGAAATGTACTAAACCAAATGGACCCTTTCATGTTATTAATCCAACAACCATAAATCCAACAACAAACCACCTGATCCAAGCCTGATCCAAAACAAACCCCAAGCCCAACACCCCATGGCCCAATCCCTCTTTTAAATAAAAAAATCCACCCCGTTTTATATACTCCCCCCACCCTCGGTCAAAATTGGTCAACACCTCCACCCCTCCCAACTTGTAACCTGCTAAACAACCTGCCACACTTCACCTCCCCCCTCCTCCACGTCAGCCTACCCATTCCATGTCCCCCCAACTTACCACAACCCTCCAAGATGCATTTAATTCCTACAAAACTCTCCAAGCAACCCCAACCTGCCAAAACCTACTTTTGGCGCCAAAAGCATTTGAAGGGTCAAGATCATCTAATTCTCATCCAAAGGCTACAAATTGAAGTGGGAAAAGCTCAAGTGGGTCTGAGAACCCCAGAGGGTCAGTATAAAAAGAAAAAGAATGAAGCAGAGGAGAGTAGTAGTGTAGTCGTAGTTTAGTTTGTAAGAATGTAGTGTAATTTAAATTCAAGTTGTATTTTCAAGTTCAAATCAATTGTATCCAGTTTATTTTGAGTAATATAAGCTTTGTTTAAACCTTAATTTCAGTCTCATTCACAAATTCAGTTTATGCTTAAAAATCTCACTTCAATCATATGTTGTTAAAACTTGTTGGTATTTGGTCTTTTGAACTCATACAAGTCACTAAGAAGCTTTTATAAGCTCTTTAAGTAATTATACTTGTTCTTATTCAGTTTCACTATTAATAGCAAAAATCACTACAAATAGACCATAAATTAAAAAGTAGTGTTGAAGAAAGAAAGAAGACAGAAGCATGGTTCAATCTGGATGTTCATGGGTTAGATGCCTCATGGGAGGCTTTAGTTATGGTTTTAGTCTCTGGTTCATTTATTTTCAGTAGGATCATTTATAAGTCCATAAATTTCCATTTCTTGCCTTTTTTGATCTATTCATGCTTATAAGCTGTTAATCTATGCTCTTTGTGTTTATTTGTTGTTAATTAGTTAGAATATTGCTCATAATCATATGCTAGTTTAGTAAAATCCTTGGTTAATCAGTACTTTCAATTTGATGTCATAGAGGAAACTAAGAGAAAATTACTTAATGATTTTGATTTAGATGCAATTCTAAATTCAAATGATGCTAGGATTATTTCAGTTAATAAAATTTGTGGTAAGTCAGATATGGAAGTTATTGATGAACGTGATAAAAAAAATGATGATAAAGCTAAAAAAAGGAAGAGAAAGAATAATGTTTCAAAAAAACGGAAAGTTCATGATGAAGTTGATGTTTCAGAAAATAAGTTTGTTGAGAAATCGGAACTTTATGTTGAAGTTGAAAAGTCTAAAAAGATTAAGAAGAAGAATACTGTTTCTGTTGATGAAAATTCTGAGGTTGATGATGGATGGGTATCTCTTAGAACTAGGGCTTCTCCAAAAGTTCTGTATAATTTGATGAGTAAATTGACATTAGCTCAAAGAAAGGATTTAATTGATATTGGTTTTGGATCGCTTTACAATATGGCAGTAGAAGAAATCCCGGTTAAAATAGGTCATTTTGTTGTTGACAATTTCTTTCCAAACGAGATGAAACTCAAGCTTCAGAATTACGATATAGAAATAACACCAGAATTAATTCATTCAGTTTTGGGTGTGCCTTTAGGAGGTATAGATTTTCATCATTTGGCTAAGAGAAGGGTTTCTGATTTAAGTAATAGATGGTACTTGCAATTTGAAGGTAGGTATCCAACACCTAAGAAAGTTGCTGATGTGGTCAAAGAAACTGAAGTTGATGGAATTCTATTCAAATTGAGCATACTTGTTCTATTTTCAAAAAATTTTGGATTAGGAGGAAAGGGTGTACAATGTAGGCCTCAAGAAATTCTCAAGTATATACGTGAAGATACAAAAATTTCAAGTATAGATTGGTGCAAGTACGTGTATGACAGTTTGAAAGTCAGCAAAGAAGGTTGGGTGAGAGATGATTCTGCAAATTACTATTCTGGACCTCTGACAGCACTTACTGTAAGTTTTCATTTCAATACATTAATATTATTTTTTTATCAATTGTTCACATGTGAAAATTTTATTTTATACTTTTTTTTTACCTCATGATAAAGAAAAAGAGAAGTTGTTGGAGAAGATAGACAGTGATAGTAGTTTGTATTTCGATAATAGTTTAATATATTCACTTGTGAAGAAAATCATATAATATATGTATAACTTTTGTTTTCAAAAACAAATTTCACTTATGAAGAAAATAATATTTTAATGAGTAAGTTTCTTAAATAATATATGTTAAAGTGTTAAACATGTGAAAAGTTTTTCATGTGTGACTAAAATTAATTTCAAAAACAAAAATTCGAAAAAATAATTTCAGAATTATATAATTAGATTTTACTTTATACTTTATATATAATTTTTTCACATGTGAAAACTACTCTTTTTTTTTTTTTTTTTTTTTTTTTTTCTGAAAAATAATTACTCTTGTTTAATTTTGCAGCTTATTTATCTTCATTGTACGAAATGTGAATCAGTATGTTTGCGACACGAACTCCTGCAATCTCTTTATGGAGTACTGATATGATTAAAAAGAGGCAGAGTTTCGAAATTAATAATGGTGGTTTTGGTATTCTTGATAGATATGAAGATGATTTAAATGACATTGAGTCTTCAAAAAGAAAGGTTTGTTTTTAATAATATTATATTGTAGTATTAATTTCAGAATCTTCACGAGTAGTATTTCTTTGTTTATTTATTTTATTTTTTTTAAACAGTCGCAATCAAAACTGGATATACTTGATCGAAAAGTTGATTTGCTTTACTTAATAGTTAATGATTTGGAATATGATTTCACTTTATGGTTTAGTGAAGATCCAGATAATCCGAGCCTTAAAGAGATAAAAGCTAAGTTCAACAATTGTATTCGAAATATTGATCTGTATGGATATGATAAGGAAAAGATTTTAGATCTTAATGATAATCAAAGTGAAAAAGAAAAAGGTTTAGAGAATCAAGATTATGCATGTGAAGAGGATGATGTGCAAACTTTTTATCATGATTGCTTGAAAAGTGTATTAGGAAATTATGAAAAAGGTGAGTGCAGCCACGCAATTGGTGAATCGGATGAGGTAATGGTCAAAGATGTGGAAAAAGATGACAATTTTTGTTTCAATACGTTTGAAGTTCCTTTTTTAGAAAGTGATGATACAGATAGAATTGATTGTGTGCAAATGATGAATAATGAATTAGATAAAGTGTTCAATAAATATCACATTAAAGAATCAACAGGAGGTCTGAATGATTTTCAATTTTTTGCGGTTCCTGAAATTTTGAAAGAAGCTGAAAAGAAAATTGGTAAAAAGGTTACTTTCTGCAAGGATATTGATGTTGATATTCTTCCTACTCAAGGATTTTTTGAAGAAGATGAAAAGAAGATGATTAAAGTGGAAGTTTTTGAAAAGAAAGTTAAGCCTTTGGCATGCTTTAGTAGTCCCGTTGTTGTTTCATCGTATTTTCCTCAGCATAGCTTGTTTGAAGCACCATCCTTTTCTTTGGGTATTGAGTTTGAAACTAATACTGAGATTGAGGATGTAAAGCCAGTAATCAAAGAAACAACTATTAGACAAAATCCAAGGCGTGATGTTGATGTTGGAGTGAATTCTAGATCTCCAATCAAATTTAGGCAGATTCTTCCAAATGTTGATTTGAGATTAGGAGAAGAAAGGGTTGCTGATACACTCTTCATGATGCTTGAACAAACTAGCCAAGTGTGAGTAATTTGTTAATAATTTTAACAGTTTTTTCCTTTTTTCACTTGTGAAATTGATTAATAAATTTCACAAATTTATATACTTTTTTGCAGTGATGTGGTATATGAATCTATTTCATCCAAAACAAACTTAATTCGTCTATCACTTGAGACGTTAGCTCCTGGACTGCGAGTAGATGCAGATGTTATAGAAGCATGGTCAGATGAGTTAAACTTTATGGAGCGTTTCAAATCTGCAGAACATCCATCTAGATATTTTTTCAAACCAAGTGTGGTAAGTCTTTTTTAATCTTGGTTTATTATTTAATTTTATAAAGCAAATGCTTTTTCAATTTTTAAACTTAAAATCATCTGTGAATAAATTAGTTTAGAAACAATATTTTCACTTGTGAAGAAAATAATGTTTTGATATGATTTAGTTGAGTAAATCTTTATTATTTTTAAATCATTATTATTTTCTCAAGAAAATAATTTACTTTTTCTTCATAAGTGATCGAGGGTTTATTTTTAATTTTTAGTAAATCATCTAATTTAGAATTTGAAAATAGTGTTATCTATTATTTATTTATAGCTGATAATTTAAGAATAGTGTTATCAGAGTATTTGTACTTCAGTTTTGATTATATTTACTTCAGTATTAATTTAGAGCGAATTATTTAATTTTTTAAAACAAAATTTCCCTTGTGAATTATATCATCTGGGGATTATTTAGATGCATAAATCATTTTTTATGAAATTATTTGTTCTTCAGTGTTGATTTATAGGGTATTAATTGTTTGTTTTCTTCATATTAGAATATTTTTGAAGTGCATTGTTTATTAACATCCGATTATTTTTTGAAGTGCATTGTTGATTTTCTTCATATGTGAATATTTTGCCAAAGATTACTAGAATCTTGTAATTCAATTTTTATTTAGAGTCAGTTATTGACTATTATGTTTATTTTTATTCAGACAAAAGACATACTCAATAACTCTACAATATATCCTGAGAAGTATGAGGTTTTTAAAAAGACTTTACTAGGTGATTACCAAGCAAAGAGGATTGCAACCTGTGAAAATTTCAAATTGGTATGGCTTTTTAATTTTGTATTAGTTTTCATCAAATATATATTCTTGAAATATTATATGTATTCTGTTTTTAATATATATATATATTATTTTATTATTTATTATTTATTTTTTAATCAGGTTTTCTTTCCTATTTGCTGTGCGGATTACTTCTTTTTGATATGTTTTGATTTGACGAAACATCAAGTTCTAATTATAGACAGTTCAAGTATTGATGAAGAAAACGAAAATAGATATTGTTGTATTCCTGAACTTTTGGTAAGAAAAAATCATAAACTTTATATATATTTATATATTATTATTATTATTTTTTAAAAAATTATGTTTATTTTTTTTTTTAATTTATTATGCAGATTAAAATGTTTGTACAATTCCACAATGAATACAATTCACCATGCCTTGGATATACATTTGGGAAACTTATTGTTGAAAGATTCAAGATGCATTGGAGAACTGTTGATAATTATCTAGATGATGGAGTTTTTGTGATGTCACATATGAATATGTATTTTGGTGAGAGTGAAAGTAAATGGGATTATGGATTTCTGAAGGAATCTAAGGAACAGACAAAGCAACTTGACTTACTCAGGTTTCTCACTTTTCTTTAATATTTTTAATATTCTATATATTAAAATATTTAGTTTTCATACTTTTTCACATGTGAAATATTTTGAATAAATAAATTTCTTTTTGTATCTTCAAATAGGTTTTGTGACTGATTTTTTCACATCTGAAATAATTTGAATAAATAAATTTTAATTTAATTTTTTTATTTTTAATTTATAGTTTTTGTAATGACTTTTTTTTTCTTCTTACCAGATCAAAATTTGCTGCAAGGTTAATTTTGTCAGAGAATAACAAATACAGGAATGATATTCTAAAAGAAGTTGTAGAATTCACTAAAATAAAGAAGTCCTTAAGAAAAGAACTTATCAAAGAAGCAATTCAGAATAGAGATAAAAGATGCAATCTTTTAGAATGAATCTAAAAAAAATTGTATCCTTTTCAAAGATGAAGCAAGTTGAGAACACAAAAATGTTAATACTGTTTTTTGCAGAATATGTTGATCTTTTTAAATATTATACATTTATTTTATTTTTACTTATTTTACTAATTTTATGTTGCGTGTGATTATTTTTTCACAAGTGAAATTAAAACATTGGAATAAATTGACATGTTTAATATTGTTATGATAGTTTATATATTTTTTAATAAAAAAATGTTAAACAGATATTTATACAATGCATAAATATGTTTAATGTTTCATAAAAAAGAATATGGGAGTTTCAAAATTAACTGCTACTAAATATGACTATGGGACTTTCAAAATTAACTGCTATTAAATATGACTATGGACATATTTCATGACTATGGGACTTTAAAAAAAACATTTTATTTTCACAAGTGAAAATAAAGAAATATGATTTTGTTGTTTTTTTTCACAAAAGAAAATAAAGAAGTTTAACACTTTATTTCACAAGTGACTTTTTGATTTGTTTTTATTTTCACAAGTGAAAATAAATTCACTTTAATTTGATTATTTTCACAAGTGCAAATAAATTAACTTTGATTTTTTTTTTTCACAAAAAAAAACTATATAAATTAATTCACATAGATAACATAAAATATTATATAAATGAATTTACTTTTGATTCATTTTTTTTTCACAACTAAATATAAATTCACTTATATTTGTTTCTTTTTTTTTACAAGTCAATATAAACTCAGTTTTTACAAAATTATCACCTGAATTAAATCCATATTAATAAAACTTTTTTTTTTCAAAAGAGAAATTATCCCATAATTGGAATTTATTTTTTTTCACAAGTGAAAATAATTTATTTTTGATTTTTATTTTTGTTTTTCACAAGTGAAAATAACATCAGCTTTAATCTTAAGCATCTGAGGAAAACTTTTTTTTTTTTAATTAAAAGTGAAATTATTCTATACACTTTTATTATAAATTTAATATCTTCTTTTTTATTTGTATTCCTGATTTTTAATGTTTTTCCTATTACCCATATTTTTTTTCTGACAAATACTTTATTTCTATTTAATGTAATGTTGAAAAGTAATTAATTGTATGGGAAGTGTAATCAATAAATTAATTGTACGCGTTTTGTCTATATATTTGTTTGTGTTTATCCACTTTCATCACAATTCTTATTTTCTCTCACTTCAGATCTAACACATATCATCATCTTCAGATCTATTTTTCTCTCATCAAATCAACAAAGAAAATGGAAAATTATTTTAGAACCCCAAATCTAGAGAGGTTGAAAGATGCCGCTTGTTCTGACGACCTGCTAAAGGCTTTTAAGTTTTTTTTAAGCAACAGATGTTGGAGTTACAAGGTTTCATTAAAAAGCTTGAGGAAGATTGTGAACAATTGAGAAGGCAGATTCAAAAGCAAGAAGAGTATCTTGGTGAATTGGAGATCTCCGGTGAAGATGCTACCTTGATTATCAAAATAATCAATGATACTTTGATAAAGGATCGTTCTAGGCTTGACGATTTGGAGAAACTGCTGGTTAAAGCGCGTAATGATATGTTTGATAAGAAGCGAGAGGTCGCCTATATCAAGCAGGAAATGAAGGATCAGGATTAGTCACTTTAGGGGTTTAATAGTTTTTTCTTATTTTTAATTTTCTCAATTTATGTATCTCCAAATTTTGAATTATAAAATATGTAATGGACTTGTATTGAAATGAAGTTAATTTATTATTATCTATTTATTTTTTGTTTTTAGAATAATTTTATTTTTTTCACAAGTGAAATTTTTTTATACATGAAATTATTCCATAAGTGGATTTTAATTTTTTTCAAAAGTGAAATTTTTTTTCACAATTGAAATTATTCCATATGTGGATTTTAATTTTTTCACAAGTAAAATTTTTTTATACGTGAAATTTTTTTCACAAGTGAAATTCATTTTTTTCAAAATTATCACATAAATTTAACTCTTATTAGTAAAACATTTTTTTTCACAAATGAAATTATTCCATATGTGGATTTTAATTTTTTTCACAAGTGAAAAAAAAATTATTTTGCTTTTGTTAACATAATTTGTATTAAGAAAAATTAAATATGATTTTATTTTTTAAGTATTGTATGTGCTTGATTGTTAATATGTGTTTTTTTGAAACTTTTTTGTTTTCTGATAATTTTCACAAGAAAAAAAAAATTATATCTCAAAATAAAGTATGAAATTTTACTAAACAACTTTCCTAAATATTTTTTGGGCTTTAGCTTTGTTGGGTTTAGCTTTGTTGGGCTAAATATAATTTATCTACAAATGATATTTGTTGGTCTTTAGATTTGTTTCACGTCACATATAATAATATTCCTTTCAAAAAAATCTTTATAGTCTCTCTCTAAATTAAAAATTAGATCTACACACACACACTACACAAACAAAAAGAAACCCACAACATTTACATGAAACCCACATCACCATCCACCACCAACCACCCACCAACCACGTTACTCATCTCACAATAATTAGATTTTTTAATTCTTAAGTTCGAATACAAATTGATGATAAGGATGAAGAATAAAAGTTTTAAAGGTATTTTAATAATATTTTACACTAAATCTATTTATATGTTATGGATACGTCTACTTAGATCTGGATATTTATACTTTAGACTAAATTTGTTTGTTGTTACAGATCTGTATGTCTATTTATAAGTGATATATGATTAATATTTTATTATTAATATTAATATTTTATGTATAGTTAGATATGTATGTCTATTTATGAATGATATAAATGATTGTTTGATGTGATGACATCATCATAAATGATTAATATCTGCTGTTGAATTTATTCAAATTTTGTCATATATAATTTATTCAAATTTCGTCATATATTATCGTTTAAATGATGTATCAACTATATATTTGTGTTATATAATTTATAAGCTGTTTTGATCAATAATCATTATGCGTCTAACTGCGGTAAGAACTATTTAGTTGATGTCATCAAAATAATTCATTCTCTCTGAGTAATATTCATCAAAATATTATTTATTTTTCACATGTGAAAATGTAGATTACTATTCTAAATTTTAGATGACTTTTTAGCTGAAATGTTTACATGAATATTCTATATTTAGCTTATATGTTTTCACATGTGAAATATTTTCACATGTGATTATAAGGTGTTTTATATGACTATTATAAACTCATGTAAAATGTTTTCCCATGTGGTTATAAGATGTGTTTGATTACTTAAAAATTTAGCTTAAATAATTTAGCTTAGATTAGCTTAAACGTGATTAAAAGTTGTGTTTAGTTTAAATGTTTTCACATGTAAAAATTTAGCTGAAATTTTTTCAAATGTGAAATGTGTAGTGTATTTTGAGAACTATTCCAATATAGTGATTTTTAAATTTGTTATACTTAATACTTTATGTTATACATTTTCTTATGGACATGTTTAACAGTTTTAGCATACTAAATGTTTATTTTTATACATAGACTTTAGATTATTTCACATGTGAAAATAATTATTAGTACATTTTTCTGAATCATTTATCTAGTAAAAAGTCTGATGTTCTGAAGGTAAAAAGCTTTGGATGATGCATCAACTATATATTTGTGTTATAGTTATTTTTTTAACAAGTTATTGATCTGATTTGCTGACAAAAGTGTTGGTTATAATCTGTTTTGATCTATAATCATTATCCATCTAATTGCTGTATAAACTATTTAGTTGATGTCATCAAAATAATTCATTCCCTCTGAGTAATATTCATTAAAATATTATTTATTTTTCACATGTGAAAATGTAGATGACTATTCTAAATTTTAGATAAGCTGAAATGTTTACATGAATATTTTTTATTTAGCTTATATGTTTTCACAAGTGATTATAAGGTGTTTTATACGACTATTATAAACTTATGTGAAATTTTTTCACATGTGGTTATAAGATGTGTTAGATTACTTAAAAATTTAGCTTAAATAATTTAGCTAAGATTAGCTTAAACATGATTATAAGTTATTTTAGCTTAAATATTTTCACATGTAAAAATTTAGCTAAAATTATTTCACATGTGAAATATGTAGTGTATTTTGAGAACTATTCCAATATAGTGATTTTTAAATTTGTTATACTTAATACTTTATGATATACATTTTCTTATAGACATGTTTAACAGTTTTAGCATACCAAATGTTTATTTGTATACATATATTTGAAATTATTTCACATGTGATAATAATTATTAGTACATTTTTCTGAATCATTTATCAGGTAAAAAGTCTGATGTTCTGAAGGTAAAACGCTTTGGAATGAAAGGATCTGGAATTAAAGCCAAGGATTTAATTTTTCTTAATAGCATTAACAGTAAGAAAAATTCTAAAACATCTGATTCTAATGAGAACAGGAAGAAAACATGTAAGTCTGATCACATCGAGGAAACGAAGAGAAAATTAATTCAAGAATTTGATTTAGAAGCATTGTTAAATTCATCGGATGCTACGATTGTCAAAGTTAATAGAATTTCTGGTAAGCCAGAGGAGGAATTTCCCAATGATAATGGAAATAATTATAATGCTAAAAAGAAAAAGCGTAAGAATAATGTTTTGAAAAAGCAAAAAGTTCATGAGCAAGATGGATTTGAAGGTATGTTTGTTGAAAAGTTGGAACTTCATATTGAAGTTGACAAATCAAAGAAAATTAAGAAGAATAATACTGTTTCTGTTGAAGGTAATTTTGAGAATGATGATGGATTGTTGTCACTTAGAACCAGGGCTTCTCCAAAAGTTATTTATCATTTGATGAAGTATCTGACATTAGGTCAAAGGAAGAATTTGATTGATATGGGGTTCGGGTCGCTATATGACATGGATATAGAAGAAATACCAGTCAAAATAGGTCATTTTGTTGTTGACAAATTCATTGATAGCGAGATGAAGCTTAAGCTTCGGGATTACGATATTGTCATAACACCAGAGTTGATTCATAAAGTTTTGGATGTTCCATTAGGAGGAATTGATTTTAATGATTTGGCTAAGATTAGACGATCTGATTTAAGTGAAAGATGGTACTCGCAATTTGGTGGTATTAGGTATCCAACACCTAACAAAGTTGCTGAAGTGGTTCAAAAAAGTGAGGTTGAAGGAATTTTATTCAATTTGAACATACTCGTTTTATTTTCAAATTTTTTTGGATTAGGAGGAATGGCTGGTCAGTGTAGGCCTCAATAAATTCTGAATTATATACATGAAGATACGCAAATTCAAAGTATTGATTGGTGCAAATATGTGTTTGACTGCTTGAAAGCCAGCAAAGAAAATTGGGTGAGAGATGGTCCTGATAATTACTCGAGTCACTATTCTGGTCCTCTGACAACACTTATTGTAAGTGTTCATTTGCATAGATTATTTTTTTTTAAATATATGCGAAAATTTAATTTTTATACTTAAATATAGTTTTCTGAATAGTGAAAATTGTTTAATAAGATTTTATTTTGTGCTTTTTAAGTTTTCTCACAAGTGAAAAAAAAAAAAAAAAAAAAAAAAAAAAAACCTCAGAGATAAGATTATATGCATATTAGTAGTTTTTTTCACAAGTGAAATACATTTTAAAATAATTTCAAACTGCTAACATTAAGTATTATTAAATGTATATGAGTAAATTTTTTTTTCACAAGTGAATTTATTCTGTATATTAAATTTATTTTTTTTGCACAAGTGAAAATAAATTCAATTTTAATTTGTTTATTTTTTTATAACTTTTTCAGATGTGAAAATTTTATTTTTATACTTAAATATAGTTTATTGTTTTCTTAAAGTTGTTTAATTAGATTTTATTTTATGATTTATATTATTTTTTTTAGTTTAGTTTGTGAATATTATATAATTTTCTGAAAAGTAGTTATTTTTTTCAATGTTGCAGCTAATTTATCTTCACAGCACAAAATGTGATTCAGTATGTTTGCGTTATCAAATTTCTTCAATCAATTTTTGGACTACTCAAATGATTAAAGATAGGCAGGCTTATGAAATTCGTAATGGCGGTTTTGGTATTCTTGATAGATATGAAGAGGATTTAAATGAAACTGATTCTTCAAAAAGAAAGGTTTGTTTTAATATAAAATTATTAACATAATTAGATAAAATTAGATACAATTATATTATTATTATTATTATTTTAATTTATATATTTTTAATTTTTTTAAACAGTTGGACATGGATAAACTTGAAAAGAAAGTTGATTTGCTGGATTCAATAGTTACTGAATTGGAATACGATTTCACAACGTTGTTTAGTGAAGATCCGGATAATCTGAGACTTAAGGAAATAAAAGCTAAGTTCAACGTGTGTATTCGTAATATTGATCTGTATGGAGATGATGTTAAGGGAAAGAGTTTAGTTGTTTATGATGATGAAAGCGGAAAAGATAAAGATTGTATTCGGAATTTAGATCTTTGTGGAGATGATGTGGAGAATAATGGAGATATCTATAATGATTTGCAGAATTATGATTTGGATTTAGAAAGTGAAAATGATGATTCAACGGGATTAGAAAAAAAGAATTTAGATGGTTGGAATTATGATAACACTGATGATGATGATCATGAAAATGATTGGTTTAGGTTGTATGAAAAAGGGCAGTGCAGCCACGTAACTGATGATGATGGCGGCAATGATGATGAAGATGGAAGGAATAATTTTTATGAGAATTATGAAACAGGCCAGTGCAGTCACTTAACAAAAGAGTCAGATAATGAAATTGTAAAAGATGTGAATTATGATAAAGAAAAGAATGATAAAAAAGGTTTTACGGTATTTGAAGTCCCTGAAATTGAAACTGTTGCTAAGGTTAAAGAAGGAATTAGTTGTGTTCAACTTTTAGAAGAAGAAATGCATAAAGTGTTGGAGAAAAGTGAGTTGGAGTACGAAAACAAAATAACCTTTTGCGAAGATGGTTTTAAGAATTTTTGGATTCCAGAAATTTTTAAAGAAGCTGAACAGAAAATTCCTTTTTCTCCATATAGCATTGGTAAAAATGTTACTTTTGACAAAGATCTTGATGCTAAGATGTTGAATGAGGATGAATTTGAAGATGAAAAAAAAGTTAAAGCTTTGGCAAGTTTCACTAGTCCTGTTGTTGTTTCTAAGAAGGTTACTATTGACAAAGATGTTGATGATAAGATGTCGAATGAGAATGAATTTGTAGATGAAAAGAAAGTTAAACATTTGCCATGCTTTAGTAGTCCATTTGTTGTTTCATCTTCTTTTCCACAACATAGTTTGTTTGAAGCACCATCCTTTTCTTTGGGTCCTGAGTTAAAAGATGATCCTGAGACAGAAGATGAAAAGCCAGTAATCAAGGAAATATTAATTAGACAAAATCCTAGGCGTGATGTTGGTATTGCAGCACATTCAAAGTCTCCAAACAAAGTTAGGCCGATTTTACCAAATGTACCGCTAAAACAATCAGAAGAAAGAGTTGCTGATACACTCTTTATGATGCCTGAAGAAACTAATCAAGTGTGAGTAATTTCTTAATATTTTTAAGAGTTTTTTGTTTTTTCACTTGTGAAACTCATTAATAGTTTCAAAAATGTATATATATATATATATATATATATATATATATATATATATATATATATATATATATATATATATATATTGCAGTGATTTGGTATATAAGTCTAGTTCATCGAATACTATGTTAATACGATTATCACTAGAGTCATTAGCTCCTGGAATAAGATTAGATGAAGAGGTTATAGGAGTATGGTCGGATGTGTTGAACTTTATGGAACGTTTCAGAGCTCCAGAATCTCCATCTAGATATTTCTTCAAACCAACAATTATAAGTGTTTTTAAATTATTTCTACTTCAGTGTTGACATAAGGGTATTTATTTAATTTTTAAAAACATTTTTTAAAAATAATCATTGAGTATGAGAATATAGCTGTCTAGAGTTTATTTAAGTGTATTAGAAATAATATTTTCACTCGTGAAAAAATCATCAAGGAATGATTAATTGTTTGTTTTTGTTTACTTTAATTAGTTAGTTAGTTCTAAAGACAGAATAATAGCTAGAATTGTATATATTTTTGTAATGCCCATTAGGTGTTTTGTTGAAATGTGTATTTTTTTCTATACAAGTGCAAGTTTTGTAATGTCCATTATGCTTTTTGATGAAATGTGTAGTTTTTCTTCACAAGTGCAATTTTTGTAATCCAATTAGTAGTTTTGATTAAATGTAAAGTTTTTTTTTTCACATGTTCAAATTTTTTAATGCGCATTAGGTGTTTTGATGAAATGTGTAGTTTTTCTTCACTAGTGCAAGTTTTGTAATTATTATTTTAGAGAATATTTGAAATGTATATATTATTTTATTAGTTTTTTTAAGTTTATAAACATTTTTTCACTTGCAAAAAAATCATCTTGAAATGGTTTTAGTTGTGTATATTTGTATATTATAACATTATTTGTTCTTCAGTTTTGATTTAGAAACGATTAATTGTTTGTCTTTGTTTTCTTTAATTACTTGGTTTGAAATGTATTGTTTATTTAGATACAATTTTTTAGAATCTTGTACTTCAGTTTATATTTTGAGTAAATTATTGATTATTATCTTTAATTTGTTATACAGACAAAAGACATACTCAATGTTAAAACTGACTTTCCTGAGAAATATGAGGACTTTGAAAAAGTTTTGCTAAGTGATTACCATGCAAAAAGGATTGCATCATCTGGAAATTTCAATTTGGTATGGTTTTTTTATTTTGTATTATTTTTTATCAAATATGTACTTTTTTATATTATATGAATATTTTTTTTTTTCAGGTTTTTTTTTCCGATTTGCAGTGTAGACCACTTCTTCTTAATATGCTTTGATTTGAAGAAACATAAAGTTGTAATTATAGACAATTCAAGCATTGATGAAGAGATTGAAACTAGATATTGTTCAGTTCCTGAACTCTTGGTAAGAAAAAATTTAAGTACATATTAATATATATTATTATTATTTTTATTTTTATTTTATCATTTATTATTTTTTATTATTATTGCAGATTAAAATGTTTGCAAAATTCCACTACAAATACAATTCACCAAGCATTGGTTTATCATTTCAAAGAGTTATTGCTAAAAGAATAAAGATGGGTTGGAGAACTAAGGATAATCATATTGATGATGGTGTTTTCTTGATGTCGCATATGAACATGTTTTTCGGTGAGAATGAAAGTAAATGGGATTATGGACTTTTAAAGGAATCTAAGGAGCAGACAAAGCAACTTAACACTCTACGGTTAGTCACTTGTCTTTCAAAGATTTAATGTGCTTTATATTAAAACATTTTATTTTTTTTATGCGTTTACACATGTGAAATACATTTTAATTTGTATTTTTTCCCTTTATTTTATAGATTTTCTAATGATTTTTTCCCCTTCTTACCAGATCAAAATTTGCTGCCAGCATTATTTTGTCAGATAATAATTTGTGCAGAAAGGATTTTCTTAAAGAAGTTGCAAAATTCAGCAAAATTGATAGGAACTCAAGAAAAGAACTTATTCAAGCAGCAGTTCAGAATAGAAACCAAAGATGCAATCTTTTGGAACAGATGTAATTCTTTCTAGTTTTTCGATTATGATAACCTACATTTGTCATTTGATCCGTAGAAGTTTCCCAAGTTATAAATTTTGTTATAGCATATTTTATGTTCGATAAATGTTGCTCTTGTCTTATAGCAAATTATATTATTTTATCTTTTTATTCACAAGTGAAATACATTTTAAAATAAATTCAAAGAAATTTATTTTTCACAAGAGAAATTCAGAATTTATTCTGTATTTTTCACAAGTGAATAAATTATTGAATTTTCAATTGTAAAATAAATATCTTAAAAAAAAAATTCACAAGTGCAAAGAAAGAACTTTAATGTTTTTTTTTTACAATTGAAAATTATATATTAAATAAACATATTTTTAAATAAATAACCTTATTTATTTCACAATTGAATTTTTTTTTACAAGTGAAAATAAATTCAATTTTATTTGAAGAATGAAGTTTTTTGTCACAATTTTAAACTTTATTTTCACAAGTGAAAATAAATTCTTAGTAAATAAACAAATGAAAATAAAATCACATGTGAATTTAAACCAAAATATTTTTTTTAAATGCTAAGATATTGAAAACAAGATATTTTTTTCATCAAAGTGCATATAAAAATTTCAGAAATCTCTATCTTGATACTCTTTCTTCAGAGAATCATATTATGATATAACAATGTTGAATACAAAAATTAACATTGATTTTTGTATTGTTTAACAAGTGAAAATAAATTCACTTTAATTATTATTACAATTTAATTTTGAAAAATAAGAAACCACGCTTGACTATGAGACTTTAAAAATTCCCTGCTACTAATTTAATTAACCTAGTTTGGATCAAAAATAAAAATAAAATTTTCATTAATCATAGGACTTTTTCTTTTTCGAAAATTATACAACTTTCACATGTGAAAAATCAAAGCAGTTATGAAAGCGGTTATTAAGTTGACAAATATGATAGCAGTTATTGTTTTAAAGGTAGTTTTTTCTGGAAAATGCATTCTGTATTAAATGGTGCCTGTTGGTTATCCCTCTTGGCATCTATATATTTAGTGTAACTTCCACTATATTTCACATAAACAAATTGAAGATACTCTCATCAGAAAATAACTTTGCATCATAATTAAATATGTCTTCTTCCAACACAGATAGTTCATCCAAAAAAAGGTCTGCAACTGATGCACTTTTGGAGTTCAAGACAGAAAAATCTGAAAAGTATGACTTATCCTTTTATTTATTTTTTACATAATAAAAAATTCATTAAAGTGTAGTTGATGTCATGTATATGTTTTCTTATTGTTTTTCAGAAAAGAAAAAATTGAAGTAAAAAATGACAGCAAAACTGATTCCGACAAAGGTATTTTCATATTAAATGTAAGTTCAAATCTAAATCTACATATTATATGATTCATATCTATGTAACAGGTGTGATTGAAGACAAAAACACCAACCCTAAAAAAAAAAGAAACTGTATGGGAATTTGATGAAACTTACATACAATGGGAAAATGAATTCGAGATACCGATACTGATAAAGGAAGTTGAACAAGAAGAAGAAAAAAAACGTAAGAGACTGCTTGCAGAAGATCAAGCCAAACAGCTTGCGAATATGCCTCGAATCAATTTATTTGAAGATGCAAAATCGGAAGATGTTGAAGATGAGGAAACTGAACCAGAAGATGTTGAAGATTTTGATTATGAGACTGCATATTTAGGATTATCTCATGATTAGAAATTCAACTTTTAATTTAATTGTATGTAACTTATTTTTAAATTTCAATTTACTTATGAACTTATGTAATTTCAAATTTGAATTTATTTGAATGAATTATATTTATATTATTTTCAATAATTTGCAACATATTACTATGAGGAAAACTTTTTTTTTCACAAGTTGAATTTGCAACATATGTTTTTTTGACATGTGAAAAATAATTCAGTTTCTTCAAATATTCAAAAAATAAAAATTTATTATTTTTTTTTTGTTTTATTCACAAGTGAAATATAAAGAAGTTTAATTTTTTTTTTGTTTTTACACAAGAGAAAAATAATTAAGTTTCTTCAAATTTTCAAGAAAATAAAGAACATTGATTTTTTTCCACAAGTAAAAAGAATGAACTTTAACTTTTTCTTATTTTTTTAACAAGTGAAAAATAATTGAGTTTCTTCAAATTTTTAGGATTTTTTTTTTTTTTTTTGTTTATATCACAAGTGAAAATAAAAGAAGTTTAACGTTTGTTTGTTTTTTCACAAGTGAAAATTAATTCCGTTTCTTCAAATTTTTAAGAAAAATATTAATATTGTTTTTTTTTTCACAAGTGAAAATAAAGATATTTAACGTTTGTTTGTTTTTTCACAAGTGAAAAGAAAGAACTTTTACTTTTTATTTTCACAAGTGAAAAATAATTCAATTTCTTCAAATTTTTAAGAAAAAAATTAATTTTTTTTTTGTTTTTTTTTTGCACAAGTGATAATAAAGAACTTTAAATTTTTAACTTTGTTTTTTTCACATGTGAAAATTTTGAGTTTAACGTTTTTTTTATTTTTTTACAACTGAAAAATAATTACGTTTCTTCAAAATTCAAGGAAAAAAAATTTATCTTTTTCATTTTGTTTTTATCACATGTGAAAATAAAGAAGTTTAACTTTTTTTTGTAACTTTTTTTTTTTCACAAGTGAAAATAAAGAATTTTAACGTTTTTTTGTTTTTTCACAAGTGAAAAATAATTCCTTTTATTCAAATTTTCAAGAAAAAAATTAATCTTTTTTATTTTATTTTCTTCACAAGTGAAAATAAAGAATTTTAACTTTTATTTGAAACTTTTATTTTTTTTTCACAAGTGAAAATAAAGAAGTTTAACGTTTTTGTTTTCTTTACAAGTGAAAAATAATTACGTTTCTTCAAATTTTTAGGAAAATTTTTTCTTTTTTATTTTTTTATCGCAAGTGAAAATAAAGAAGTTTAACGTTTTTTTGTTTTTTCACAAGTGAAAAATAATTCTTTTATTCAAATTTTCATGAAAAAAATTAATCTTTTTTATTTTGTTTTCTTCACAAGTGAAAATAAAGAATTTTAACATTTATTTGAAACTTTTATTTTTTTTTCACAAGTGAAAAAAATAAGTTTAACGTTTTTGTTTTCTTCACAAGTGAAAAATAATTACGTTTCTCCAAATTTTCAGTAAAAAATTTATCTTTTTTATTTTGTTTTTCACAAGTGAAAATAAATAAGTTTAACGTTTTTTTGTTTTTTCACAAGTGAAAAATAATTCTTTTTATTCAAATTTTAAAGAAAAAAATTAATCTTTTTTATTTTGTTTTCTACACAAGTGAAAATAAAGAATTTTAACTTTTATTTGAAACTTTTATTTTTTTTTCACAAGTGAAAATAAAGAAGTTTAACGTTTTAGTTTTCTTTACAAGTGAAAAATAATTACGTTTCTTCAAATTTTCAGGAGAAAATTTATCTTTTTTATTTTTTTTTCTCACAAGTGAAAATAAAGAAGTTTAACGTTTTTTTTTGTTTTTTCACAAGTGAAAAATAATTCATTTTATTCAAATTTTAAAGAAAAAAATTAATCTTTTTTATTTTGTTTTCCTCACAAGTGAAAATAAAGAATTTTAACTTTTATTTGAAACTTTTATTTTTTTTCACAAGTGAAAATAAAGAAGTTTAACGTTTTTATTTTCTTCACAAGTGCAAAATAATTACGTTTCTCCAAATTTTCAGTAAAAAATTTATCTTTTTTATTTTGTTTTTTCACAAGTGAAAATAAAGAAGTTTAACGTTATTTTTGTTTTTTTCACAAGTGAAAAATAATTCCTTTTATTCAAATTTAAAGAAAAAAATTAATCTTTTTTATTTTGTTTTCCTCACAAGTGAAAATAAAGAATTTTAACTTTTATATGAAACTTTTATTTTTTTTCACAAGTGAAAATAAAGAAGTTTAACGTTTTTGTTTTCTTCACAAGTGCAAAATAATTACGTTTCTCCAAATTTTTAGTAAAAAATTTATCTTTTTTATTTTGTTTTTTCACAAGTGAAAATAAAGAAGTTTAACATTTTTTTGTTTTTTCACAAGTGAAAAATAATTCCTTTTATTCAAATTTTAAAGAAAAAAATTAATCTTTATTTTGTTTTCATCACAAGTGAAAATAAAGAATTTTAACTTTTATTTTTTTTTCACAAGTGAAAATTAAGAAGTTTAACGTTTTTGTTTTCTTCACAAGTGAAAAATAATTACGTTTCTCCAAATTTTCAGGAAAAAATTTATCTTTTTTATTTTTTTTTCACAAGTGAAAATAAAGAAGTTTAACGTTTTTTTGTTTTTTCGCAAGTGAAAAATAATTCCTTTTATTCAAATTTTCAAGAAAAAAATTAATCTTTTTTATTTTGTTTTTTTCACAAGTGAAAATAAAGAATTTTAACTTTTATTTGAAACTTTTATTTTTTTTTTCACAAGTGAAAATAAAGAAGTTTTACGTTTTTGTTTTCTTCACAAGTGAAAAATAATTCAAATTTTCAAGAAAAAAATCTATCTTTTTTTTTGTTTTCTTCACAAGTGAAAATAAAGATTTTTAACTTTTATTTTTTTTTTCACATGTGACGAAAATTTCAGCTAAATAAATAAGTTTTATTTTTTTCACAAGTAAAAAGAATTCAATTTCTTCACATGTGAAAATAAATAAGTTTTTCTGTTTTTTTGTTTTCTTCACAAGTGAAAATAAAGATTTTTAACTTTTATTTTTTATCACAAGTGAAAAATAATTCTGTTTCTTCAAATTTTTAGGAAAATTTTATTTTATTTTGTTTTTTCACAAGTGAAAAATGATTGAGTTTCTTCAAATTTTCAGGGAAATAACATTAATTTAATATGAGGATTTTTTTCACAAGTGAAATTATTCTATACATGTAATTTGTTAGAAGACAAGAATTAACTTTAATTTGTTTTTTCACAAGTGAAAATAAATTTAGAATAAATGCACAATTGAAAATTATTTCACATGTGAGAGTAAATATATTTTCTTCAAAGTGCATATAAAAACTACTGAAATCTCTATCTTGATGCTCTATGTTCAGAGTATCATATTAGTATTTAACAATGTTGAATTTTCAAAAAATAAACGAATGTACTAAAATGTGCAGTTCTTTTCTCTAGTGTCTTCTGAAAGTCTTCTTTTCCTCTTGAATCAATCACTGTACACTGTTGAATCACTATCGTACGCAATTTCAATTTCATTCCATGTGCAGTTTCTACTGTCATGTCTCCTCCGCTTTCTACATTTTTTACAAAATCTTCTCTTCTTCTTCAAATGGTCTCTTGCTTTCTCCAAATCACTTCTCATTCTTTTAGAAACATCACCATCTCCTTTTGTTTTACACCTATCTGGATTCTGATCAACATTGGTATCTGGTTTTTCTACTCCAAGCTGAATGTTAAACATCTCCTTCTTACTTAAGGGCTTAGCATTTGGATTTGCTTCCTCAACTTCAGTCTTTAGTCTTTTAATACTCTCCACATATTCAGTCAGTTTTGGTATATCTTTTGCCAAAATGTTCAGGCAATAATCTACTGCAGAATAAGCTGTACTTGAAAGCTCCATAATTTTATCTCCTTCTAAGTTATTCAGATTTCTCTTTTTTTGAATATCTGGTGGTAATATGTCTCGCATCCATCGTCGTAATATGTATTTCTCAGGAATAACTTCTATTGCTTTTCCTTTCATAACACAAAATATATGTCTACACAAGTATCCAAATCTTGCAAAGTTCATGCAAGAACATACCATAGTCCCATCTGATATATCAATTGACACCTACATATTCAAAAATAAAATTAAAATATTAATTTGATTTTTTTAAAGTAAAAGTATAAAGTAATTTTTTGTAAAAATTTTGTTTTTTCACAAGTAAAAATAATTTCAGATTAAATGCGGATGTGGAAAAATATTAGGTTTTTTTTTTTTTTCACATGTGAAAGTAAATTAAAAAATTTACTAATTTCAAGACAAAATGCATAGATGAAATTTCTAATTTTATTAAATGCATAGTTGAAAGTAAATGATAAAATTGCCTAATTATAAGATCAATTGCATAGTTGAAAATTCATATTACAACATCCATCATTTTTATATAAATTTCACATGTGAAAAATATTATCTTTTATTTAATCAGTATGTGTTATAATTCAAATTTCTACATTCTACATTTTACAGATTTTTCATATGTGAAAAATACCATTAATTAAAAAAATTAATTTTGTAAGAATAAGACATACCTTGAAACGCAGCTCTTTCTTTTCGCTATCCCTTTTGTTTTGTACTTCATTTTCTTCAAAATTATACTTTTTCTTTGTCTTCGTTGGCTTGATTTCTCTCAATTCTTTAATTGTCAGAACTTCAAACCCATCAACTTTATCCTCAGAAACTTGATGACAATCATAAACAGCAGAGTTAATTTCATCTTGAATCAGCAAGAAAATTGTCCTTGTGTACATCTTAGCAGCATTGCGTTCGATTTGCAATTTGGTTTTGAATCTGGGTACTTTTTGAATTGTTTCATTATCAAGAACTTCTTGATTATGCCTTTGTCTTTCCATAGCAGATTCAAAGCCCATCATGAAGTTTAACAATGTTGATCCTCTGCTTGTGAAATTTTGAAAAAATGAATTCTCACTCTCTGATCTTGATGTTGTTCTCATAAGCCCACATAATGCAACATCTTTAAAATAAGCTGGAATCCACCTCTCTCGTATTTCAAACATATCTGATAACCATTTGTTTTCTTGCAGATTGAATTCTATAATCATCTGCAACCATTTTGCTTCAAACTCTTCTGGACCAATATACAGACTCCAAACTAATCTATGAAGCCTTCTCCTAAAAGTACCATTGTCCAGAATTGTTTTGCAAATCTGAAGATTACACACAAAGATAATGTAGTCAATACTTAAGTGACCTAATTAAAATATTAAGTATGATATTTTAACAATTTAATGAATTTTTTTTTTACAAAGACATACACTTATAACTTCAATACTTTCTTATTTGTTAAATTCTTATTTTATCATTTGAAGACACTATATTTTATTGTCTTACCTTTAATGGAAGCTTATTTGTTATGTGCCACATACAAAGTCTGTGTTTTGATTCTTTAAACACCGCTGCAAAAGCTTTCCTCATTGCAGGATCTTGATCAATCACAACCAATCTTGGTTGTTTTGAAAATGCCTTTAAGAAACATCTCAGCAACCAAATGTATGATTTTGTCGTTTCATTAGATAGCATTCCAGCACCAAATGTGACACACTTTCTGTGGTTGTCAATTCCCGTGAAAGGTACAAATACCATGTTATATCTACAAAAAACAATATCAATACTTTTTTCACAAGTGAAAATATGTTATACAAATTATTTCAATTTAATATTTTCGTAATTTCAAAACTTCATTTACTTTATAATTTTTTTCACATGTGAATTTTATGTAATTTAAATTAAAATTCTCTTATAATTTCTGAATTTAAAAAAAAAAAGCAAAAATAATATAATCAAAACAAAAATTCATATAAAACATGTACAATTCATATAAAAGGAATTAATTAATTAAAATGAAAGAAAACATACTTGTTGGTCTTGAAAGTTGCATCAAAAGATATAGTATCTCCAAATTCTTTGTAATTATATTTGGCCATCTCATCTGCCCAAAACAGTGAATCCAGCTGGCTGTTTACAACAGAATACTCAAAAGAAAATTTTGCAACATTTTTTTCCTGTTTTCCATCTTGTTAATCAACATCTGTGCGTCACTATTACCAATATGACTGTTCAAGTCCCTTGTATGATTCCTAAAATCAGTCTCTGTTGCATCAACTGAATCATATCCTCCATTGGTAGCTGCATAAAGGTGATGTGCTCTTGTTGCACCTATATTCGTCCCTCCAAGTTGTTGCATGTAAATTTTTTGTTTGTGATTTATTTTTCTCTTCTTTTTTGTCAGATTTCTATACACAACAGGAATGAATGTATGATTATGTTTTTCTTCAAAATCATACAATTCATATTTTGTATGACTATCATTAAGCTTAAATTTAACCCTTGCCATACATCCTGTCCTTGAAATACTTGACGTTCTAATCTGAGTTTCACTAGTTTCTTCACTCAATGTATCCTTATTAACACCTTTTGCCAATCCCTCCCTGTTGCAAACCAAATATTTTCTTTCTACAATACCACTTTTCAGAGTATTTTGTTTTGATAGCCTAACACCAAATCATGCTTTATGAGCATAGTTTTCATACATTCTTATGCATTCCTCAATAGATGTAAACTCTTTCCCAATTTTCGGTATCTCAGATTCATCAACAATTGGCTTGTAAAGAAAAATTCCATCTTCTACTTCAATTTCTTCACAAATATATGATTCATCTTGCCTTACATAATGTATACCTTCAAAAAGAATTAAACATATCAACAATTGGCTTGTAAAAAAAATTTCACATGTAAAATAGTATAACTATTCTGAGTGATTATCTTCACATGTGAGTTAGACTTTTTTGCAATTGTAGCCTATAAAATCTAATACATTCTGATTTTTTTCACTTGTGAAGAAAACTAAACGAAAGCTTATATAACATAATTTCATTTGATGAAACTTTAATTACACTTATTTACGCTTATAAGCTCAAAAATACAATACATTCTCTTATAATTTTTTCACAAGTGAAGGAAACTCAAAAAAAGCTTAAATTGCTTAATTTCATTAAAAATTCATCTGCTAATTGATTATCTTCACATGTGATGAAACTATATTTACACTTATTTACGCTTATAAACTCTAAAATTCAATTCATTTTGATTTTCTTCACAAGCAAAGAAAATTCAATGAAAGCTTAAATCGCCTAATTTCATAAAAAGTTCATCTGCTTAATAATTATCTTCACATGTCCTGAAACTATAATTACACTTATATACGCTTATTATCTCAAAAATACAATACATTCTTATTTTCTTCACTAGTGAAGTAAACTCAAAAAAAATCTTTAATTGCCTTATTTCATTAAAAAAATTTCTGCTAATTTATTATCTTCACATGTGAATATGAGATGAAACTATAATTTCACTTATTAACAACATAAGGTGTTTAAATAACTCAAATGAACCAATTAACTCAAGCAATAAAGCAAAATACACAATTGCAGGCCTAGTTGTGTAAAACAGACCTTGGAGTTCAAAGTATTCAACTAATAATCCAATAAGCCTGAGCAAATAAACTCAGGGGTACAAATTTAAAGTCGCAAATCACTTACTATCCTACTGAAATCTAAAATCCACCAAAAGTTCTGATTTCCAAACTAATTAATTGTCCTAAAAGTGGCTTAGGATTTGGATGAAAATCTGATGCACAAGGGACCAATTATCTCAGACAGTCCACTTGCAAGTACTCAAACTGTTATTCGTAACTGATTTATGTTTTATTAAATTACCATGCAACCTATGTGACTAAATTAAACCAAACACAACTTCTGAATCAACTGTTACACCAGCAAGTTTCTCACAACCAAACACCCCTTTAAGGTGACAGTCTCAACTAAATCCAACTTAAATCAAACTCAAATCAAACAAAACGAAACCTAGATGCTATTATAGAACAAAAATTCTCAGATGTTAAATTAAAAAACAACTCAGATCCAAATATAGACAAATTATGAAACAGTAGCACATCAAATATAATATTGATTAAATAACAATTAAGCTATCACTAAACTAATAAATGATGCACTAAATCAGAAACAAACAACTTCTAATATGTCTATACTAACAATACTCTACTAATGCAAATGGAAACTAAAATGGAAACTTAAAAACTCAATTCCCTCTAAGCATAAAAAGAGGGAGTTCACTAAGCTTGCATGTCTTTATGACAGGCCAGTGAATTCTTTTTGGCTTCCAAATACCCAATAAGCACAGCTTATTCAATAAGCACTTGCAAAAATACAATACATTCTTATTTTCTTCACAATTGAAGAAAACTAAACAAAAGCTTAAATAGCCTAATTTCATTAAAAATTCTTCTGCTAATTGTTAATCTTCACATGTGAATATGAGATGAGACTATAATTTCACTTAATTACTCTTATAACCTCAAAAATTCTTCTAAAAATACAATACATTCTGATTATATTCACATTTGTTGAAACTATAATTACACTATTTTATGCTTATAACCTCAAGAATACTATACATTCTGATTTTCTTCACAAGCGAATAAAACTCAACAAAAGCTTAAATCATCTAATTTAATCAAAAGTTAATCCTCTTAATGATTATATTCACATGTGCTGAAACTATAATTACATTTATTTACGCTTATAAGCTCAAAAATTCTATACATTCTGGTTTTCTTCACAAGTAAAGAAAACTCAATAAAAGCTTAAATCGCCTAATTTAAGCAAAAGTTAATCCGCTTAATGATTATATTCACATGTGCTGAAACTATAATTACATTTTTTTATGCTTATAACATAAAAAATCCTATACATTCTGATTTTCTTCACAAGTGAGGAAAACTCAACGAAAGCTTAAATCGCCAAATTTCATCAAAAGTTCATCCACTTAATGATTATATTCACATGTGCTGAAACTATAATTACATTTATTTACGCTTATAAGCTCAAAAATCCTATACATTCTGATTTTATTCACAAGTGAAGAAAACTCAATGAAAGCTTAAATTGCCTAATTTCATCAAAAGTTCACCCGCTTAATGATTATCAGCACATGTGCTGAAACTATAATTACATTTATTTACGCTTATAAGCTCAAAAATACTAAAATTCTGTTTTTCTTCACAAGTGAAGAAAACTCAACGAAACCTTAAATCTCCTAATTTCATCAAAAGTTCATCCGCTTAATGATTATATTCACATGTGCTGAAACTATAATTACACTCTTTTATGCTTATAACCTCAAAAATACTATAAATTCTTATTTTCTTCACAAGTGAAGAAAAGTCAACTAAAGCTTAAATCGCCTAATTTCAACAAAAGTTCATCTGCTTAATGATTATCTCCACATGTGTTGAAACTATAATTACACTCTTTTATGCTTATAACCTCAAAAATCCTATACATTCTGATTTTCTTCACAAGTGAAGAAAACTCAACGAAAGCCTAAATCGCCTAATTTCATCAAAAGTTCATTCGCTTAATGATTATCTTCACATGTGCTGAAACTATTATTACATTTATTAACGCTTATAAGCTCAAAAATTCTATACATTCTGATTTTATTCAGAAGTGAAGAAAACTCAACGAAAGCTTAAATCGCCTAATTTCATCAAATGTTCATTCGCTTAATGATTATCTTCACATGTGATGAAACTATTATTACATTTATTAATGCTTATAAGCTCAAAAATCCTATACATTCTGATTTTCTTCACAAGTGAAGTAAACTCAACGAAAGCTTAAGTCGCCTAATTTCATCAAAAGTTCATTCGCTTAATGATTATCTTCACATGTGCTGAAACTATAATTACATTTATTTACGCTTATAAGATCAAAAATCCTATACATTCTGATTTTCTTCACAAGTGAAGAAAACTTAACGAAAGCTTAAATCGCCTAATTGAAGATACTATAACTAGACTTATTTGCACTAAAATAACCTAATTAATTAACTTCACATGTGAAAGTAAATTACACTGTCAATTCTAAACAATTATTTAAAAAACTATTAAATTAAAATAAAATTAGATTTATACTTGATATCTCTGTGCTTTCTGGTGATGTTCCGTTGATTATCGTCACATCATCTCCATCCGATTCAGAATCATATATATTGATATCTTCTTCAATTAGATTCCGTTGAATGATTTGGTTGACAGACGGTGACTTAGAGCGTGTTAATGGCGGTGGCATGATGATTTGATGGCGGTTTTAGTTGAAGGAGATGATTTGATATGCGGATGAAGATGAAGATGATCGATTCGCCGGTTAACTGTAGTTTATGGAGCTGTTGATGTTAGATCAGAGGTTTAACGATGGTTTAACGGCGTTTTAATGATGGTTTAATGGACGTTGATGGTGGTATATTGATCGGAGTTAGTTAGGTCAGTTGAGAGAACTGTGTGTGTTTTCACCTACAATTTAATCGAAGTGTGAGATTTTTGTTTATATATTAGATATTTGCTTGGTAATTACAATAATGCCCTTGATTAGTGTAATTTTGAAGCTAATCTTAGCCATTAGATCTAAAAAAAGGAGGGACTAGATGGATGACTAGGATCTCTTCTCGCGTTCTCACAAAAAATGGAATTCTCACAAGAATGGCCCCCTATATATATATATATATATATATATATATATATATATATATATATATCATGTTAACTTTGAAAATCATTTTGGTTATCAACATGTAAAAGTGACATTTATTTTGAAGTAAACAAAAACAGAGAAGTGAACTTATAATTTGAGATGGAGCGGTTAATAATTAGAGTAAAGTTTAATGTAGATCTAAACTTATCTCTAGATCTAATAAAGAAATCCTATCGATTTATTTAGGAAAAACAAAAAGAAAAATCTCACAAACCGTTAATCGTTACACGAAAAGAATCATATAATTATGATGAGAAGTAAATCATCTTTTTATAAAGGGGCACTTTTATATACTTTCGATGATTTTTTTTTCTTTATATTTTTTTCGACCTTTTTTTAGTCTTGAAATATTTACGTCTGAAAAAATCACATGTTACTTATTATTTTAAAATCAGATAATCACATGTGATTTTAATTAAATCACTTTTGTGAAATCACATGTAACTCTTAAAATACAAATCACACATGATATGTGAAATCACATGTGATTCTTAAAATACAAATCACATGTGATTCCTAGTATACAAATCACATGTGATTTTTTAGACGTAAATTTTAACATTAAAATTAAACTTGAAAAAAGAGGTTTGTCGAAAGTATATCGAAATGTCCGTCTACTGAAAAATAAAAATATTCTCCTCGTGATTGTGTATTTTTTGTCGTTTGCAATATATATATATATATATATATATATATATATATATATATATATATATATATATATATATATATATATATATATATATACTAGGCGAGTACTCGTGCATAGCAACGGAATTCCTAGCGGTAAATAATTAATGATTTGTGATATTGTGGTGAGTGTCTGTAGCGTTCAAAATAGAACGTGAACCGATCATAATGTAATTGCAAACGGTTGTACTACACGATAACTAAAGTCTAGAAAAAATTCTTAACATCTATCAAACAACATATAAAAACATTTAATGAAACTGAAAGTAAAACATTACATTAGTTATGAGATAAAAACTAACAACACACGTTACTCTTCGCGTAAAACTTCTTGATAAACGACATTTGAGGTGTAGATTCCTGCTTGACGGAACTCTTTAACTGGTTTAACCAATACCTTTGTTGTTCTACGGGATATCCCTCTAGACAATGCCACATAAAGCTGGCCATGCGAGAAAACAGAGTCGGGAAAATAGACACCCACATTTAGAATTGTTTGGCCTTGAGCTTTATTAATAGTCATCGCAAAGCTAGCTGAGTACCCACGCCTAGCGGCAGCTGTATCTAGCCGAGTAACTGTGCCAAGCGACAATGGTATTTAGCCCAGTAGCCGCGCATGGTGGCAGCGGTATCTATTTTCGAACAAATTTTTCTAGCAACTAATTTTGTCAACAAATGCTTTTGTAGCATAAGAGTCATTTTTTGATAATATTGTTTTAAGTTGCAATGTTTTTAGATGGCCTGGTTGCATTGTTTTTCTAATAGCGTCGTTTTAATTTACAATAGTCCATTAAAACTATAATAATATGGAGCAATAGATTCGAGCGTTGTATTTAATAAACATTTAGCCACCAAAAGGTTATAATACCATTCATCAACAACTCTCATAACTTCAATACAGAGTTTTAGCTAAGATTATAAATTGCGCAAGGTGTGGCGTTATGGAATGATCAAGCCTCACACCTTAACGGCTAACGTGAAGCTTTTGCATTTTTATGACGTGGCATAAGGCGGCACAAAATATGAAAATACTTATATACTTAAAATGAAGCAAACTATAAATTATATTCCATAATTTTAAGTAATATGATATCAATGCTTAGGAAAGAACTTCAAATTTCAAACTATATTTTGATCATTGCATGCTACTCCCTCCGTCTCAAATTATAAGTTCATTTTTCATTTGCACAAAGTTTAATAAATTTCCACTAATTAATCAATTCACCAATCAAATATCCCCTCTCTCCACTAAAGTGTCTTGTGATTGGTTGAAAAGAAAAATGGACAAATATTTTGGGACATCAAAAACTAAGAAAATAGACTTATAATTTGAGACGGAAGGAATATATTTCAGGTAGTCTTCATATTGTATTTCGAGTACCATATTCTTATGCTATCTTTTCTTGCATCTTCAAATACAATTTTTTGAATTTTTAAGTGTTCACTTTATTTAAATTTATTGACTATTACTGTATTTAACTACACCAAGTTCAAGGTTGGTCCATGTAAGTCTAAGATGTCGCTTTCATTCTTTAATGTCCCCATCCATGTGTTATCAGTTATCACTATTTTCTATATTGTTGGGCTCCAAGCACCTTATCTATATTTGTTCATTCATGCATTTTTTATATACTTTGTTTGACCGGATACAATTTTTTCGAGTTACATCAACAACTATAATATTTCTATTTTCTAGTACCACAAATGCATGGTATGGCATCACCCGAGGCTCAGATTTGGTGTTCAAGCATAAAAGTTTTTAAAAATCCAAACATTATAAAACTTTTAAAATTTACAAAATATGACAGATTTCAAAATATTTTTAATATAAAAATACCTTACTTTTTAATTTATTTAAAAATATTTTAATTTTCAAGTTTCAAAAAGATTCGAATTTCAAAGTTTTAAAATTCAAAAATTTTAAAATATTTTAAATTTCAAACATGTTTCAAAAAAAATTCAAAATATTTCAAAAGAATTCAAATTTCAAATATTTCAAAATATTCCAACTTTCAAAATTATTAAAAGTTAAAATTCAAAATAGTCCAAAACTCTAAAAATTCAAAATTTTAAAAACATTAAAAACTTTCAAAATAACTAAAATCAAAAGTTTTACACTGTCACTATTACTAAATTTGAAAATATCAAAAAATTTACACTTTAATAATACAACATAACTTTAAAAACATGGAAATTTAAAATGTTAAAACTTTAATTTTAACCAAGTCGTCTAAAAACATATGCCAACAATTCAAGACAACAAACTTTATTAACTATCTATAACAATAAACTTTATACGGAGTAACAAATGTACAACCATAAACTTTATAATTAAGCTTACACAATAAACTGTATATAACAAAATTTACAAAATCCACTTCTTCACAAAGTTACACTATGAACTTTATAACAAATTTACACTATGAAATTTACAACATGTTTACACATTAAACTTTATAACAATATTTACACTATGTAAAGAAACTTTATAACAAATATGAACCAACTTTAAAAAATAAGGCATACATATTCTGCCAACCCCAACTGCAGTAAGAAGTATTCTGGCGAGGCACCGGCGGTAAGGGCGGCAGAAGACGGCGGCTGTAAAAAAATGCCAACAATATTATAGAAACTCAGATCTACAAATAAGATCTTCAGATCTATTAAAAAAAACCTTCCAAACATGATTTAATATACATAAATCTATTTAAATAAATCAAAAATACCTCAAAACGTGAAAAACCTTTTTGTTGTAGTTGGAATAGATGGCTAGTCTCGGTGGTCGTGGTTATGTGGTGGTGGGCTTGCGGTGGAGGTGTTTCTATGGAGGTCGTAGCACGGTGTCATTGTGTTGGTGTTGTTGTGGTGGTGAGGTGCGACGGTGTTAAGGTTTCGTGGTGGTCGTGTTGCTCGGCAGTGATAGTGGTGGTGGAGGGGTTTTGTGTGTCAGTTTATTGATGAGAGTGTTTGGTAGGTGTGAGAGTGTTGTGTGTGTATATTTAAGGTTTAGTTCCAAGAGAAGGACAAGAGAATGTAGAACCTCAGAATGTAGAAGGTTAAGCGTGGGTTTAGATATTTATTAAGGTTTAGTTCCAAGAGAAGCGTGGGTAGCAGAGACAAGATAATTAATGTTCAGTTCCAAGAGAAGCGTGGGTATTGAATGGACAAGATATTTAAGATAGTCAAGGGCAATTTCGGTATTATTGAAAGTTCAGTTTTCACCCATTGACTAATTGACCATACACCATATATATATATATATATATATATATATATATATATATATATATATATATATATATATATATATATATATATATATATATATATATTATAATAAAAGTGGAAAGTGGTTTTAGTTTTATTTTTTTTAATGAAAAATGTATGGTCAAGATCGGTTTATTGCGTACATGAAAAATATGAAGTATATATTAATCTCAACTCTTATTAATTATATGTGAACAATAGTAGCCTCACAAAGAGATGATGTGGAATAGCGCTTCCCATGTTTATTAATGTGTTTGTTTCTTTTAGAGTTGTGTTATACAAACCCTCTATATATTGTTACATCAGGGGGGGTTTGGTTAAACAGTATATCCTGCGATGCATACCTTACAAATTGGCAATGCGTGCAATGATTGGAAACCCCCCTAGGAGGGATCCAAATAACTTGCCCGTTCTTTTATTACTCTGTATTATTATTATTTTGTCATTTTGTATAGAAGGTTATAATAGAAGGAAAATGACTGGGAGACCTAACATATGTGTTTAAAGTTAGGCCTAAACATATGTGGCATAATTCTTATGGTTTGTGAAAAAGTGGATCTCTTAGCTGCAATAATCAGGATGATGTCACATAGGTTTAAGCACATCTTTAGGCCTCCCAATCATAGCTCATAATTGAATATCCAAGTGGAGAAAGATTAGAGAAGATATAGGAAGGATTTGCATTTTTTCTTTAGCAAGTATAATGGAGGATTTAGATGATAATATGATCCGAGGAATGAGTGTGAACTTTTAAGAAGGGTAAATTGCAAATTTAGTCACTCACCTTCTGCGAAAGTGCAAAAAAGACCCCGAGTCATAAAGGCATGCAAAAACTCCACTCAAGTTACGGATAAGTGCAAAACAGCCACCGATACCTAGCTCTCGTTACTTTCATCGTTAACTGCCACGTCATTGAGGGTATTATAGTCATTTCAGTGTTCATTTTCCCACAAACCTTTTGGTATAAATGAGACATGACCTCAATGGCTAAATTTGCAAAGTTAGTTTTCAAGTTTCCATATAAATTGTCAACGCCTTCACTGCTTCACACGCACACAAACAGAAATACACACACCCGTAACCAAAAAAAATATCATTCCCTTAATCAGTAACATGTCTCGCTGTCTTTATCTCGTGATTGCCTGTAACTCAGTTGTCATATTGGAAATGATGATATTCCATTACCAGTGAGAGGTTGAGGAAGAGATTTATCATGCACAAGAATTGATGAGTAGGTGCCAAAAGCTTTCTAATATGATCAGTATTAGGGGTATCTGATTGTGGAGCTCCAAAACTTAAGGGGCTCGAGAGTTGCAAGGTCCAATGTGAACAAGCTTAAGAGGATTCAGACAACTGATATGAGAAAGATGAGGGGGTTGTTGATGATGCTTAGGCAAACTAACGACAGCATTGTTTCCAAGATTGAGTTTGCTGTGAGGCAAACGTACATGAGGCTGAGATGGGTTGCTTTGTTGTGTATGATAATGTAGGTAGTAGGTGGTTGGGCGCTTGTGGTTTGCTTTTGTTCTTTTTGGTGCCCCGGTCGTAAAGTAGATGTAGGTGTAGATGTAGGTAGGGGGTATGGTTTCCCCTAGCATAAGGTTGTAAATGTATGGTTTATGAATGGAAGGGGTCGTTTGATCCCGATTTTCTTGTTATACAATGTTTGTTCCGTATCACAAACACAAACATGAAATTGAATGAATTCTAACCATAATACACAAACACAAACTTGTAAATGTTATTAATCGAAGCATATAACACAAACACAAACATATTATAACAGAAACATAAAACAGAGTATTGATACGAGTCAAGTATCAGTAACCCATATGAAATACTTCAATTTATTACATAATATCTTTTGGAATGAACAAAAAAGATGAACCAATCACAATGCTGCAACAGACCCTTTGGTGTATTCGAAACAGAGGTAAATTAGTTCAAGTTACATTAGTCAAATTACATTAGTAAATACAACTGAATTAAAACTGTTTTTGTTTTTACACATTAGGTAATCCCAAAAGATGAACCCATTTGTCAAACTTCAAAAGCTTCTACTGGATTAACCAACAGGTGATCAACTATACATGCACAATCAAAATATGCAGTGAAATAAGGTTACTATAATAGGCAATGCAATGTATCTAAAAAATTTACTAAACAATTCATTAGACTCACCTAGTCAAAATAACAACACTTTGTTTCCCAATGATCTTGGTGCCCTTAGACCCAGTACGCAGTTAGTGATTTTAACATCACTTCTTGGTCTCAAAAAACCCGCACCCATAGCCCCCACATTCACTAAACCACCCTCTCTAATGACAATACCAGCCGGTTTGTTCCTGTTAACAACATCATGCTCATCAACCGTCTTTCCCTTTCCCTTATCCACAGACCTCTTCACCTTTTTTTATGCTTCCCGAAGTCAGGTTTTGAAGCATCAACATCATCCACAACCCTAAAATGTTTTGAAGTACTAGTAAGCTAGCAAGCTAGCATCTTCTTCTACCCATCCGACAACCTCCTCACCTTCACCCTCAGAATCAATATTTTTAAAATAGTATTAAGATAACATCTGTTTTGTGTGAGCAACAAACAACTCTACAGAACCAACCCGACAACCTAGTTCGATCATTATATGCACATGATTGTCTAAATTCAAACCTTCTTCTAATGATTTGCCAGGCAAACAAAAGAACACAACCCATTTTTCTGCCCTAATGCGTGATAACATATCATCCAGACCAAGGCTAAAGATATGTCTATCACAAACAAAGCCACAAAGTGTAGAAACATTCCCTTGAACATACCTCAATGGACCAAATTCACATACTCCATTATTAAGCAAGCTGAACACAACTTCGCCCTCATAACCAATTAAACCTTCCACCGTTTAAATTCAAACATCAATAATCAATTAAAGTAACACACTATTCACATTTATCATTTTAATTCAAACTAATGGTATACATGCTAAAGTCAATGCAGCAGCAGTCAACGAAATAGTTATGCAGACAAGTGCAGACTAAAGATGCAGGCTCACCACATTGTACAAGACATCAATCCTACTTACCGAAGATGCAAAGCTATTGATTATGTATCATGTATAGTTGTAGTTTAGTTAATAAATCAATGTGGTGATATAGAAAACAATCTTTTGTTGTTCCTTTAGTAAGAACATATATCAGACAATATAATGAGAAAACAAAGAGAATAAAGTGATTGAAAGAAAGATTATTTCATTGATTAAGTTGAATGAAGCTATTACATCTGTATATAAAGGCAAGAACTTGGCGGTTAAAACTCTTAACTGACATTTGAAAGAGTTGATCCGCGTTGACTATTGCTAACAAGCTATAAGCTATCACTACATTACAATCAGTAAGCTAATTATTTACATTGTATAACAACTAACAAGACATTTAAGATGGTGAGAGTAATTAGAAGAGATGACTGATGAGATCTTCTTGTTTGTAGCTTCTTTAGCAGACTTGTCATGTTGACCATTATCTCCATTACAATACAAGACACTCTCAATATACACAATTAGAGCAAAGTATTCCATCGCAACACTTGACAATTATACAACCCAATTCACATTTTTATTGAACTTAACCATCTACCTACTTTCCATCTTACCTTCTCACCATGACTACTCAACCAACACCTATAACCAATGTGAACACTTACTTAGAACCAATGTGAATACTTACTTAGAACCAACGTGATAACATATCATCCTACTTATATTCAAACGTCAATAGTCAAGACATCAATGTGAAGACTTGGTTTGTATAGCAGTACACCTGCAATGCCAAACACTCTAACTTATGATATTCTAACACCTCACTTTATACCATAATACTCTGTTTATCCTAAACCTATCAAACATAAGCAAATTAAAAAAGACACGTAAATGAAATATACTACATTAACATACCAATATCCGTATGCTCTTCCTTCCCTCCTTCTTCTTCCCACTCCTAACAGGCCTTCCCCTCTTCCTTTTTTGTGTACTTGCACTTGGATTATCACTCCCCTCCTTCTTCTTCCCACTCCCAACAGGCCTTCCCCTCTTTCTTTTTGATGACATTGTACTCGGATTATTCATTGGTACAGAAAAAGTCACTTTTTTTCTAGGTCTTCCCCTCCCTCTTTTTGTCTCTACAACTACCTCATTGGAGCAACCGCTACCACTTCCAAGGATAGGAATAGATATCGCACCACTACCACCCACGTTTAGTTCATTGTAAATTTTGTTCCAAAGCCATTGAAGAATTTCTTCTATCATCTCCTCCCTTATGTTCTTATACAAACCATACTTGGCAATAACTTGATCACCAAATGTAGTTATAACTTTTTCAAAGACTTCATCGTTTAATATAACTTTTCCCCACGACTTTTCGGATGATTCCCTCCCCCACCCAATCAACAAAGACTTTTCCTTATTATTATTCGCCATTGTTGGGTTTCGTTGTTCCGATTTAGGATTTTTTTTTTTTTGTTTATTTTTTTTATAATTTTTTTATTATTTTTTTTAAGATATGGTTTGACGGTTGGTCATCTTTAATTCTGATATGAAGTTAAGTGGGGTGGTTTTAGGGAGTTAATGTAATCTGAAAAAGCTACTCTAGTAATCTAGTTGCTTTCTAGCGAGTTTATATTTGTTTGCAAATATAGTCCTTGAATTATAATTGGCCGGAGGGAAAATGAACACTGAAATGATTATAATACCATCAATGACGTGGCAGTTAACGTCGAAAGTAACAAGAGTTAGGTCTCGGTGGCTGTTTTGCACTTATCAGTAACGTGAGTGGCGTTTTTGCATGTCTTTATGACACGGGTTTTTTTTTTCACTTTCGCAGAAGGCGAGTGACTAAATTTGTAATTTACCCTTTTAAGAAATAAGCTCCATGTACGATTTAGTTCCAGTTCATCTTCCTATCTTTATTGACATTGGCCTTTTGGCACGACATGAAACACTACCACCACCACATAACATTCTATCTTTCTCAACATCAACATCAACATCAACAACGTCAGCACAAACGTCACCATTTCTTGCCTACTAGATATTGGACACCATATAAACACACTACCTAGTTCATTAACTCATACAAATTGAACGTACCAACACAAAAAATGACCACTGTTATGAGTCAAAATCAACCTCACTTCTTTGTAGTAACCTATCCAGCCCAAGGTCACATTAACCCGGCTCTCCAGTTCGCAAAACGACTCATTCCATTAGGTGTCAAAGTCACCTTCTCCACCGCGGTATCTGCCTACCGTCGCATGAGCAAATCTGGTAGGCTCCCTGAGTGTTTTAACTTTGCCACATTTTCAGATGGCTTTGATGATGGTTTCGACCATAATAAAGATGATGTCAAACTATTCTTAACTCAATTGAGGACCGGGGGAACGCAGTGCATTAAAGATACAATTCATTCTAATGCAGAAAATGGCACCCCGGTCACTTGTTTGGTTTACACCCTCCTCCTTCCTTGGGCTGGTGAAGTGGCTCGTGAACTTAACGTGCCATCAGCCCTTCTTTGGATTCAACCAGCATCCGTTTTTCGAATTTACTACTATTACTTTAACGGGTATGGTGAACTTATTGGGGACGATTGTAACGAACCTTCATGGTCCATAGAGTTACCAGGGTTGCCATTGCTTAGAAGTCGTGACCTCCCCTCTTTTATTCTCCCTTCAAATCCGTACAGTTTCGTGTTCGACTTATTTAAAGAAGATATGGAGAAGCTAAATTCGGTTGACAATCCTATAGTGCTTGTGAATACGGTTGATGCATTGGAGGAAGAGGCCTTGAAAGATATTGAAGGCAAGCTAAAGTTAATTGCTGTAGGACCGTTGATTCCAACCGCTTTCTTGGATGGAATAAGTTCAGCTGACAAGTCTTCTGGGGGAGATTTGTTTGAATCATCAAAAGATTATTTGGAATGGATGAATTCAAAGCCTCAGGGGTCTATTGTTTACATATCTTTTGGAAGTCTTTTAGTATTTTCAAAGAAACAAAAGGAGGTAATGGCACATGGTTTATTAGAAAGCGGTAGGCCGTTTTTGTGGGTGATCAGAGATGAAAAAGAAGGGGAGAAGAAATTAGGCGAGGACGAAGAAGATAACTTAAGCTTTATGAAGGAACTGGAACAGTTAGGTTTGATAGTGCCATGGTGCAGTCAGTTAGAGGTGCTATCGCACCCGTCTTTAGGCTGTTTTGTGACACATTGTGGATGGAATTCCACATTAGAGAGTATAGTTTGTGGCGTACCTGTTGTGGCATTTCCTCAATGGACAGATCAGACGACAAACGCGAAGCTCCTAGAAGACGTATGGGAAACAGGTGTAAGGGTGACGGCTAATGAAGACGGAGTTGTAGAAGGTAAAGAGATAAAAAGGTGCGTGGAAATAGTAATGGGAGGGCATGAAAAAGGAGCAACAATGAGAAAGAAAGCTAAGGAGTGGAAGAATTTTGCAAGAGAAGCTATGAAAGAAAGTGGATCTTCTTGTATGAATATCAAGTCTTTCATTGAAGGAGTTGCTGGAAGTTCCAGTCAAGACTCTGTAGTGAGTTCGAGTAAAGAATTCGAGTTGAAATCTGGCTCTGCTATATGATTCTTATAACAAGGTTTATTAGTTGCAAGTAGTTAATGATCGCCACAAAATGTAACATGTGCCAAAAGTACTGGGCGCACAAAATGTAATAAACGTTATGTTTGACTTGTTGCTACAACTTTAAGTTGTATCGGAGTTTGATGCAAATGGTGTAGAAACTAAAAAGAATCACAATTGCAACTATTATCATATATATGGAATGAAAATTACAAGAATTAAATTAACAACACTACGGCACTAATACCAAAAACAGGTTAATAATGCAACACAATTTTGTCACGAATTTAATTTTTTGTTGCAAACACGTTACTTAGACGCTTCAAATTCTTTGTTTCTAGTAACCATGTTTTTTAAAGAATTTTGGCATTAACAAATCTGTAATGGCATGAAATTGGGGTTATTCCTTAATCAAGAGATTTGGCAAGAATATAGAAAAGTTTCATCAGAAACAGCAAAGAAAACAAAACATTGAAAAAATACAAATAGAAAGCTAGGTGTAAAAATAATGCAATTCAAAGAAAACAATAACAATGAAAAATTAGAAATACCAGCGTGTGACTAGTATATTCGAAAAGAAAACTAGGTGTAAATTTTTTATATTTTACTATTAAAAAAGCCTTTAAATTCGTTTTTTCTTAAAGGAATCGGACATAAAGATCGTTTTAGTTTAATTGTACAAATACAAAATTCAAATTTCAACATCGGAACTCATCTTTCATGGGATCAGTTTAATTCAGAAATGGTTAATTCATTTCTTTTAGCATTGCAGAGCCTTGGAAATGGGTGGTGCATCGTTTTGTTTCTGTCCTTTTTTTTATATATATATTTTTTATTTTGATATTTTAGTAACGTTGTTACTGTTCAGGTAAAAAACTAACTAAGAAAGTCACCTGGAAATCCTGTGACTGAGATAAACTGAGTCGGGGTACTAGTGTATCCGATTTTGCAAGTTGAAGGTACTATTCTGCAACTTTAAGAGTTTAGGGTACTAGAGAACCCAGTTAGACAAATTTAAGGTACTAATACGCATTTTGGCATCTTTCTTATAATTATAACACATTAGCCATCCAATTTTTACTGTTCATTACAATTAGGGGTTCTTAGGGGTGTTTCTTTTTTGTCTTAACTAAGGGAATGGGTCCACACAAGTATTTAATAATATTATCTTTTTATGTGGAACCCACTTATTTCCACTAATGCATCTATATCTAAAAGGCTTAAAAGTCATGGGTCTCATATGGACCCCACCCATCTTTTAACTAACAAAAAAAATAAACACCCCCTTAGTCATTTAAACTTATGGCAAATGATATTTCCACATATAGAATTACTATGCACACATAAAAATCATGCATAAGGACAAAAAATATTACTATGCACACATAAAAATCATGCATAAGGACAAAAAATTTTGTCCTTATGCATGATTTTTATGTGTGCATAGTAATTCTATATGTGGCAATATCAACACCCTAAACTTATTACCCAATAAAAAACTTCCATATTTAAATAAAGAAATAATATATTAACACTAAAAACTAGCTATAATTTACATATAAAGCAGTTTTGTAAATTTAGGTCCATTACCCAATAAAAATAAATAAATAAATAGATAAAAATAAAATAAAAAAATAACTCTGTTTCGACACAATTACGAATGGGGTTGGTTATTAGTACATCCCAAAAGTGATACCAATATCCCCCTAATTTTTTTTATTATTTTTCTTAGTTTTATAATTTTCTTTGTATTATAAAACTGTAAAATAAGAAAAAACGGAATAGAAAATATAAAATTTGATAAGTCAAAAGTACTAAAATAAGAAAAATACAGACCAGGAAACTCTCTTCTCATTTTAATAAAATGAGTAAAACTAATGTTGAACAAAAAGTATAAAGTTTTACAAGTCAAAAACTCATAGTTGTCAAAATCGCGATCCTGATCGTAGGATTGTGCGAGCCTACGATCATACATACAAAAAACGATCAGGATCTTAACAAGATCTTAATTTAAGTAGGATCGTATCAGGATCGTAGGATCGCACGTAGGATCGTGGGATCGGATAATAAGATCGTAGGATCGCCTATTATTATTATTATTATTATTATTATTATTATTATTATTATTATTATTATTATTATTATTATTATTATTATTATTAGTATTAGTATTATTATTATTATTATTATTATTATTATTATTATTATTATTAGGTTTTTTGTTATATTAACTTATTAAAGCCTAATGACTAAGAATTCTTCATAAAAGCTATTATTTTGACGTTGTTAATTGATTGTCTTTTGCAAGATTAATGAGTGTCAAATAATTATGCTTTTATTGACTATTTAAAAATAATTTAGATGTGTCTTTTTGGGTTTATTATGAAAAACAATTTTGTGATTTGTTGGTCCCTTTTACTTGGTTAACAGTAACTATAGAGCTAATGTAACCAAGTATTATGACTTTAAACACAGATATGTTTGATTAACTATAAAGAAAAGTAAACATAGAAGATAATATTTTTCAACGTTTAATTCTTTATTAAAAATTAATCAAAAGAATCGTACCCAAGTGTTTGCGGAATAACACTTGGGATTGAAATGACAAGTGTGGTAATGACTCCTCTCTAAACTCAATCTATGTTGAGTGACAACTTAAATTACCCACTGAGCTATCTCAGGGGCTTGTGTTGTTCTTTGGAGGAGAAAAGTGGTTGGTGAATGCTTTGCATTAATTGCACAAACTTGTCAACTTTTACTCCTCACATATGCTACCTATTTATACACAAGTATAGAACAACTAGTTATACATTGGACATAAAGCTTCCTTAACAATATCTTGAAAGATATTATTCTTCTTGTGGAAAACTAGAAGGGGGGGTTGAATAGTTTTGTGTCTTTTTCGTTTAATAAAAGTTTCCTTTCAAAGAGTTGATAGTAATTATAAAAACCTTTGAAGCCAAAGTATATATACAAACTAATCTACATATATCACATAGACACTACTTGTTTAAAGTGTTGAATAGAAATTATGGTTTCATATGTCTCACTTAAATACAAGTTTGTACTAATGTAAATATATGTGTCTTAGTAGTTATATATATACTTGTGTTTTACTAATGTATAATTAATGTTTCAAATGGAAACTAGTTTGATCTTTATGTGAATTCAATATATGCACAACACACATTATAGACAATATATGAAAAGCTAGTAAGCAAGCAAGTAAAGAGTAAGAGATGGAAAGATCAAACCGAGAGACAAAGGATTTATAGTGGTTCGGCTACAAGGACACCTTCCTTGCCCTACTCCACTCCCCGAGCACCGAACTCGAGAGTTTTCTTCACTAAATCAATAACCTCCCTTATGGCGGAGAAAACCGTACACACCAAATGCTTACACCAATTTTCGACACAAAGCAAGATGTCGAGTTCTAATTGTAGCTACAACCAATCTCACACCAAATATCACACCAAGTAATCTTCACACCTTTATCACACCTTCACACCTTCTTCAAGACTTCACACCACAAGTATCTTCACACCTTCAAGTCACTAATGTCTTGACACCTTCAAGCCACTAATGTCTTCACACCTTTAAGCCACTAATGTCTTGACCCCTTCAAGTCACTAATGTCTTCACACCTTTAAGCCACTAATGTCTTGACACCTTCAAGCCACTAATGTCTTCACCCCTTCAAGCAACTAAAGTCTTCACAACTTCAATCTACTAATGTCTTCAAGTCTTCTTCACTAGGAAACCTCAATATCTTCACAACAAGTTCCTATTGCTACAATCTCCTATCACCAATACTATCTAACCCTTCTTCTCCACTTCAAGTTCCACTTTACACTTACACCAATTCTAGATTCTTCAACCAAATCTAGCTAACTAATTCATACACCTTATTCACCAATGAATGAAAGACTTACAAGAAAATATAAACAAGCAACTTAGATAGCAAGATGATACTAAGTTGTAATACTCCTAATAGAAGTATTCTTCTCTTTGCACTTTGAATGTTGAGGCTTGAATCACTTTGAAACAAAGATCAAAGTATATAAGATCAAAGGATTATTAGAGAAAGGAAATAGATGTTTAGATCTGAAAGTTTCTGATGCAAAAAGGTAAGGAAAATGTGCAAAATGATCCAGTATTTAAAGGGCCAGATTTTACTGTTCGGGAGCGTTGCCGGTCCCCTTAATTGTAGGCCGGTCCCCTTAATGATTAAGGGGGCCGCCTAGTAAAATTAAGGGGGCCGCCCTCCTGAACGTTTGAAAAGATTTTCTGGATAAGATTTGCCCTTTTTGGTTGGAAATTTGAAATCATATTTTTGTGGTTTAATAAAGCTATACCAAAAATGATTTACAAATATATATAAAATGTTAAAATCATTTTATATAATGTTATGTATTAATATAAAATTTCCTTTGATCTTATAATGCATTAATCACTTTGTTTATTCATACCTTAAGTGATTAGATGGTGAAAATGAGTATTTACTACTAAATACTTGTTTACGTCATAACCTTTGGTTTGATGAGTTTTCGTTTTGTGATTATCAAAACTTAGAGATATCAAAAGATATGAATAATGTTTTTAGTCAATTATTTATATCAACAATCTCCCCCTTTTTGATGATTACAAAACCTAAACTCATTAAATCCAAAAGTTAATTTTTAGACAAGTATTTAGTGAGTTTATATTCACTTCTCCCCCTTTTTGTAGAATCAAAAAGGTTTAAGCCGATAATTGAAAGGCTCCCCCTTGATGTATGCTCCCCCTCGTTTGAGGGCACCAAGGGTTCGAGCTATGGAACTCTTGCAAGAAAAATATTAGAGGCACAAGCAAACATATATATAGCATAAAGACAACTAATAGTAAGCATGGCAATGAAGAATTTAAAACGCATATAAAAGCATTCATTAATTCAAGATGATTATGTCAACCACATAATCATTGTTACAAAAGCCATAATGATAGAATTCTAATACAAAGTAGAATATCCTATTGTGCCAACAAAGAGTGTCATCAAACGTTCTTGAATCCCAAAATGGTTGAGGTATTTTATTTGAAAAATGAGAAACATAAGCTTGTAAAATACTTAGTGGTTTAGTGGAGATAAGCTTTTGATTGCATGGATGTTGGTGAGTTTGGAGATGTGGAACTTGTAGGTGGTGGATTTGAAGTTGGGTTTGTTGGTTGATGTTGTTCAAGTGATGATGTTTGTTGAGATCTAGTAATAAGATACTCAATCCAAGTGAAGTGCTCATTCAAAGCAATGGTTTGTTGTTGAAGGAAGATGCAACAAGGGCAATTGTTAACATGCTTCTCAATTTGGTGGTTGTTATGTGGTGATGATGGTGAGCTTGATTGTGGTGGATCCAAATTGCGTTGAGCAAGATGTAATGCTAAAAGAGCACTAAGCTCATGGGCTTCTTTTAGCTCCTCAACGAACTTCAAGTGTTCGGAGGAAGGTGATGGTGGTGGAGCATGATAGTTGTCTTGGGTGAATGTTTGCACATGCAACATAGGAGAAGCATGTGAAATTGTAGGAAGTGGTGGTGGTATTCTAGGTGGTGGAGACATGGTTGAGCTTGGGTAATCATGAAAACATGATATGGGTGGAAGAGGTTCTTCATGAGTGGATGGTGTTTTTGTTGAATGCGCAATATGTGAAGTATTGATTGAGATGTTGGGATTGTTGTTTTGGGATTGAGCATGCTCATCATAAGAAGAAGCATTGATAATGGTATGAATGGAAGGTAGGTTGTGAGATGACTCATTAGAGTGAGTTTGAGTTTGAGTTGTAGGTTGACTTGGAACAACATCACTTGAGTTGTGACAAGAGTCAAGTTTCCTCCTCCAAACGGGTTTGACGGAGATTCTTGCGGTTCTTGAAACCTTGGGTTTATGGTTGTTGGAAGATGACATGTTTGAGGGTGATGGCATTTATGATGGGAAGAAGGTATTTATAGTGTATGAAAAATGTGGTTTAGGAAGGTAAATTTGAGGGATAGTGTGGGACAAAATATGTTTGTGAATTTTGGGAAGTATAGGTTGAAATGGGTCAAAAAGTGATAAAGAAAACAGTATCCTCGACCATCAGATGGTCGGTCCCCTTAATTAGGGGCCGGTCCCCTTAATCATTAAGGGGGCCGCCTTATATAATTAAGGGGGCCGCCCATCTGGTGAATTCCAGAATTCCAGAAATGGGTTTTTGGCAGAAAATTTTCAGAAAGGTTATGTTTTGGGGTTTGGATTCAAGCAAGTTCAATTCTTTGAAGCAATATAGGACATACTATTCATGTATCTAGAGAATATAATAAAGATGAGTTAAGTAGGCAAATAATTTCCAATTTTCATGCAATCTACTTATTGGTCAATAAAGTTTCACAACTAAGGAAGCAATAAGACATGCTAACTATAATAAATTGTCTAGTTTGAACAAAATAGTGAGTGCCTACAAGAAACAAATTGGAAGTAATGATTGTATGGACTTTAAGATTTGTTACAAACAAGATCCATATGGGCAAACCATGATTCTCAAGAAATGATTTGATTAAATTGTGAATGTCATTTTTACATAAATGCAAGACATATATGAGATAACCAAAAAAAAATGTTTTAGGCAAAATGTTTTTAGTTTTATTCAACAATGCTTGAAAGTAGGTTTTCATTTGGATGTGAGAGTGTTGAATGAGATATACCCTAACATCTATAGTTCCTATGTTTTCGCATGTTTATCTAACTTAATGCCATAAATCTGAGAATGAAATAATTTAATGAAAAGCAAAGTTCATAAAGGTAAACTAGCGTTAGGAATATAAAGGAAGTGCAATTTAATCAAGTTGGAGAATGAGTATGAGACTATTACTAGTGGTGCTCAATTCAGGCTAAACACGACCGTTTTTACGGGTTACACACACCCAACTTCTCACATAGAAGCAATTCAACCGTTAGGTTAAATTGAATTTCTAGTCAATAAATTCTCCAGTAGTCATTCTCTTTTTAGAAGAAATCGAGTTCCTAAATTTACCTATTGAAGATTACCAAATATGAAGTTTTCTTGATTCACTAATACTTGGCTTAATGTTTTGAAATACATTCAAGTTTGTATCCCAATAAAACAAATTTTGTTTTGTTTTTAAAAAGAAAAATGTTTCTATCTTGATAAAAATCAAAATAATGTTATGATAGCTTATGATTAAGCATGTTGTTTGAAGAAGCATAAAATAGATATTCGAAAGATTTTAATTCAAAGAGAGAAGTTTTTAAATATGATGTTTTGATTTTGACACTCAAGAAATTTCAAGAGAAAGATATACTTCAAGAGAATCTGTTAGGCCCATTGTCACATATAATCATCTCTAAGGGTGTAGGGTGCACTCTCGAGAAACTCAAGGGAAATGACTTTGCTTAGCGGGAAACCCAATTCAATGTACACGGGAATTCGCAACAAAGATAAAACAACTCTCCCCAACGGGAGTAGAGTCCCGCACAAAACTTTGCACTACCAATGAAAGAGAAAGTATAGCTTACTTCTTTTGTCCATATGGTGCCAAAACCAATAAAAGAGAAAATTATATTTTATTTCTTTTGTGCATATTGTGTGAATTGGTGTGTATTTTAAAGATATTTTTAAATCATAAAAATGAGAAAAGTTTTATGGAAAGAGAGAGAAGGTGTTGCAGAGGTTAAGGGAAATGAGAAGGAAAAGAGAATGAAAGTGTTAAATGATGACGTGTAGCTGAGGTGGCAAAGGAAAACATTTAACCACACCCTCTACACTATTGGCAACTAAAGATGTGAAAGAGATATAGTAGACATTAAACATCTAAATGCAATGAGATAGGAAGGGACAAAGAGAATCATCAATGAATACAATATAGACATATATATATATATATATATATATATATATATATATATATATATATATATATATATATATATATATATATATATATATGCATAGAAGGTACATTGCAGTATTGAGTTACTAGCAAGTCTTAATTATCTATTAATCCAATTAGTTAAGAACATATAGATTAAATGGTAAGTATTCTATTATATATCATAGAAGATAATCAATACAAATGAAAACTAAGATAGATTAGAGTAGACATAACAACAAGAGAGTTAATTGTCCTAATATCATGTATGCATATATTTGTATTTATGATCTAAAGGCATGGCAACTTATGGATTAAATCACATTAGTATACTAAACATGGCATACTTTGATATATTGTGACATTAACAAGATTTTGAAAAGAAAACTTACCTCAGGTCCAGCTATCCTTTAAGAGAGGGCAAAGGAGCAGTAGAAGAAGTCTTAAAAGTTTTCCCAAAGCATGTAGAAGTAGCAAAGACGAATCCCAAAGCAATAGAGATCAATAATGGTAAAACAAGAGTCTTTCGTCATGAGGTAGTAAAAAACACGCCAAAAAGTCAATGCTCCAATAGTGACAGGTAACCCGCCAAGGTCATAGATGACCGCAACCAATACATAATCAACATGTGTATAGACTACAATTGACAAAGATCTTGGTACCCAGATTCTCATGGGTCCGAGTTGATTAGTAGAGAGCATCCAATGCATTTAAATGCACATGATGAGGATGTCATCAAGAAGTACAAGAGTTCATCATTTGTTTGTTTTAACAAACAAACAATAGCTTTCTTGACTAGAGAAATAATCAGTGGATATAAATAATAATAGTTCTAAAATTTTCCACTAGGCTTAACAAATTTTATTTGTTTTGAAGTATTTGTTAAGTAATCATTTTCAGTAAATCCTAAGCCGGTTTTATCATAAAATGACTTTTGAATGTTAAGTAGATATTTTAAAGATTTAGAACTATTTTCAAATTTAGCCAATATTTTTGCTTTATCTTTTTCCATTTTAATTTCATGTTTGTAGTCTTGACAATTTTTACAATCAAGATCAATTTCAATATTACTTTCAAGTCTAGACATTTTGTCTTCTAAAATTATTTCTTTTTCAAAGTTATTTTCAACGAATGTTGAAGATTCATTTTTGAAAATAATTTTTGATTCAATGTTTCAAAAATGTTTAAAGTTGTTTTCCAATTTTGAAAATTCTAATATAAATTGATCATAGCAAAAATGTTTGGTTTTGGATTGTACCTTATTTGTAGTTGTACAATCTTCACATGCTATACGGAGATCAATTCTGTTGTTCATGTCGCTCCATGTTTTGTTTGTAGTGTTGCTTGGATCTTGAAGCATGTAATCCTTGCCGTCACTACTTGTATTCTCATTAGTTAGAGAATTCATGTAAGCCATATTTTCGTCATCTTCATTGTTCTTGTTGCACCATGGTTTATTGACATTCTTTCTTCGGATTAGACACATGTGTTCTTCGTTATTTGTACCTTCAATAACCATATTTGAACTAGTAGTACATGTGTTTATTTCAACTAAATATTTATCTATTAAATTTTCTAGAGTAACTATTTTATGTGCAATATCAAGTTTATCATCTTTGGTTTTACATTTCTCTTGGTGAAATTTTAAAAGACATTTCCAAATATCATTTGCCGTTTTATAAAGAAATAATCTTTCATATTCAATTCTTGGTAGAGTTTTGAAAATAAGTAATTTGGCTTTAGTGTTTTTATATTGATTTTGAAAATCCATTTTGGTTGGTTTAAGATCACCAATTGAAATGATATGTCAAATATCAAGATCTATTGATTTCACATAATTTTCAAATTTGTTTTTCCATTCAAGAAAATGATCATTTTCAAATAATGGTGGTTGTTGCATAAATTCCCCTTCTAAATATTTTTCAAGTTCCATAGATCGTTACAAGTTTTAAAATACAATCTATTTTAAAAATCTTGCTAAACCTGGCTCTGGTACCAATTGTGGAAAACTAGAAGGGGGGGTTGAATAGTTTTGCGTCTTTTTCGTTTAATAAAAGTTTCCTTTCAAAGAGTTGATAGTAATTATAAAAACCTTTGAAGCCAAAGTATATATACAAACTAATCTACATATATCACATAGACACTACTTGTTTAAAGTGTTGAATAGAAATTATAGTTTCATATGTCTCACTTAAATACAAGTTTGTACTAATGTAAATATATGTGTCTTAGTAGTTATATATATACTTGTGTTTTACTAATGTATAATTAATGTTTCAAATGGAAACTAGTTTGATCTTTATGTGAATTCAATATATGCACAACACACATTATAGACAATATATGAAAAGCTAGTAAGCAAGCAAGTAAAGAGTAAGAGATGGAAAGATCAAACCGAGAGACAAAGGATTTATAGTGGTTCGGCTACAAGGACACCTTCCTTCCCTACTCCACTCCCCGAGCACCGAACTCGAGAGTTTTCTTCACTAAATCAATAACCTCCCTTATGGCGGAGAAAACCGTACACACCAAATGCTTACACCAATTTTCGACACAAAGCAAGATGTCGAGTTCTAATTGTAGCTACAACCAATCTCACACCAAATATCACACCAAGTAATCTTCACACCTTTATCACACCTTCACACCTTCTTCAAGACTTCACACCACAAGTATCTTCACACCTTCAAGTCACTAATGTCTTGACACCTTCAAGCCACTAATGTCTTCACACCTTTAAGCCACTAATGTCTTGACACCTTCAAGTCACTAATGTCTTCACACCTTTAAGCCACTAATGTCTTGACACCTTCAAGCCACTAATGTCTTCACCCCTTCAAGCAACTAAAGTCTTCACAACTTCAATCTACTAATGTCTTCAAGTCTTCTTCACTAGGAAACCTCAATATCTTCACAACAAGTTCCTATTGCTACAATCTCCTATCACCAATACTATCTAACCCTTCTTCTCCACTTCAAGTTCCACTTTACACTTACACCAATTCTAGATTCTTCAACCAAATCTAGCTAACTAATTCATACACCTTATTCACCAATGAATGAAAGACTTACCAGAAAATATAAACAAGCAACTTAGATAGCAAGATGATACTAAGTTGTAATACTCCTAATAGAAGTATTCTTCTCTTTGCACTTTGAATGTTGAGGCTTGAATCACTTTGAAACAAAGATCAAAGTATATAAGATCAAAGGATTATTAGAGAAAGGAAATAGATGTTTAGATCTGAAAGTTTCTGATGCAAAAAGGTAAGGAAAATGTGCAAAATGATCCAGTATTTAAAGGGCCAGATTTTACTGTTCGGGAGCGTTGCCGGTCCCCTTAATTGTAGGCCGGTCCCCTTAATGATTAAGGGGGCCGCCTAGTAAAATTAAGGGGGCCGCCCTCCTGAACGTTTGAAAAGATTTTCTGGATAAGATTTGCCCTTTTTGGTTGGAAATTTGAAATCATATTTTTGTGGTTTAATAAAGCTATACCAAAAATGATTTACAAATATATATAAAATGTTAAAATCATTTTATATAATGTTATGTATTAATATAAAATTTCCTTTGATCTTATAATGCATTAATCACTTTGTTTATTCATACCTTAAGTGATTAGATGGTGAAAATGAGTATTTACTACTAAATACTTGTTTACGTCATAACCTTTGGTTTGATGAGTTTTCGTTTTGTGATTATCAAAACTTAGAGATATCAAAAGATATGAATAATGTTTTTAGTCAATTATTTATATCAACACTTCTAGCAAGGAACCTTCATTGAGTTAGGTCCAAAAGGCACTTTCTGATGACAGACTGGTTTTAACCATTTTGGGAAAGTTTGACATTAAAGTGATAAAGTACTTTAATAATGCAGCTCATACTTTCCCGCCCAGTTCCGCCAAAACTTCAGGCTTCAGGTCATCAGTCTTCAGTACCATGGTAGTTGTCGAGGAGTCTTGGGGTTCAGTGAGTTATTGTCATCCTCACTAAACCCATCACCTTCTTCTTGGCTTAGATCACACTCACTGAGTACCGCCTCACTGAATAGAGAACCTTTCTTCTTAGGCTCGGTCTAAGCATCCTGAAGATGACTCACTGAGTTACTGTTCACTTAGTGACTTGATTACACTTAAGGGATTTTACGTTCAAATCCTTGTAAGAGGAAGATTGGGGAATTCAGTGACCCAACAATCTCCCCCTATTTGAACATACAAATAGCCTAAGTGTTTCTTGATTCAGCATGAATTGTCAGGGTTTATTCATGAGGCGAAAAATGATCCATTTTTAGGGGGTCATTTAAGCCCGAAATTGAATTTATTTGATCAAATATTGCCCTAAATCGTTCCTTTTGTGATTTTAGGTACTTTTGGAGTGAAATCTGGAAAAGGAAGCAATTCGGACGTTTTTGGAGCATAAAAGTGAAGAAAATGCCAAAGACTTAATTTTCCATGCTGGAACAGTGTTTGACGGCGTCAAGAGAAAGAATTTGACGGCGTCAAAAGTTAATATCATGACGACCCAGTGCAAAACATGAAGGCGTCACAAGTAGAGCGTCAAGAGTTAAAAGTGTGACGGCCTGCAAAAGTGGACAACATGACGGCGTCAGATGTAGATCAAGGCAGTCCGAAGATTATTTTGGCGGCGAGATGACGGCGTCACCCATTTGTTCTTGACGCCGTCAGCCTCTAATATCTATATATAGTTTTCTAATTTTCATTCATTAAAGAGGAACAAGTTTGGAGAAACCCTAAGGCCGAACCTTATACGAATTTTACAGCTTTTCAAGGGTTTTCAACCCTTGAATCCTTACATGTGTTATTAAGATAAGTCTTTTCTTAATTCAATCAATATGTCTATGTGTTGGTTGTCTATATCTTGTGCTTGTCTTGATTCCATCATGCTAGGCTAGATTTATTTTGTGTTTGCTTAGATCTAATGAAACCTAGATGTTGATTATGTGTTGATTACTTGTTTATGGTTGTATTGGATGAATGATTTCAATGTTAGGCTTAAGAAAACTGGCAGATCTCCATCGTGTAACATGCTTGAACGTCTTAGGAAACATGAACCGATGTGTACTAGGTTTTATTGGTTGTATTTAATGCATGAGCCACTGTTTATAATCCCTATGATTGGGTGCTTGACGCATTGTTGTAGGAGGAGATAAGAGCTTATAGGATTGGGGAAGTAAGTACGCCACCCCATGAATGGTATTAAGGAATACAATCCGTCATCCACGCAACTATAACAAGTAATTAAACGTGTAAAAGATATCTAGGGAGTAATGAAATCTAAATAAACACATTTCTCCCACTTATTGCTCACAACTTTAGTTTAATTTAGTTTATTTACATTTTTGTTATTTTATTTTAATTTTATCTTTAGTTATTGGGTTAGTTGTTTAACAACTAATTCCGCCCACTCTCTCAAAACCCGATATTTTACTTGCTTTTCATAAAATATAAAAACATAAAAAGAATCATCTCTCATCTCTAGAACTAGTATTTAGGTTTTCTAATCCTAGCGACACTATTCCTAGCTGAACGATCAATCCCCCGGTACTTGTCACTATACTATACTACAACGATCAGGTACACTGTCTGGTGGGGGTTGTAAGCTTCTCGAGAACCCTCGAGAGGTAAAGCCTGGTGCAATCCCCATGCATCAAGTTTTTTGTGCCGCAGCCCAGGGAATAGTTATTGTGTAGGTTAGAATCTCTTTTTATTAGGTCTACTTGCTAGATTCCTTTCTAGTAAGATTTTATTTTTATTTTTAGGTTTTATTTAGTCTATCTTATTTCTTCGTGTCTTTGTTCGTAACCTTTACCATCCGACATCATGGAAGGTGGTAACATCTTTGAACCCATCAACATACCACAACAAGACCACCCACAAAACCCACCTCTTAGGCCCCGAACCCTAGGAGAGTATTCTAGACCTAGCCACCATGGCTATCGAAACACTATTGAGCTCACCGGAGCCAATGTGTTACCCTTGCGATCCGACACCATCCGGTTGGTGCAAAGCGGATCTGCATTCCATGGACTTCGTTCCGAAGATCCAAATCAACATCTCAAGGACTTCCTTAAAATCGTAGATTCAATAGACCTTGATGTTACAACTAGAGAGTCAACCCGATTACGCCTATTCCAATTCTCTCTACGTGATCAAGCTAGTCAATGGCTTGAACGTTTACCCGCGGGATCCATCATCTCATGGGATGATCTCACCACTCGTTTCCTTGCTCAATTTTTCCCACTGGGGAGAACTACCAAGCTTAGAAATGATATCTTGATGTTCCAACAACGTCAAGGTGAAACTCTATATGAAGCATGGACTCGTTTCAAGGACTTACTCCATAAAGTCCCTCATCATGGCATAGATCTTTGGCTCCAAGTCCAAATTTTTTATGACCATATCGATCTCTCCACGAGGCGAACCATTGACCAATCGGCCGGTGGCAAGCTACGTGATCTAAGTGCTGAAGAATCATGGGAACTCATAGAAGATCTTGCTCTCTATGACAACGAAAGTTGGAATGATCCCCATGATTTGAACAAAACGGTCAAGGCAATATCTTTGCCTTCGAACAAATCTAGCACTCCCGACCGTAAGATTATGGAACTTGAAGACCAAGTCAAGTTTCTCATGAAAGCTTACGAAGCTCCTAAGCCTTCAAGGCAAGTGAACAAAATCACTTCTTCATGCGAATTATGTAGTGGTCCCCATGACACTCGTGATTGTGTGGAACTCCCCGGAACAGCTTTTGCGGACTACGCATCCTCGCGTACCGACAGAGCGGGAGATAAGTGGTACACTTTCAAGCCCGAGCCAAACCCTTACGGTGATTCCTACAACCCCTCTTGGAAAAATCACCCGAACTTTAGGTGGAAACAAAATCAACCCAATTCTTCCAATTCGCCTAATCGTTACCAACCAAACGGTCCACCCTCCAACCATACTTTCAACAACAATCCTTCTAACAACTATGGTAGTACCAACAATCTTGAAGGATTGATGTCTAAGTTCATGGCATCTCAAGAAGCTCGCATAGCTAGGTTTGAAACCGAATTCAACCAACAACAAACGGAGATGACTAACAAGATAGACAACTTGTTGAAAGCCCTCAACAACCAAGCAATAACCACACCTAGGAAGGACACTAGGGACACCAATAACGGAGTCCAAATTAAGGACCCCTCATCATCCAAACATGTCCACTTTGTCAATGTTGTCACCATTAAACCAAAAGATAAGGATATAGAAGAAAATGACAAAGATGAAGTTGAAGTAGAAACTGAGACTAGGGATGAAATTAGGGAAGTTGAGGTTAATAAGGAAGAGGAGTTAGAGGAAGTAGAGACTATAGAAGAGCACTTTGATAAGTTGCCCACCAAGGAAGAACGGGAATACCATAAGGATTTATTCGATGGACCCGAGACACCATATATCCTTGGCACACCCCTTATCGAAATGGGAGACTCCTCTAACATTAACATACCATGAAACATCGGGCATATGCATATATGGAAAGCTTACATCGATCCTAGATCTCCTATAAACATCATGACTAGGACTTATTACAATTGGGTAATAAAGAAACAACTTGATTATAGGATGATGCCCAATAGGAATCTGATAAGTAACTTTGTAGGGAGAGTGAAGGGATTGCATGTGATTATAGGTAATCTCACCTATGAGATCGATTTTATGATAGTTAAAGATACTCGTCCGGTGATAGATGATTGCCTAAGCCAAGTAGTATTCGGAAAACCATTTGTTGAGGCCACTAAGATGAGCCATGATCTAACTCTAGGGATAGTTAGGTTCAAGAAGGAGAATGATGAGATTGCTTATCAAATGCCTTGCAAGATCGAACAATACCGCCTTTTATCAAACATAGAAAAGGAACACAAACAAGCGGTTTACTATAGGAATGATGAGGATAGACGTAGAGGAGTTGAATATGTTATGAGTAAGATACTTGGTTTCTACAAAGAATGCTTGCAACTAGGTCCGGACTACAAAACTGGTTTAGAAGACGACTTAAGGAATGAAACCAATGACGAGGTCACGTAGTAACCCATGGCCATGAGTCTAGCTACAAGACTCGTAAATAAAGAAAAGAGCTTCTTGGGAGGCAACCCATGCTTTGTGTGATTTTTATTTTGTTTGTTTGTTATTTGCTTCCGTATGCATGCTTTATTTTTATTGTTAGTAGATCATGTTTCATATTAAAAAGTGGAAATACTTTACTTTGTTGTTTGGCCTAGTCTTAACTTCACCCTAAAGGTATTTTTGCAAAAGATAAGTGTAAGGGAAACCCCAAATATGTTTTTAAGAAACAACCCGATCATGATTCTCCACAATATTAAGTGAACATGTATATTCGTATTTGTTAGAGTCAAATGCTTGTATCGAGTCATAATGAAGTTTTGCATGATTTTCCAGGAAGTAGGACCAAGTTTTTCCAGAAATTTTCCGGAAACTTAACATCAGAATTTCTGCAGGTCACTTCTGACGGCGTCACGAGTTTACTCTTGACGGCGTCACGTGTAAAAATCTGGAAATTTTACCAGTTTTGTTTTTCTAACGGAGTTTTAAAGTTTTTGTTGAATTATTAAGTTTTATAATCTCCAGGAAATCTGCAAACTTCATTCCACAAGCATTATATCTTACTTTGTTTTCTAGGATTTAGTAACTTATGTAGATTGCCGCCGATTTTATGCGAGGTTGCTTTGTCTGTTTTCTCAGGATTTACAGGTTATGTATGACAAGAAGATGATTTATATTTCTGGAATGGAAGCTTTGATTGTTCATTTTCTTGGAGGAAGATCTAACCTGGCCACCTTATTATCCATACCGAGCGAATCAGGGGAGTATTTGATTTCATTCTTTTTACTATTTCACTTTTACATTCTTTACTTGAACATTGGGGACAATGTTCATCCTAAGTGTAAGGGGAGGGTAAAATGATGATACCTTACAGATACACTTTCGTTTGAGTTTGTTTCATTCAATGGTAGATGTGTAATAAAACTATGAGAAATACTTGTTAGTGCAATTTTAGCGCCAAATTTAAAATTTTTTACAACATGTAGGAGTGAAACTTTAGCCATAGCAAGCGTCTCATGGATAGGAGATTGTATGACTAGCACATAACTGTACTATTCAGAAAAATTTTCCACCAAAAAATGTGAGGTTCGCCTTTAGATTTGATAGGAAAAGCATTTACTATTAGTGCTTATGAGTGTACCGGTAGCATTTAGATTCTAGAACTTGCGTTAGTGATGCATCCCGAGACCGCTAGTGAGACTACATTCGTGTAGTAGGATTTACTACATGATAAGAGGCATTAGGATCACCCTTGTGTTAAACCCGTATCATAATTACTTGACCCTTTAAGTCATATTACTTGGCTAGTTAAGTCAACTAATTTTTCCCACACCCTTAGCGTTGTACTCATTTTGAGTACACGAAACCCCTAGTACACCCCTCCGAGCCTATATTTTCGTTTCTAACTTTAAGCATTTTACTTAAAGGAAGAATTTGTTACAACCCACTTAAATGTACAACCAAATCGCCTTAGCCTTCCGTGTATGCACTCATCTTTAATGCATTATTGTTATTTGTTTAAACCCTAAGTTATCTTTCTAATTGATTACATGGTTGCTAAGTCGAGTCATATCCTTGTACATATTGTTTTGGGAAGATTGGGACTCATGGGTAAAGTACTAATGTTATGGAGTAATCTTAAAAGTACTCCAAGTGTTTTGATTATCTTAATTCGAGTCATTAGATTAGTTTATTGTAAAGTATGTAAAAATTCAAGTGTAAGGGGAATTTCCATTCCCTATGATGTATTATTTTGGATGGTAGGATAAGAGTGTATGCGAGAAAAAAAAATCGAAAAATCAAGAAAAAGAAAAAAAAATATAGAAAAAGGAAAAGATAAAAAACATACGGACTACCATCCCTTTTCATTCTATGTTCATTTTATGTTTTTGTTATTTTTCATTTATTAGCTTAAGTCGAGTCTAGTCTTGGCTTAGCAACGCCACATTGTACATGTAATTGACCAAGATTGTTAACTCGCTACCAGTAATGACTGCCTATATCCAACAAAACCGTGTATTTCATATCCCTATACCTAACGTTACAACCCTTTAAAAGACCTCTTTGATAGTTTATCCTAGGTGCTTACGCCATGTAGTGGAGGTTTGATCCTTTCCCAAGCCTATGGTAATCTATTTTGCTATGACAGGTAGTGAGAGATATCTTCCGTTTCCATATTGTAATTTATACTTTATTACACCCGAGAGATGTGAGTATCTAAACACTATTTGTGAGGTGCTAGTATATGACCTCCGTGCTTGTCTTTGGTCTTTTGTGGAACTATTATTTGTTGTAATTACTTTTATACTAGTGTTAAATGACCTGTAACTTGTCTTTTGATTAGAATAAAAGCGCATTTGCTTGAGGACAAGCAAATCTCAAGTGTAAGGGTATATGATGAGGCGAAAAATGATCCGTTTTTAGGGGGTCGTTTAAGCCCGGAATCGAATTTATTTGATCAAATATTGCCCTAAATCGTTCCTTTTGTGATTTTAGGTACTTTTGGAGTGAAATCTGGAAAATGAAGCAATTTGGACGTTTTTGGAGCATAAAAGTGAAGAAAACGCCAAAGACTTAATTTTCCATGCTGGAACAGTGTTTGACGGCGTCAAGAGAAAGAATTTGACGGCATCAAGAGTTAATATCATGACGACCCAGTGCAAAACATGAAGGCGTCACAAGTAGAGCATCAAGAGTTAAAAGTGTGACGGCCTGCAAAAGTGGAGAACATGACGGCGTCAGATGTAGATCAAGGCAGTCCGAGGATTATTTTGGCGGCGAGATGACGGCGTCACCCATTTGTTCTTGACGCCATCAGCCTCTAATATCTATATATAGTTTTCTAATTTTAATTCATTAAAGAGGAACAAGTTTGGAGAAACCCTAAGGCCGAACAGCTTTTCAAGGGTTTTCAACCCTTGAATCCTTATATGTGTTATTAAGATAAGTCTTTTCTTAATTCAATCAATATGTCTATGTGTTGGTTGTCTATATCTTGTGCTTGTCTTGATTCCACCATGCTAGGCTAGATTTATTTTGTGTTTGCTTAGATCTAATGAAACCTAGATGTTGATTATGTGTTGATTACTTGTTTATGGTTGTATTGGATGAATGATTTCAATGTTAGGCTTAAGAAAACTGGCAGATCTCCATCGTGTAACATGCTTTAACGTCTTAGGAAACATGAACCGATGTGTACTAGGTTTTATTGGTTGTATTTAATGCATGAGCCACTGTTTATAATCCCTATGATTGGGTGCTTTATGCATCGTTGTAGGAGGAGATAAGAGCTTATAGGATTGGGGAGGTAAGTACGCCACCCCATGAATGGTATTAAGGAATACAATCCGTCATCCACGCAACTATAACAAGTAATTAAACGTGTAAAAGATATCTAGGGAGTAATGAAATCTAAGTAAACACATTTCTCCCACTTATTGCTCACAACTTTAGTTTAATTTAGTTTATTTACATTTTTGTTATTTTATTTTAATTGCATCTTTAGTTATTGGGTTAGTTGCTTAACAACTAATTCCGCCCACTCTCTCAAAACCCGATATTTTACTTGCTTTTCATAAAATATAAAAACATAAAAAGAATCATCTCTCATCTCTAGAACTAGTATTTAGGTTTTCTAATCCTAGCGACACTATTCCTAGTTGAACGATCAATCCCCCGGTACTTGTCACTATACTATACTACAACGATCAGGTACACTGCCTGGTGGGGGTTGTAAGCTTCTTGAGATCCCTCGAGAGGTAAAGCCTGGTGCAATCCCCACGCATCATTTATCATCTCTTGCTGAATGTTTGTTGTAATTGTAAGTAGGACATAACTTTTAAACAAAACATCAGTTTATTCATAGCTATTACAATTCCTACAAATTACAAACAAAAATAAAGGATAGTTGTTGCAGATTAGATGTTCAGTTGATAGCCATGTGACTCAAGCTTAGCTTTCTTTGATCTCAGTAGGTGTTTCTCAGGATGCTCTTCTATCATAGCCTTCAGGTCCTGACAGAACCTTTGGTTTTCAGCACATCTTACAGGAGAAGCTAACATCAGGTACACTAACATTGCCTTGACCCCTGCCCTGTTCATATTGGACCATCTTTGGAATCCAGGGTTTCCATACTCATCCATAAAGCATAGACCTCTTTCAGGGTGTTCAAACACAACGTTGTTCATGAAGGAGATTCCTTCAGGAATGGATCTATCACAATCCAATCCTGGGACCTTGATCTCAGGCTCGGATTCAATGTGCTTCCTTTTTCTCCTGGTGGCTTTTGATGGAGCAGTTCCTGTTGTTGAAGCAGGAAGAAGGGAGGGAATGTTCAGGGCTTCAGGCATTGCTTTCAGTCTGTCATACCTTTCCTTCAGTGATTCGAGAAGTTTGGGTACCACAACATTGTTTTTCTTTGCAATGATGGGACGGAGCTCATCAAGTTCAGTAATTCCAAAGTCAGCAAACCTGAATGGATTGTGAACGTCAATCACTCTTTGATCTTGTCCCTTGAAGACCGTGATAATTGCAGGGTCGGTGTTGCGATGGATTTTAATGTCAGTGATGGTTTCAGGTTTCAACCTTTCCTTCATCACCCAATGATATCTTTCAACCCTGGTTTTTCTTATCTGAGCATCCTTTCTCAGCTTTGCTTCCCTTTCCCTTTTGAGAGCATTCATCTCTTCTTCCTGAGCCTTTTTAAAGGCTGCACCATCTTGCTCATTTGCTAGTGCTTCAGTATCCAGACCAATCTTTTCAGCTTCCTCATGAACAACCTGTATTAGTTCAGGCTTGCTCATTCTCTCTTCTTCAGCTATCTTTGCCAAAGTCTCAACTCTTTCCATACGGGCTTGTATTTCTGCGTTGGTGAGCTGATACATTTTTCCATTGATTTCAAACGGGATCCTGATAGTTTCATCAGGGTCATATCTGACAATTGTGGAGGCAGGCTGGAGCACTGTTTCAGGTTCAGAGGTGGTGGCAATCCTTTTTCCTCTGTCTTGTATGAGAGTGGAGGAGGCTGGTTCCTCTTGTGATGGAACTTCGGTGATTGGTGTGGCTTCAGTGACATGCTCCCCCTCAGTATGAGAGGGCTGTCCAGCTTCTTGTTCATCAATAATAGGGGTTTCAGGAACATTCTCCCCCTCAACATTTGCCGGAGCTGCAGTGATGGCAAGTGTTGGAGTTACTGAAGATGAAGTAGAGGTACCCTTGAAGACTTGAAACATTTCCGTCATCATTGACTTGATCTCCACAGTATCCTGATGGATGATAGATACCTTGGAGTCAAGTGCAGCCTGAGAACTTTCAAGGGCAGTCATTCTGGATCCCATTGTCCATGCCAGAGAAGTGGACTTCTGGGATTGAGCTGTCACTGATTCTTCCAACTTTGTGAAGGAAGACTTGAGAGACTCCACCGTGGAGCTGAGATTCTGAACATTTGAACCCTTTATTAAGCCAAGTAACTCAGTGAGAGCCACCGTGTTTACCTGGTACGTCTCAGATGCCTGAAGTAGTTTCTTGTTGAGCTCAGGATCATCTTTGACTGATTCTTGAACCGACTTAACCCCAGTAGTCAGCTCTTTGAGGGATTCCAAAAATAGGTTGATGCGAGAAGCCATTTGTGTCAGGGAGTGGGAGACAGTAGAATTTTGCTCCCTAACAGCATCATTATATTCTTCAACTGCATCTTTGAGGAGGTGATAGTGGACTGCTTGCTTAGTATGCATGTCAAACACCTCGTCAGTGACCCCCTTGTACAAAACATTAGTCATTTTCTTGATGAATTTGGTGAAGGCTTTTTCAGTGAGAGGAGCTTGATCATCTCCTGAGGTTTCCGGCTCGGAATGTGTTTCAGCTTCCTCATGGTTAGAAGATTGAGGAGACTGATTGACAGGTTCAGGGACTGTCTCCTCAACCTCCATATCATCTCCGGCCGTAAAGACTTCCTCATCACTGTTGTATTCATCATCTGAAAATAAGACAGCCTGAGCATCTGCCAGGGAGGTAATCAGCAACTGGAGGTTATCCGGCTCCTCTTCATTAGAAGATTTGCCTTCGTTTTGGCCAGGTCCTTACCCCTCAAATCCGGTAGATTGGGTTTTATCTACCTGGTCTTCAAGGTCAGTTCCCAAGTTATGCGCACCTCCGGGAGTGGTTATGGGTTCCATATCAGCGGGTGGCTTATATCCCTCTGAATCTTTGTCCCCGTGACCCCTTCAGACACTGATGGGTGTTTTTCAATGTCATCCTGAGGAGTCGTGAATGTTGTGTCCCTATCAGCGGGGTGTATGTTTCCCTCTGAGTCTTTGGGATGAGTTTTTGTGCCCTCGGACAAAAGCGATGATTTGCGAATGTCCTCATCAGGCACCTGAGTGGTTATGCCCCCCTTTCCAACATGCTTGTTCTGGCCTGTCGAAGGTTTAGGGACGAGAACTCCCTGATGCTTGGGTTGTGATTTACCCGAGCGTTTAGTGGGATGTGATTGTTTGTGGACCCCCTTCTCAGTGGAGTAGTGCTACTCCACCGAGGATTTAGGATCCCTTACTCCCTGAGACCCTGGTTGTGATTTTCCAGAGCCTTTAGCAGGATGTGAAGGTTTGGTTGGTTCCGACTCCACTGTCTTGTTTATGGCAGTAGAGTCTTTTGGAAAGGGTTCGCCCGAGGACACTGAGTGTGATTTCTCAGTGCCCTCCGTTGGCTTTTGTTGCAGGCCTAGTGACTGGGTTATTATTCTCAGGGTATCCGCAGTCAAGGGCGGTAGTTCTTGCCCCTTTTTGGCAGCCTTAGGATCAGAGGTCTCAGTGTCGAGTGACTTGGATTGAGCCACCTTCTTGGACCCCTGTCTCTTCTTCCTCTTCACCTTTTTGGTGGGAGAGGGAACTGGTGAAACTTTATTGTCACCTTGGATAGCAGAACGCATATACATTGTCAGGGTGACAGGTGTAACCTCAAGAGGGTCACGAGAGTAATTTGCCTTATTTAAGACATCAGGCTCAAAACCTACTGTGTCAGGCTTAACATACTCAGACCCAAGCAATTCTTGTAGGGCACAGGAAACGAATCTAGGGTATGACATGAGTTTTTGCCTAAACTTCCCCCTAACTTTGCTATGAGGTCCCTGAAGATTATTTCTCCAAGGTAAATCATTTTACCCTCAATGAGACAGAACACTATCATTGCTTGAGTAGTGTTCAATTGCTTAGTAGAGGATTTATTTCCCCAGAGAACCTGAATGACAAAGGTCATTAGAATCCTCCAGGGAGCTGGGAACCAGGTCTTTATAATAGGGGCTTTGGTCAAGAGGGCCCCTGGTGTCACCTCAGGGTGATTTTTGTCATAGGGCCCAAGTTTCAGTAAGACCTCCTTTACCTCTTTCTCAGAGGGTTGGGCAGTGAAGGTCTTGGTGTAGTCAAGGCCTGTGGCTTTGACAAAAGTTTTATAGTCAAGAGTTAGGGACTTGGTTCCATTCTTGACTGTAAACTTTATTTTGGCCTCTTTTGGCGCATCAGGGTTTTCAACCACCGCTGTGCACCAAAATTCCCTCAAATAGTCATGATAGATGACTGAGGCGGTTTTTGTGAATGAGGTGGTCAGAAAGCAGTTCTGAAGGAACTTCACCACCTCCCTGTATTCAGGTTACCCTTCAGGGTAGGCAAAGTTCCCCACCACATTATTCTTGGTAAGGTCTACGCTTTCCATTTGGAACTCCACATTGGGTGCGTATTTTATGACCTTAGAAGAAGCCATTTGGGTTTGATAAAAGGCCTGGTTTTGAAAAAATTGGTATCAGTGAGGAAAAATACGCAGTTTTGAAAACAATTTTGCAAGAGTTTTGATAGGATTTTAAAAAAGCGTGTGTGTTTTTCCCTTTTTTGTGGGGGTATTTATAGGGTGGGAATTAAGGTAGTGATATTGCGGATGTCAAGAGTTTATATTATTCAACCGAAACGGCATAATAATATAAGTTTGAAATCCGCATTAAATATCACGATTCCCATAGCCCCTATTTTCTCTCACATCATGGGGTGGCTCTGCAAATAATGCACTTTTGCAGAGGGAAAATCATCACACTTATTTTGTGTGAGGGAGCATTTAATGCTCAGTGGTGTTTGGTGAGAGAGATGTGGGGGCCCAAGAAGTGGATGCCAGTTGTGTAAGTGACATATATTCCTATATTTAATAGGAATTAGTTACCTACTTGGGACATTAACTAACTAAGTACTTGGAGCATTTAGTTAGGGTATTCAATGCCATTTTTCATCCACAGCCCCCTGAATGATTTTATCATTCAATAAAAATGGGTTATCAGGAAGGGTGTGATCAGGGACCTAGAGAATTTACATCAGGTTGGAATACTTCTGATCAGTTTCCTGATTCTATATCCAACATGCCCAGTTCAGCTTTCAGTCTTGTGAAAGTGGGTTCAACCAAGGGTTTGGTGAAGATATCAGCTAGCTGATACTCAGTGGGGATGAAATGTAGTTCAATTTCTCCATTTGAGATGTGGTCCCTGATGAAGTGGTATCTAATGTCAATGTGTTTGGTTCTTTGATGAAGTACTGGATTATTTGAGATGGCTATGGCACTAGTATTATCACAAAAGATGAGTACCATCTTATACTGAATGCCATAGTCACTCAGTTGGCTCTTCATCCATAGTACATTTGCACAACATCCAGCAGCAGCCATATATTCAGCTTCTGCTGATGACATGGCCACTGATTGTTGTTTCTTTGTACTCCAACATACAAGTTTACCACCAAGAATTTGGCAGGCTCCTAAAGTACTTTTCCTATCCATATTACATCATCCATAGTCAGAGTCAGTGTACCCTTTGAGATCAAATCCTGAACATTTTGGGTAATACAATCCTAGGTTTGGAGTACCCTTCAGGTACCTGATGATTCTCTTGACAGCAATGAGATGTGATTCTTTGGGATCAGCCAGGTATCTTGCACACAGGCAGACTGAGAATTGGATATAAGGCCTTGAGGCAAGTAAGTACATCAGGGAGCCTATCATTCCCCTGTATTGGGTTTGGTTCACTGATTTTCCAGTGAGGTCAGGGCCAAGGTTGTTTGCAGGAACCATAGGAGTCTTCACTGAAGAACAGTCAGTGAGCTCATACTTCTTCAGTATGTTCCTCAGGTATTTTTCTTGGCAAATGGATATTCCTTTCTCAGTTTGTTTGATTTGGAGTCCAAGAAAGTATGTGAGCTCACCCATCATGCTCATTTCAAACTTTGTGGTCATCAGTTTTTCAAACTGCTTACAAAGTTTGTAGCATGTGGAGCCAAAGATGATGTCATCAACATACACTTGGACAAGAATGACATCCTTTTTGTTCTGTAGATGAACAGCGTGTTTTCAATCTTTCCTCTAACAAACTTGTTTTGGATCAGGAAGGCTGAAAGAGTTTCATACCATGCCCTGGGAGCTTGATTTAGTCCATAAAGGGCTTTGTTAAGTTTGTAGACATGGTTGGGGTATTCACTACTTTCAAAACCAGGAGGCTGTTGCACATAGACATCTTCTTTGATGTTACCATTTAGGAATGCACTTTTGACATCCATTTGGTAAACTTTAAAGTTCATGTATGTTGCATAGGCTAGGAAGATCCTGATGGCTTCCATTCTAGCAACAGGTGTAAAGGTTTCCTCATAGTCTATACATTCCTGTTGATTATATCCTTTGGCAACCAGTCTTGCTTTATTTTTGATGAATGTGCCATTCTCATCGGTCTTATTTTTGAAGACCCATTTCATACCAATGATTAAAACACCCTGGGGGCATTCAACAAGGGTCATGACATCATTTCTGTCAAATTGTTCCAATTCATCTCTCATGGCCTGAACCCAACTTTCATAAGTCAGGGCTTCTATGATATTTTTAGGCTCTATTTCTGAGAGATAGTCAGCATAAAGACATATATTGGCAGATGCTGCTTTAAGTTTAGCAGCTTTGCTTCTTGTGAGCATGCCTTCAGTGGGTTCACCAATGATGTGCACAAGCTCAATAATTTTGGATCTTGTCCAACTATCCTGGGGTTTGGGATAGGAATTTGAACTTGTAGGAGCCTGACTAGGTTCAGGCTCAGGAACTTGAGATGACTCATCAATATGTGCTTCAGTGACAATTGTGGGAACAATTTGTTCAGTGGTTGCAGTCTCATTTGAGACTTGAGGAGTTTCAATGAACTCACTGATGGGTGGTTGTGAGGGTTGATGTAATAGGAGATGTCAGCATCAGCTTGATATTGGGTTGAGGGGTTATTCTCAGGATGATATTCATCAGTTGGATACCTTGATGAGTCATCAATACCAATTTCATCAACTGAGGAATTTGAGAACCTGATGGCTTCAGTGCTCTCATCAACAGTAATGTGATAAGTTTCCTCAGTTTGCTGTCTCCTTGTGTTGAACACCCTGTAGGCTTTTGAGACCAGAGAGTATCCCAGGAAGTATCCATCATCAGCTTTGGCATCAAAATTACCTAAGTGATCCTTGTGATAATGAATAAACACAGGGCACCCAAACACATGAAAGTAGCTGATGTCAGGAATCCTTCCTTTGAATATCTCATAGGGTGTTTTATTGTGCCTTTTCACAATAATTGACCTATTTTGAGTGTAGCAGGCTGTTTTGACTGCCTCGGTCCAGAAATGTTTTGAGAGGACTGAGCCGTTTAACATTGTCCTAGCTGCCTCAATGAGTGTTCTATTCTTCCTTTTAGCTACTCCATTTTGTTCAGGAGTATAGGGAGAAGTGAAATTTTGAGAGATCCCTTTCTCATCACAAAAACACTCAAGGTCTTGGTTTTTGAATTCACTGCGATTGTCAGTTCTGATCTGTTTAACTTTGACATCATTTTGATTTTCAATGTTCCTGACAAATGACATGATTCTTTCAGCTGCCTGACTCTTTTTGGTCAGGAAGTAGACCCAAGTGTACCTTGAGTACTCATCCACTATGACCAGAGTATACTTCTCATGGTGAATGGACATTGGACTGACAGGTCCAAAAAGGTCCATATGGAGAAGATGTAGGAAGCTTTTGATTGAAAAAGTTTGTTTGGTTTTGAATGATGCCCTGTGGTGTTTACCTTTATCACAAGCAGAACAAGGCTTATCTTTGGTAAACACCAGGGATGGAAGGCCCAGAACTTTGTTCTGTTTGGCCAGGTTGTTGATGCTCTTGAAATTGAGATGAGAGAGTCTTTTATGCCATAGCCAATTGATTGTCTCATTTGCCTTTGAGAATAGGCAAGTCCCATTTTGTGTCAGGGATGACATGTCTAGAACATAGACATCATCCCTTCTGGGTGCAATCAATACTACTTCCTTGTTGGCATTAAAAATAGTCCCTCTCCTGTCATCAAACTGAACTATGTATTTAGCATCACATAGTTGGGAAACACTTATCAGATTGTACTTGAGACCATTCACATAAGCTATTCTTGTAAAAACTATACCATTGCAGTTCACTGAACCATAACCTTCAGTGGGAGCTGATGAGTTATCACCAAAAACTACCTTGGGTCCTGGCTCTTCCACATATTTGTGCAGATAACTTTTCACACCAGTCATACTTCTAGAGCATCCACTGTCGAGATGCCAAGCAGGATCCTTGAGGTGTTTCTGCACAAACAGTGAACTGGGTTAGTTTTTCTTGTTGACCCACTTTCTAGTGGGCTTAGTCCTCAGGGACTTTTTGAACTGAGCTAGTGAGTCATGGTCTGAAGTTGTGTGTCCTGAGCTCCCACATGTTTTACACTTTGTGGAGTTAGATGCTTCAGGTGTCTGAGAGGTGTTGGTGGGGTTTTTCCGTCTAGACTGAATGACTTTGTCATGTCCCTTGGTTTCATGGGAGGGATCCCCACAGATGTCACAACAATTATTCATCAAACAATCATCAGGAAGATGATCATTGAAACCACAATGAGGACATGGCAAGAAAGGCTTAGCCTTCAGTCTTTGTTTGGAAGGTGAGGCATACTGATAGCCTTGGGTTTTGTATAGACCTCTTGCTTTTAAAGAATCAGTGTGGGGGATGTGATCACAAGTTCTGTGGTCCTCTTGTTTGCAAATCATGCAAAACAGGACTCTGTAGCATTTATCAGTGCTGTGATTTGGATAATTGCACAGCTCACATCTCCCTGAAGGTCTGGGTTGGTTTTTTGGTTTTGAAGAACTTGAGGATACTGAGGGCTTTTTAGAATTTGAGTCTGAAGGGGTTTTTGTCGACTCAATTTTCTCACTCGGCATCCTGACAAGTTCAGTGAGCTGATCAACCTTTGAATCAGTGCTTTCAATTTTCACCTCAGTAGATACTGAAGGTGTTTGGTGTTCAGTAGGTGCAGGAGTAGGTTTCTTCAGAAAGGTCCTTCCCAACCCTGATTTCTCCTTTGGAGAGTGGGGTTGATAGACTAATGGTGCAAGGTCAGATTGGGGTTCTGCTCCCTGAAGTTGTTTCAGTGGAGGGAGTGGTGATTGTGAATCAGACTTAGACTCAGTGATGGACTCAGTAGGACTGGGTTCATCAGTGACTCCTAGCAACTCCTTGATAACCTGACTTTCAGGCTCCAGAATTCTTCCAGTGTCAAAATTAGGCATTTTACTGTCAGGATTGTGTCTATCAATCCACTCACTGGGTAATGGAGTTAATTCTTTGCTAGAGAGTATGTTTGTTGATAGAAAAGTTGTTGAATGGCTACTCTCCCCTGATTCTTCAGTGAGTTGTCTTCACCCAGGCCAGCCCTTTTGGTGCTGGGTGAGATGCTCAAAGTGTCAAAGAGTTTGGAGTTCTTTTGAGTCCATTTTCTAAAGACAGCCTTTTATTTTTCTAGTTCTACCTGAAGAGCTTGGTTTTGTTTTACAAGTTCAGAATTTTGAATTTGTAGAGTGACACTTTCCAATTTTGCTTGTTTTAAGGCAAGAAGATCATCTCTACACTGATTTAACTCAAAACTCATTTTGTTGTATTTTGAAAACAAATTAAGTCTCTACTCTTCTACAAACTTAAGATCAATATTTATATAATCTAAGTAAGACTTCCAATCATCATTATCATCCATAGAAAGTAAAAGATTTACCTTTCTCATTGTGATGTTGACCCATTCACCATTTCTTGCATGACTCTTTCCCACAGCAAGCTTATTCTCCTCTGACAGGGCCATCAAGGCACTGATGTGAACTTCTTCATCATCTGAGCACACTTCAACTTCATCCCATTCATATGTTTCAGCAACAAGCCCTTTGTTCTTGGCTTGTGAAGGCTTTGGAGCCTTAGGAGGCTGAGAGACTGTTGAGGATGATTCAAGAAGGGCAATTTTAGCTTTGGCCTTTCTGTATTTTGCTTTAAAGTCAGTTTGAGGGGCTTTTTCAAATCTTTGACTAGGTTGAAGCATTTTTGGTTGAAATTTGCTGGGTCCTGAAAAAGAGTTATTTCCTGAAAACCTGAAAGATGGTTCTGAGGTTGTTTTTGAAAAACAATCTTTAGCAGAATGGCCCATTTTGCCACATTTAAAACACTCAGTGTTCTCATTTGCTTTTGATGGAAATTTGTTTTGCTTAAAGAATCTTTTGGAGTTAGCAGGGAGTGCCCTTTCATGAAATTCAATTTGAAGATCATTAAGGTACTCCTCACTGGTTCTTTGGTCAACCTCATCATCAGAACCATCCTGAAAATCCTGCACAACACCTTTAGAATAGAAAGCAGTTGATATGGGTGAAATTGTCAAGGCCTTTTTGGTCTCCTGAGCTTTACCAGGGTATCTCCTGGTGATAAGATTGTCTTCATAGACAAACTTCCCATAGATGGCAGGGAGCTCAAGTGTCTGGATGAGATTAGCATTTCTCAAACCCTGAGAGAAATTTAACCACTTCTCAGGGAGACTGTTGACAAAGCCAACATTAATTTCATGCTTTGACAGGGTGACACCATCATTGGTCAACTCATTCAGGAGGGTCTTATACCGAGTATAAGTCTTAGACAGACTTTCAGAATCTTTGGCCCTAAAGGTGTTGTATTCAAGCTTCAGGTCCATGATCCTACTCTCTTTGGTATCAGAAGGCCCTTCATAGCTATGAACCAGGTCAGTCCATGTCTGCTGGGCAGTGGGACAGTTGATCACTGATTCCATTATATCATTAGGAAGGCATGATATAATGATGCTTTTCAGGCGCTGGTCTTGATTGACTACCCTCCTCTCATCTGGGGTCCATTGGGCTTCAAGTTTAACTAAACCTTGGGGCAGTTGTAGGGACAAATAGACCATTATTAATCAATTTGATATAATAAGGTTCCATCCCAGTTAAGTAGCAAAGCATTCGCTTTTTCCACTTGTTGAATTTACCAGCTTCAAGTCGAGGGGCGGTTGCTGAATAACTTCCACCCTTTTTGTCGACAAGCTGGGGCACATCCATGTCAGTCATAGTGGGATCTTGATTTTAAAAACTTGAGCACTCTTTGAGTTTTGAAAACGGGTTTTAAGTTTTATAAACCAGAGGCTCTGATACCACTTGTTGGTCCCTTTTACTTGGTTAACAGTAACTATAGAGCTAATGTAACCAAGTATTATGACTTTAAACACAGATATGTTTGATTAACTATAAAGAAAAGTAAACATAGAAGATAATATTTTTCAACATTTAATTCTTTATTAGAAATTAATCAAAAGAATAGTACCCAAGTGTTTGCGGAATAACACTTGGGATTGAAATGACAAGTGTGGTAATGACTCCTCTCTAAACTCAATCTATGTTGAGTGACAACTTAAATTACCCACTGAGCTGTCTCATGGGCTTGTGTTGTTCTTTGGAGGAGAAAAGTGGTTTGTGAATGCTTTGCATTAATTGCATAAACTTGTCAACTTTTAGTCCTCACATATGCTACCTATTTATACACAAGTATAGAACAACTAGTTATACATTGGACATAAAGCTTCCTTAACAATATCTTGAAAGATATTATTTTTCTGGCAAGGAACCTTCATTGAGTTAGGTCCAAAAGGCACTTTCTGATGACAGACTGGTTTTAACCATTTTGAGAAAGTTTGACATTAAAGTGATAAAGTACTTTAATAATGCAGCTCATACTTTCCCGCCCAGTCCCGCCAAAACTTCAAACTTCAGGTCATCAGTCTTCAGTACCATGGTAGTTGTCGAGGAGTCTTGGGGTTCAGTGAGTTATTGTAATCCTCACTGAACCCATCACCTTCTTCTTGGCTTAGATCACACTCACTGAGTACCGCCTCACTGAATGGAGAACCTTTCTTCTTAGGCTCGGTCTAAGCATCCTGAAGATGACTCACTGAGTTACTGTTCACTTAGTGACTTGATTACTCTTAAGGGATTTTACGTTCAAATCCTTGTAAGAGGAAGATTGGGGAATTCAGTGACACAACATGCTTTGTAGCATGCCAGAAACTTGTTTTTTAAGTAAACCATCTAGATGCTTGACCCAATTTTGTTCATAATTTATTTTATGTTTTATATAAAGGCATGAATTATATGTTAAAAATTTTCAATAACATTATCAGAATATCCTAATTTAATTTATTTGATTATCAAGAAAAAAAAAATATTCTGTTACCCTCTATTATAAATTATGTCATTTCATTTTCAGATACAATCCATTTATCTTTTTGCATTATTCTATATACTGTAATAAAAAAAAGTCACGGAATCACGTACTAATAAATTAACACTATATTTTTACATTAATCTAAATTTTATCGTGAAAAACCTATAATAAAAAACATTGAACAAAAAGTAGGTGCACGTATGTAGTAACTTTGTGCAAGCGTTGCATTACAATATATCTAATATTCTACTAATACGGTACTTGAACATATAACTTTTTCTTTTATCATCCATTTATATTCATTTATCATATGAAATATTATATAGAAATATAAAACTACAACCCTTATACAAAAATATATACATTTTCATAGGATCTTACGATCCCGATCCGATCCTAAAATCACCATCTTGCAAAGCCGAAAACGATCCTAAGTAGGATTCCGATCCTGACAACCTTGCAAAAACTATAAAATGCAAATAAAAACATAAAAAATTATTTTGTCATGTCAATACCATGGGTATTAAAAGAAGTATTGGTGGTATGAGTTTGGATCAAATAAGAATAAATATTAAAATAAGAATGATAAGAATAAATCACAACCACTCATTTTAGATGCACATACAAAAATAGATGCATCTATCCTTAAATTTCTCTCTCTCATTTGAAATGTGTGGCTAGAAATTCTTCTTATTCTTCTTATTTTAGTTTTTCTTCTTACCGAATCGCTTCCTTTAGTGGTATCATCATTACGGATACGTTACTGTGATATCTTAAACTTCACACTAAAGTACAAGAAAAAAACCTTGAAGGCTGACTATCCATATTTCATCAAAATTGATAGATGGATATCTACAAACAAATGAGAGAAGAAGTAAAACATAGCCACAATTCAATTTTTAACATAAAATCATTAAAATCCTAAATCTAAAATTTCCTTCAAATTGCTAGCCTATGGCATGCTTTTCTTGAAATAAATCATCAGTTTGACTCAACCACGCGGATCACTTCGTGAAGCGCAGTAAAATTTTGCCCGCTTATACTATAGCTAATTGAGCTTTAAATACACATGCAAGTTCTATTGTCGACGGGACTTATTTGTAATTTAGTAAGCTCTGCGGTGCTTGCGGATGTTCATAATAATTAATTCAAATCCTATATTCGAAAAAAAAAAATAAATAAATAAAAAAAAAAAAAAAAAAAACAACTATGAGTAGGGAAAAAGAACAAATATGGGTTTCAAGGGACATCGTTGAGGACTCGTGAAAACGAGTCGAGCCGCTCGTGAAAAGCTCAAGGTCGGATCGGTAAGAAGTTCGAATGAGTCGAGCCTAAACGAGCTCGAGCCTAAGTTTAGGCTCATTTTATAATCAAGCTCGAGCCCGAGCTCTATGTGAAAAACTAGAAGGGGGGTTGAATAGTTTTACCGGTTTTTTGTTTAATTATCTTTTGAAACTTTCCGTTTAATCAAAGATATGAACACAAACACAATATAAAACATGCAAGTATAAAGAAAGAAACGATCAAACCACAACACGAGTATTTTTTTTTTTGGGTAAAAGGTCAACGACCCGGTAAATATATTATCCAAAAAACGTTTAAGTACAATGGAATGTGGTTGAAATACCACATTAACCTCAAGCACAGGCGCTTGATAAACAAGTGTTTATGACATGCCATAAACACAAACCAAACCTAGCTAATAACAAAGTGTCAAACTAGGTATAATAACAAGATAAAACATGAGATGCGAACATCCCACATCCACCCAGCAGCACGAACCGCACGAAACGTTGAAGTACTTAGGATGAGGGTGAAATCCCTCACCTCAGTCCCAAAGGACACTTACATCGACCATGGTCATCAACTTGAAGTATAGTTCACAAGTTTCACACAACGGTTGGTGAAAGACTATAAAACCACGGATAGAGCAGCAAGCAGAAACTTGCTCCAAGAGTGTATGTTGAGATGCTAAACCAGACTCCAATAAGACCAGCCAACGATAATAACACACTACCACAGTAGCAGCCTCTATCCATAAACAAGATACAAGCCACTAATTCCATAAGGTCACGATCAAAAAAGAAGAATGTAGTACGGACCCAATCAATGATAGTAAGAACGAAAGGTTTTTGAACAAGAGTACCTTCAAACTTAACTTCCAAATCGAGCAGCTACACCTTGATCAAACAGTAGCACTCAACATAACCATGACATAATTCGGTAGACCAAAAATCTGCTTAAATGCATAGAGATTCAGAATGCAAACCATTGACACCGCAACCAGCCATAGACAAAACAAGGGTTATACCAACCCTACCATTCAATACCACAACCAGATGCAAGACTTCCCAATACAACCAAGACTTCCAAGAAGAAAAGTAATGGTTCATTACGTGACATGAAGCCACTAGTCGCAATAAACATACCAATAGGGCTATACGAACCCTAACTTGAGACCAAACAGAAAACACTCAAAGCTCCACCCACATGCAATCAATATTCCACGCAACACAAAGTCACGCACAAAACCCCAGCACTCAACACCAATATCGATCATCATGTATAGGGCCACACATAAGGTTAACGAAACTAACTGACATAATACACATCATTGCAGCAGCAACAATAGCAACGAACAAAACCATTCGGTTAATAAAGTCTCGAAACCCTAACTAACACACGAAATAGCCAAATCAATTAGTGATGATGCTCATAAACGTAGCATCATTAGAGGAAACCCAACACCCAAATCGATCAATAGCAGACTTCAAGACACTACACTCTCTCTTAAACCCACTTCCCAAATAACTCCAAGAACATAAGAACCCTAAAAGGGTACCAGCAATATAACGTCCATTAGATAATATAAACGAAACCCTAAAAGTAGGGTTCCATACAACAGTGAAGCACCATAACGATCAAATAAAAACGAAACCCTAATAATAGGATTCCATATTGCATTAACGCACATCAGCATCATCACCGAACCGAAATCCATCCTGAAAAAAGGTATTCGCTATAGAAGCACATCAGGATGAATGAAAAACCGACACCCAAAATAGTAGATCGATTTAATAATCCCATAAGGGATATCAAACCGACATGAATGATATAAAGTAGGCAGAAGTACACAAAGGCCGATTAACCCAACCCTAAAGAAACGATTACAATGATAACCTCAGATCAAGAGGATTAACATGAAACCGATTAAAAAAGAAGAATAGTTAGGGTTTTTTCAAGCTCGCCACCCCTTAAATAAATCCACAACCCTAAACTCAATTGCATACCAGAAAAATGAGGAACGTTTAGTAGTAGAGAGGCGAATTTAGAGGCTGGAATTGGCCAGATGTGAAGGAAGGGGTGGCGGCTGGTAATCGCCCATAGTTGAGAGAGAACTTAGGGTTTCCCCATACCACAACACGAGTATTTATCGTGGTTCGGCTACAAGGACTCTTTTTCCTTGCCCTACGTCCACACCCCGAGTATCCAACTCGAGAGTTTCTTTCACTAGTCAACAAACTCCTTTCACCGGCGGAGAAAACCTTACACGTCGCTTACACGATTACCGACACTAAGCTAGATGTCGAGTTCTTTTACAAGGGTACAACCACTCCCGTTTAGTTCTTTTACAAGGGTACAACAACTCCCGTCACACTATGTATTTTAAGGCCTAAAATACTAACCGATCACAACTGAAAACACACAATCAAATGAAGTGTAAACTACAGAAAGTCTACACGATGCTAAGCTAACAAGTCTTGCAACGTTGTGTTGAATACTTGTAACTTTATATGAACTTGTGAACTTCTTTGCTACAAAAGTAACTTCACACAAAATGAAATGTTAAAGGGTTAGATGAATGATATGAATGTGTGTGTGTGTAAAATGTAATAGGAAGTGATAGAGCAAAATTCTAACAAATGGCTTGGTATTTATAGCAAGACCTTCTGCAGCACTGGCGGATAGAATGCTTCCAAAAATGTGTAAGAGCTTATGGGAAGTCAAACACACAAACTTACCATAAATGCATGATGTGATGTTAACATTTACTATATTAAGAAATATGTAAATGTAATGTTTTTTCTATTTTAAGAAATATAAAAAGTTGTGTTTTATATGAAATGTAAATGTAGCAAATGTCTAATTATGTAAGTCTTTAAACTCAAATTATGTTTTACAAAAAACTAAAGTTTACACTTTGTCGTTAACAAAACTTAGCAAAGATCGTAAAATATAAATAACGTTTTTAGGCGATATTTGTATTAACAATCTCCCCCTTTTTGTTGATGACAAAACATAAACTTTGTTTTTAAGTAACTCACAAATTTTAGTGTTAAGACTTAAAAAGAAATGTTATATTAAACTTGTTTTACTTAAGAGATGAAAATCATTTTAAGTTTATATATGTTTCTCCCCCTTTTTGTCGAAACAAAAAGAAGAGTAGCGAAGCGGAACAATGCACTTGCTCCCCCTTAGTCGATACTCCCTCTAAAAGGAGTGCCAAGATGGGAAACATGGATTTTGAACCTATAAAAAAATGGTTAGTTGGTGATAATGACACATAATCAAGCTTGTAGTCACCACACTATATGAGAATATAAGCAACCACAAGCACAACTCATATATGATCAACCACCAATGCAAATAAGAAAGTAGTAAAAGATGTCATTTCAAGTAAAGTTTGAATTTATAAAAGTCAAAGACAAGAAATGAAAAGTATCCTCCTATTTCTAAAAATAAAAAAATAACCAAGAAACAAAAGAAAAGAAAATCCTACTTCTATAAGTAGAAGTTATTCAACACCTCCTAAATGGGGCAAAAGGCCTCCAAACATGGTCTAGGATTTGTTTGGGTGGGAAAGAGCATCCAAACGCTCGATGATGTGTTGTATGGCAAAGCGGGTTTCATCTTGAAATTGGTGAAGCAACATGTTGATGCTTTCACCTATGTTGACCATTTGCGCACATTGTGAGCAAACATGGTGATGAGTGGATGGAAACGGGTCGTTTGATGATGGTGGTGGTTGTGTGTTGTTGTTGGTTTCTTGGGTGGAGGATGGGTTTGGTATGGAGTCAAGCAAGGTCGTTTGAAATTCCATTGCGTGATGGAGGTGATTTTCGACCATGCTTTGAATTTCCTCATAAGAAGGAAAGAAAGACTCAAAGGATTGGGATTGAGAATGTGGTGGAGTTGGGTGATCATGGTTTTCAAAGTTAGGTTCTCCATATAGAGGACCATGGATATCATTGAAGATAGGGTGAAACAACAATGGTTTTGGGTGGTGGTACTCTTGTTGCGGTGGTTGGTTGTGTTCAAAAGGCTCATTATGGTCATGCAATGGCCTTGGGTTTTCATTTGTCAAAGGTGGTGGATTTGTTGATCTTGGTGTAAGATCGTTGAGATCTTGTACAAAAGGATGTGGTGATGTTGGAGGAGACCCAAATAACTCCATTGGTTCAAGTTTAGGTAATGTTGATGGTGATGGAGTTTTGGATGTTTGGATTGGTGCACTTGGTGGAGTTGGGTAAATGGGTGATTTTGTGGGTGGTGGAGTAGTGAGCTTATTAGGTCCTTTGGGTGATGGAGATGGAGATGCAAGGTTTAGAAAATGTTCATTTTTTATGGGTGACGAGAATTCATCCGAGGATGAAGAACTTAAGTTGATTGTGTGGTTTGACCATAGTGGTTTGACACTTATGCGGACGGTTCTCCGAATGGGTCGAGATGGTTGAGAGGTGATTGTTGACTTTGTCATTGTTAAAATGGTTGATAAGAGGTTTAGGATCAGAGATTGTGATGGTGATGGTGTGATTTGAGGGTGTTCTAAGATGGTTAAATTTATAGAGGTGAAGAAGTATGGGAAGGAGTGTTTGGATTTGATGTTTAACCATACAAAAATGGAGGTTGCTAATGATTTGGAAGACTAATGAGGGTTGTCAAATCATTGAAGTCAATCCAATGAAAATGGTGAAGGAAGAAGACAAAGATTTGCACTAAATGCTTAGTGGTTTTGGCAAATTGGTTGAAGGTATATGTTTCACGGATTGCAAGGAACCTTTGGAAGGGTTCCTTCCTTTATGGGTGAAGGTTCCTTGAGGTGGTTATGGCTAAGTTTGAAATTTGGTGGGAAATGGTTTTCTATGAGTTATAGAGGATGAGAAAGACCCTAATGTGCTTAACAAATAATAGGCAATGTGTTTCTATCTAAAAAGGATGATTTGTTGTTGAGTGGAAGTTGAAATGTCGAGAATAAAAAAAATTGCAGGTTTACTGGCGGAACCCTGAGATAACACAGGCGGAACCCATCTGAGGGTTTCGTCTGATCCGTTGGGCCATTTTCTGGAATTCCAGAAAAATACACTGGCGGAACCCTTTCTAGGGTGCCGCATGTTCCGCCAGGCCTGAAAAACAAGGCAGTCCAAGTTTTTGACCCGCGAGACGATTTTCAAATTTTTCGAAAACTCCAAAAAGCAAAAATATAATTCATATCTGGTTAGGAAATGCAAAAATTGGACATGTAAACACGCATGCCATTGGACTTTGACCGGGGGCTAGCGAATTTCACTATACTTAGTGAAATTTTCATAAACTTGAAAATTTGACAACATGCCAAATGTTGTCTTCCTGCATCATAGTTAGTTCATACATGTTCCAAATTGTACGAAATATCCTACCAATACACAAATTCATAACACACATTGTTTAAACGACCAAATTGTTCAAATAGCACCTTGTGCCAAACACTCCTACACACCCGCTCTCATTGACGGTCAATCTTCTTCTTGAGCTTTCCAAGGAATCTCCTGAGATTTTTGAACATCCCCTTTGTTTGATTGAACTCATCTTACTCATTTGGAATATCCGGAAGTTGGGAAAGGTATTCTAGAGGTGGGAGCCTAGAGTTGGGCAAATTCTCATCTTCACTCATTGAGGATGATGATGAGGAGGTAGGAGGATGTGGACGTTTTCCTTGGGCTTTGTAGACTCTCTTATCACTTAGTGGGACAAAAGTGTGTGGAATGAGAGAGTAGTCTATGCGAAGACCTCTAGGAGTTGGTGGAATGGGAGAGATAAACCTAAAGAGACGGGTCAAGAGCATTCCATACGGCATAGCCGTTGTGCCTTGCACGGGAATGTCGGCCATTCTATTGCCCATGTAGTAGGCAAGGTTGAAGGGTTCCCTAACGGACAAGAAGTAGAGCATGTAGCAAAGGCAAACATTGATATGATCCCGGTTTCCTATGGTGCTAATGACATTAGCTCTAAGGAGTTCTTCCCATTTCTTGAATTGGGGCTTGAGTTCATTGAGTTCCATACCATATGGGTCCTTGTCGACCTCATTTCCCGTACGGGTTCTCCTAGTGGTGGTGGTCCTAATGAAAAGGTGGTCACGAAGTTCATCCTTGGACACAAGAGGGGTATCATATGGATGGATTCGGTCAATGAGTGTGTCAAGAGTTGAGAGGGAATGCTTGTCGGAGTAGATGCAAGTACCACAGTTTGGGACACCTAGGGTTTGAGCAAATTCCTCGAGAGTAGAGGAGTATTGATGACTAGTAGCCCTAAAGTTAATAGACATGCGGCCATACTCATCCGTGGAGAGAGTGACGGATGCATAGAATTCTACAAATAAACCCAGGACAAATAGGCTCATCGATTTCTAAGAGACAATCAAAGTTGATGGTTGCAAGTTCCATAGGTAGGTTTGTACCTTCTATGAAGGATGGGTCAATGGTTCTACCTTCGTAGACATAACGCTTTTCTAAGGCTTTGAAAACTTCGATTTGAGTTGGAGTAAGACCTTTGGTTTTGTGGTGTTTGGGTAGGTACTTAATGGTGTCCTTGTGGTCGTAATGGGTTAGAGGAGGCATGATGATTCCTAGAAAAACAAAATTTCACATTTAAGTCTAAGTAAACAACTATAAAGATGTGGATGTTCTAGTGTGTGCCTATATGAAAACAATGTGGATGTGCGGTTGTCTTGACTCATTTTGATGTTTAAAACGTTTTATAATGCAAGTTTTGTTATAAACCAAAAGATAACCCAAATGCTCCTAGTTCAATGTAGCTTCATTTGAATGTACCCGAAAATACATATTAGTTATGTATTCCCTTTAGCATTCAAGAGACATTATGGAAGTGATGTTTTAAACATAACGTTTTTATTTTGTATTCACAATGTGAGATGAAAAAATATTTGTCCTATTTGTGAGAAATTTTTGCAAAAACTTGACATGGGGTGTTTTAGCAAACATGTTTATAACTAGTAACAATGCAATTTAACTATGGGGAACATGATTAGTTTTGTTAAACACCTAATTTCATGCATGAGTTTCTCAAGTTAATGCATAACCCCAAGCTTTTGTTTTTGTGCAAAAATAGAATTCCTAGACTCAGATCAGGAGTGTAATCATGTTTAGAATACTTACAATGATGATTGATGCGCAATGTGAATGAAGGAAGGACCAAAAATTCGTAGGTGTAGATGAATGGTGAAGTGAATAGTAGCAGTTTGGAAGTGGTGGTATGAGATAATGGGTGTTTGGTTTAATATAAACAAAGAAAAAGTTCTGCGGATACGGCGGAACCAAAAAGAGGTTTCCGCCCGTTGTGGCTGAGGGTTCCGCCGACACTGCTGAGAGAGAAATAAAAAACAAGTTGATTTGTTTTGATTTTTGTGATTTTTGTCTAATGTTTAGAACTACAATGTAGGTTCCATGAGTCCTAGTCCTAGCCTGAGAAGGTTAAAAGGTTCTCGTTTAAGAGGTTTTGTGAGAATGTCGGCTATGTTGTCTTCGGAAGAAACTTTCTCAATTGAGATGTTTCCTTTTTGAACGTTATCACGAAGGAAATGATGACGGATTTCAATATGTTTGGTACGAGCATGTTGAACTGGATTTTTGCTAAGATCAATGGCTCCTTTGTTGTCACAAAGAATGGTGATGTCGTTAAGTTGAATTCCGTAGTCGACAAGAGCTTGCTTCATCCAAAGAGCTTGTTGACATGCCTTTCCGGCCGAAACGTATTCAGCTTCCGTTGTTGAGATAGCGAGAGCCGTTTGCTTCTTAGAGAACCATGAGGTGAGACAATGTCCAACAAAAGTACAAATACCACTTGTGCTTTTTCTATCAACATAGTCACCGGCATGATCCGAGTCGGCATACACTATGGTGTCTATTCCCGTTCCTTTGGGATACCATAAACCTAAATGTGTAGTGCCCTTAATATATCTAAAAATCCTTTTAACGGCTTCAAGATGAGTTGTCTTAGGATCTTCTTGAAAACGAGCACATAGAGTCATAGACAAACACTAAACATAATGTCGGGTCTACTAGCCATTAGGTAAAGTAGACTTCCAATCATACCTCTATATTTAGTGCTATCTACGGATTCACTTTCCTCATCCTTGATGAGTTTTGTTTCCGTGGACATGGGCGTTTTGATTGGTTTTGAATCTTCTAGACCAAATTTCTTAAGCATGTCCTTAATATATTTAGATTGGTTAAAGAAGATACCATCTTCTAGTTGTTTAATTTGGAGTCCTAAGAAAAAGTTAAGTTCTCCCATCATACTCATTTCAAAGTCGTCATGCATGATTTTTGAGAAATCGTTGCATAATTCTTGACAAGTTGATCCGAATATAATGTCATCAACATAGATTTGGACTATAATAATATGTGAACCTTTCTTCTTAGTGAAGAGAGTATTATTGACTAAGCCCATGGTATACCTATGGTAAACTAGGAAGGTTTTAAGTCGGTCATACCATGCTTTTGGAGCTTACTTAAGTCCGTAAAGAGCCTTTTTAAGTTTGTAAACATGGTTAGGTTTTTCAAAATCGATGAAGCCCGGTGGTTGAGCAACATACACTTCTTCATTTATAAACCCGTTTAAGAATGCACTTTTGACGTCCATTTGAAAGAGTTTAAAATTGTGTGCACATGCATATGCAAGTAAGATTCCAATTGACTCGAGCCTAGCAACCGGAGCAAAAGTTTCATCGTAGTCAATGCCTTCTTGTTGATTATATCCTTAAGCTACTAGCCTAGCTTTGTTTCTAGACACAATTACATTTTCATCCATTTTATTATGAAAGACCCATTTTGTTCCAATTATTGTTTGACTCTTTGGTTGAGGAACTAATGTCCAAACATCATTCCAAACAAATTGGTTTAACTCTTCTTGCATGGCTATTACCCAAGACTCATCTTTAATGGCTTCATTAATGTTTTTCGGTTCAATGGTTGATACGAAACAAAAGAAGTTGCTTTCATTTTGAACTTTTGATCTTAGTGTTCTTTCGTTAATGTTTCCTATGACACCATCTAATGGATGACTTTTAGATTCTTTGACATTGACAAATTCTTTGTTTGATAGTTCATCTTCCTTGTCATTACCTAAGATCTCTTGACTTTCTATTGGTTGGCTTTCAACTAAGTCATCATCTACCAAAGGTGATGTCTTAGAGGGAGGTGGACTCTCGTCGAATGTTACGTTCAACGATTCCTCGACTCTTAAGGTTTCTTTGTTCAAAACAATGTAAGCTTTATTATTTTGTGAATATCCAAGAAATACACCTTCATAATACTTTGGGTCAAATTTGGTGAGATAATCCTTGGTGTTAAGAATAAAGCATTTACTCCCCAACACTCTAAAGTATCCTAATGTAGGCTTTTTACCTTTATATAGTTCATAAGGAGTTTTATTCAAAAATGGTCTAATTAAGACTCGATTTAAAATGTACGTTGATGTGTCAACGGCATTACACCAAAACTTTTGTGGAATGTTTTGTTCATTAAGCATTGTTCTACTCATCTCTTGCAAAGTCCGGTTTTTACGTTCTACTACACCATTAGATTGAGGAGTACGTGGAGCCGAAAAGTTATGAGTAATACCATTTTTATCACAAAAGTTTCCAAATTGAAATTCATTATCAAATTCACGACCGTGATCCGTTCTAATAGACACAATACTAGACCCTACTTGATTTTGAATTTTCTTACTTAGAATCTCAAATTTATCAAAAGCTTCATTTTTACTTTTCAAAAATTTTGTCCAAGTATATCTTGAGTAATCATCTACTATGACCAAAGTATAGAAGTTACCTCCATAACTTTGTATAGCGGATGGACCGAACAAATCCATATGCAAAAGTTCTAGACACCTAGATGTAGAAACCAAGTTTTTAGCCTTATGGCTACTATGGACTTGTTTACCGATTTTGCAAGCGTCACAAAAGTGTTGGTCATATTTCAACTTGGGTAGGTTTCGAACTAAGTCTTTGGAGGAGCGGTTTTGAATTAGTCTCATGTTAGCGTGTCCTAAACGTCTATGCCATAAAGTTGAAGATTCATCTAATGAAGTAAGACAAAGTTTGTCTCTAGATGAATGATCCATCTTCATGACATACACGTTGTTCTTAAGAAAACCTTTGGCAATGGTAATGCCATCTTTAAGTATTTTACTTCCATTTTCACTAAAAAGGACATTATACTTATTACGGCAAAGTTGACTAATACTAAGGAGATTAAAACCTAAGTTATCAACATGAGCTACATCATCTATAAAAAGAGAGTCATGAGAGATTGTACCTTTTCCGATGATTTTGCTTTTAGCTTTACTACCAAAAGTAACATTAGCTCCATCACATTTGTGATAAGTTGAGAAGAGGCTTTTTTTACCCGTCATGTGCCTTGAACAACCGTTATCTTTAATCCATTCATTCGGTTCCAAACATACTTTGAGGCACACCTATTTTATGAAAAACACTCAAACATTTGGTCCTCAATTTCTCATGGGTCCATTTTGGTTAAACATACCATTAACTTGGTCCAAGTATGAAAATAGAACATAAGGGTTCCATGACATGTAATTTGGAGTTTGGTGATGTCCAGGAGTGTTTTGGTTCCAAACATGTTGGTAGTTTGGTCGTGTGTTGTAGTTACTCTTTGGAAAGGGGCGTTTGGGCTCAATTTCGAGTTTAAGCTCTTTACATGATTTGCACGATGTGTCAATACCTTTACTCTTTTCTAATCTCTTAACTTTTTCTTTTAACTCATAAACTTCATTTTCTAAAAGCTCCTTTTTAGTTTTCAAAAATTTATTTTTGTTTATGATTTTTAAGCTTAATTCACAAAGTTTGTTATATTCTTTTTGTAAGGTGTCATCATCAATAGAAGAATAAGATGAGTCGGAGAGTACCTCATTTGAGTCGTGAGCCATGAGAGCAATTTCATCATTCTTTGGCTCATCGTCATCTTCTTCATAGTCACTCCATGCACCACCTACAAAAGCTTGTTGAGACTTGCTTTTGGGTGGTTTTGGACATTCTCCTATGAGATGACTTGTGTCTCCACACATAAAGCATTTCCTTTCAACCTTTCCTTTCCTATCATCACGATCTTTTCAGAAGGTTTTCTTGTCATCTTTAGGTTGCCTTACAAACTTCCCTCGTCTACGAAAGAACTTCTTGAAGTCTCTAACGGCCATGGCATATTCTTCATCATCACTATCCGAAGTAGATTCTTCATCATCACTTGATTGGACTCTAGCTTTCAAGGCAATGGACTTAATCTTTTCTTTCTTGCCTTTAACTATTTCCGAATCTTTTTCTATTACCATTTCATGAACTTTGAGGTTTCCAATTAGTTCGTCAAGTGACATGATTGAAAGATCCTTGGATTCTTCAATTGCCGTCACTTTTGCTCTCCACTTCGGATGGAGTGCTCTAAGGAATTTCCTGACAAAATTTTTGCTACAAAAAGATTCATCAAGTGCTTTAAGTGAAGTAATAATAGTGTTAAACCTAGCAAATGCACTATCAATAATCTCATCTTCGGAAATAACAAATTGTTCATATTTTTGAACAAGAAGATCAATTTTGTTATCCTTAACTTGTGAGTTTCCTTGATGAGTGACTATTAAAGATTGCCAAATTTATTTGGCGGTTTTACACATAAAGACTCTTTCATATTCTTTCTTAGGCAAAGCATTGTAAAACATCATTTTAGCTTCATTATTTTTAGCAATCAATTTCTTTTGATCTTCATCTTTACTATTCATAGCTATATTATCACCATCAATAATTATATACCATAAATCTATATCTTTAGATTTAACGTAAGTTTTAAAACGGTTTTTCCAATATATAAAACCATTTGCTTCAAAAAGTGGTGGTCTTTGCATAGATTGCTGATGAGGCGAAAAATGAACCGTTTTTAGGGGGTCATTTAAGCCCGAAGTCGAGATTATTTGATCAAATATTGCCCTAAATCGTTACTTTTGTCATTTTAGGTACTTTTGGAGTGAAATCTGGAAAAGGAAACATTTTGGACGTTTTTGGAGCATAAAAGTGAAGAAAACGGCAACGTCTTAATTTTCCTTGCTGGGAAGAGTACCTGACGACGTCAAGAGTTTCCAAGTGACGGCGTCAAGAGTCACAAAAGAGGTGGAAGTGGAAGATACATGTGACGGTCCAGAGTATTTTGTGCATTAGAGATGACGGCGTCACCTAGGCCGTCATGGTCCATTTGTTAGTGACGGCCCAGAAGAAATTCCTACATGACAGCGTCAAAATCAGATCTAGGTAATACGATTTCATTATAGGCGGCGAGTTGACGGCGTCACAAAATCCTTCTTAACGCCGTCACCCTGTATTATCTATATATAGTTTTCCAAATTTCATTCATTAGTGTGCAACTTTGAGGGAAAAACCCTAGGTCAAATTTTTCCATCTTTTTCAAGGGTTTCAACCCTTTGAATCTTTCATGTCAATTTGAGATAAGTAATCTTTCATTTCAATCAATATGTCTATGTGTTGCTTCAATATATCTTACACTTGTCTTCAATTTAACATGCTCGGCTAGATTTCTTTTGTGTTTGCTTAGATGTAGTGAAACCTAGATGTTAATTATGGGTTGATTGTTTGTTTATAGTTGTTACGGATGATTGTATTCGATGTTAGGCTTAAGAAAACTGGCAGACTTCCATTGGTAACTTGCTTGAACGTCTTAAGAAACATGATCGGAGGTGTACTACGATATTTGGTTGTATTTAATGCGTAGGAGAAGTCTAATGATCCCATGTTAGGAGCTTCTGACGGGTCGACATAGGAGTGAAGTAGGATCCTATAGAGTTAGGGAATATTGTACACGGCCCTACGACTAGTATTAAGGAATATGACCCGTCATCCATGCAATTGTAACAAGCTATCAACCTGTAAAAGATATCTAGGGAGTAATGAAACCTAAGTAAACACAACTTTCCCTATCATAGTTTACACCACACTAGTATAATTAGTTTAATTTTTATTTCTGTTATTTTATTTTGATTGCATTAGTAGTTATTGGGTTAGTTGGCTAGCAACTAATTCCGCCCACTCTTCCAAAACCCGAGATTTTACTTGCTTTCATAAAATATACAATAAAAAAAGAATCATCCCTCACCTCTAGACCTAGTTTAGGAGGCTTTCTAATCCTAGCGACACTATTCCTGAGTTGAACGATCAATCCCTCGGTACTTGTCACTATACTATACTACAACGATCAGGTACACTGCCTGGTGGGGGTTGTAAGCTTCTCGAGATCCCTCGAGAGGTAAAGCCTGGTGCGATTCCCACGTATCAAGTTTTTGGTGCCGCAGCCCAGGGAATAGTTATTGTCTAGGTTAGGCTTTCTTTTTATTAGGTCTACTTGCTAGATTCCTTTCTAGTAAGATTTTATTTTTTATTTTTAGGTTTTCTTTAGTCTATCTTATTTCTTCGTGTCTTTGTTCGTAACCTTTACCATCCGACATCATGGAAGGTGGTAACATCTTTGAACACATAAACCCACCACAACAAAACCACCAAAAAAACCCACCATTAGCAAACCAACCTCTTAGGCCCCGAACATTAGGAGAGTATTCCCGTCCTAGCCACCAAGGCTATCGAAACACTATTGAGCTCACTCAAGGAGTCAATGTGTCCCCCTTGCGATCCGACACCATCCGGTTGGTGCAAAGCGGATGTGCATTCCATGGACTTCGTTCCGAAGATCCTAATCAACATCTCAAGGACTTCCTTAAAATCGTAGATTCTATAAACCTTGATGTTACAACTAGAGAGTCGACCCGATTACGCCTATTTCAATTTTCTCTACGTGATCAAGCTAGTCAATGACTTGAACGTTTTCCCGCGGGATCCATCACCTCTTGGGATGATCTCACGTCTCGTTTCCTTGCTCAATTTTTCCCACCGGGGAAAACTGCGATGCTTAGAAATGATATCCTTATGTTCCAACAACGTCAAGGTGAAACCTTCTATGAAGCATGGACTCGTTTCAAGGACTTACTCCAAAAAGTCCCTCACCATGGTATAAATCTTTGGCTATTAGTTCAAATCTTCTATGATTATGTCGACTTTCACATTAAACGCACCAAGAGTTATGGGAAGTTACTCATGTTATAAACTCGGCTAGGAATCTTGGGAAACTATCGATGAGCTTGCTTTCGACAATCAAGAGTTATGGGAAGTTACTCATGTTATAAACTCGGCTATCAACGCAATCTCGACACCTGGAGAAACCAATCAAATCTTCGAAGAACTCCTGTGCAAACTTGAGACAAATGTTGATTATCTCATGGAAAAACAAAAGAGGCCTTTGAGTCCTAGACGGGCAACAGTCAATTCGGTCTCAAATACGATTCCGACACCGTTTTCTGAGTCACCTTCTAGAGAAAATGTCGAAACCTTTCAAAATTATACTCCACCTTATTCACCTCCTCAAAGCCTTAGCCCGGAATTCGAAGCTCGAATGAGAGAGTACATGGCAACCCATTCTGAGCGGCTTGCTAAATTCGAGGAAGCTATTTATAAACAAAAGGAGGAGATGCAAGAGAAAATGAAGGAGATGATGAGCCTAGTGGAAGAATACGCTAACCAAAAGACCCCAGAAATGATGTTACTAAAAAGAAAGCGCTACCCCCACTACCCGATTTGTTAATTCTATCACAATTGTCCACAAGGATAATGAGGAAAAGGAAACCCTTAGTGAACAAATCATTGAGGAACCGCCAAAATCCCAATCACTAGGTTACTACCTAAAACATGATATAAATGAGAATACCATAACAAATTGGATAAAGGGTGACGGGCGTAACCAATCCTCCAAGCAGGTTTCAAAGAAGGAGAAAGAGGGGGAAGATGAGTATGATACATTACCTGGGGGACCGGTATTCGAGAAACTACTTGTACAAAAAGTAGCTACTAAGCAGATGGCTTGTGGGAACTTTGAGATACCAGCCAGTATTGGGAATTTGCAATATCTGAATGCTTTCGCCGATCAAGGATCGGAAGTAAATCTTATGCCCCTAACTATTTACGCCCAACTAACCTCAGAAATGCCAGCCACCACCCGTGTTAGGCTATCTTTCGCTGGTCACTCTTATGTGTACCTCTGGGAATTGCAGAGGATGTGCTGGTCAATGTTGCAGGATTCATGTATCCCGTTGATTTCATGATCATCGATGATAAAGGAGGTGGATGAATGCCAATAATCCTTGGAGCACCATTCCTCACCACCGCAAGAGCTGTTATTAGGTATGAAAAAGGGAAATTGAGCTTAAGTCGGGGAAAAGAAAGATTAGCTTTCCCATGACCCCACGATGTGCACAAGAAACCTTAATGAAGAGAAAGCTCAAAAACAACATTGACACATCGCCTAATCATGTTCAAGAAAAAATTCTTGCATGGGAAACAAGGATCAAAAGTTACAAAGAAACTGAGCCTAAGAGAGGCAAAAGCTGCAATAAAGTTCATGTCAAGTTTGAATGTAGTCAACCGACGGAGAATCATGTACCATTCGCGAAAGGAGACCTGGTACTCTTAAGACACTCAGAGAAAACAGTACCTCCCGATAAGCCAAGTCCTTGGTGGTATGGACCATTCACAATTGAAAGCATACGCCAAGATGGGATAGCTACCTTGAGCAGTAAAGGAGGAGGGGAGGTGACTGCGAGCGTCGATCGATTGAAACACCACTACCACGATAGTGATGATCATAACTATATGGGCTACTTCATCTCTAGAGATGAGGTCACGTAGTAGCCCGTGACCTTGAGTCTAGCTACAAGACTCATAAAATAAAGAAAAGCGCTTCTTGGGAGGCAACCCATGTTTTTTGTGGTTTTTATTTGTTTGATTGTTATTTGCTTCCGTATGCATGCTTTATTTTTATTGTTGGTAGATCATGTTTCAAACTAAAATTGTGAAAATACTTTATTTTGTTGTTTAACTTCATCTTAACTTCATACAAAGGTATTCTGCAAAAGCTAATTGTAAGGGGAAACCCCAAATTTGTTTCTAAGAACGAAACTGATCTTGATTCGCCACAATATTAAATGAACATGTGTATTAGTACTTGTTAGAGTCAAATGCTTGTATCAAGTCATAATGATGTTTTGCAGGATTTTCCAGGAAGTAGGACATAAGTTTTTCCAGAAATTTTCCGGAAACTTAACATAAGGATTTCTGCAGGTCACTTCTGACGGCGTCAGGAGTTAACTCCTGACGGCGTCACGTGTAAAATTCTTGAAATTTTGCGAGTTTTGTTTTTCTAACGTAGTCTTGAAGTTTTTGTTAATTCTTTAGTTTTATAAACTCCAGGAAATCGGCAAACATTCATTCCACAAGCATTATATCTTAAATTGCTTTCTAGGACTTGTTAGTATATATAGATTGTCGCCGATTTTACGCGAGGTTGCCTTGTTTGTTTTCTCAGGTTTAACAGGTTATATAAGACAAGAAGATGATTTATATTTCTGGAAGGGAAGCTTTGAATGTTCATTTTCTTGGAGGAAGATCTAACCTTGTTACCAAACTATCCACACCGAATGAATCAGGGGAGTATTTGCTTTCATTCTTTTACCTATTTCACTTTTACATTCTTTAATTGAACATTAGGGACAATGTTCATCCTAAGTGTAAGGGGAGGGTAAATGATGATACCTTATAGGATACTATTGCGCTTGAGTTTGTTTGTTTGATGATAGGTGTGTAATAAAACTAAGAGAAATACTTGTTAGTGTAATTTTAGCGCCAAATTTAAAAAAATTTACAACATTTAGGAGTGAAACTTTAGCCTTAGCAAGCGTCTCATGGATAGGAGTCGTATGACTAGCACGAAACCGTACCATTCAGAAAACTTTTCCACCCAAATATGTGAGTGTACCGGTAGCATTTAGATTCTAGAACTTGCGTTAGTGATGCATCCCGAGACCGCTAGTGAGACTACATTCGTGTAGTAGGATTTACTACATGATAAGAGGCATTAGGATCACCCTTGTGTTAAACCCGTATCATAATTACTTGACCATTTAAGTCATATCATTTGACTAGTAAAGTCAATTAATTTTTCCCACACCTTAGCGTTGTACTCATTTTTAGTACACGAAACCCCTAGTACACCCCTCCGAGCCTATCTTTTCGTTTCTAACTTTAAGCATTTTACTTAAAGGAAGAATTTGTTACAACCCACCCAAATGTGCAACCAAATCGCCTTAGCCTTCCGTGTATGCACTCATCTTTAGTGCATTATTGTTACATGTTTAAACCCTTAGTTAATTATCTAATTGATTACATGGTTGCTAAGTCGAGTCATATCTTGTACATATTGTTTTGGGACGATTGGGACTCATGGGTAAAGTACTTATGTTATGGAGTAATGGGGAAGAACATCATATATTACCCCCATATGTGCATTAATCTTAAAAAGTACTCCAAGTGTTTTGATTATCTTGATTCGAGTCATTAGATTAGTTTATTGTAAAGTATGTAAAAATTCAAGTGTAAAGGGAATGTACATTCCCTATGATGTATTATTTTGGATGGTAGTGTAAGAGTGTATGCACAAAAAAAAAATCGAAAAATCAAGAAAAAGAAAAAAATAGAAAAAGAAAAGAGAAAAAAACATACGGACTACCATCCCGTTTCATTCTATGTTAATTTTATGTTTTTGTTATTTTTGATTAATTAGCTTAAGTCGAGTCGAGTCTTGGCTTGGCAACGCCTTATTGTACATGTAATTAACCAAGATGATTAACTCGCCACCCGTAAATATTGCCTTTATCCAACAAAACCGTGTATTCCATATCCCTACACCTAACGTTATAACCCTTTGAAAGACCTCTTTGATAGTTTATCCTAGGTGCTTATGCCAAGTGGTGGAGGTTTGATCCTTTCCCAAGCCTATGGTAATCTATTTGCTATGACAGGTAGTGAGAGATGTTTTCCATTTCCATAATGTGATATATACTTTATTACAACCGATAGATGTGAGTATCTAAACACTATTTGTGAGGTGCTAGTGTATGACCTCCGTGCTTGTCTTTGGTCTTTAGTGAAACGATTATTTGTTGTAATTACTTTAATATTAGTGTTAAATGACCCCTAACTTGTATTTTGATTAGAATAAAAGCGCATTTGCTTGAGGACAAGCAAATCTCAAGTGTAAGGGTATTTGATGAGGCGAAAAATGAACCGTTTTTAGAGGGTCATTTAAGCCCGAAGTCGAGATTATTTGATCAAATATTGCCCTAAATCATTCCTTTTGTCATTTTAGGTACTTTTGGAGTGAAATCTGGAAAAGGAAGCATTTTGGACGTTTTTGGAGCATAAAAGTGAAGAAAACGGCAAAGTCTTAATTTTCCTTGCTGGGAACAGTACCTGACGGCGTCAAGAGTTTCCAAGTGACGGCGTCAAGAGTCACAAAAGAGGTGGAAGTGGAAGATACACGTGACGGCCCAGAGTATTTTGTGCATAGGAGATGACGGCGTCACCTAGGCCGTCATGGTCAATTTGTTAGTGACGGCCCAGAAGAAATTCCTACATGACGGCGTCAAAATCAAATCTAGGCAATACGATTTCATTATGTGCAACTTTGAGGGAAATACCCTAGGTCGAATTTTTCCAGCTTTTTCAAGGGTTTCAACCCTTTGAATCTTTCATGTCAATTTGAGATAAGTACTCTTTCAATTCAATCAATATGTCTATGTGTTGCTTGAATATATCTTACACTTGTCTTCAATTTAACATGCTCGGCTAGATTTCTTTTGTATTTGCTTAGATGTAGTGAAACCTAGATGTTAATTATGGGTTGATTGTTTGTTTATAGTTATTACGGATGATTGTATTCGATGTTAGGCTTAAGAAAACTGGCAGACTTCCATTGGTAACTTGCTTGAACGTCTTAAGAAACATGATCGGAGGTGTACTACGATATTTGGTTGTATTTAATGCGTAGAAGAATTCTAATGATCCCATGTTAGGAGCTTCTAACGGCTCGACATAGGAGTGAAGTAGGATCCTATAGAGTTAAGGAATATTGTACACGACCCTACGACTAGTATTAAGGAATATGACCCGTCATCCATGCAATTGTAACAAGCTATCAACCTGTAAAAGATATCTAGGGAGTAATGAAACCTAAGTAAACACAACTTTCCCTATCATAGTTTACACCACACTAGTATAATTAGTTTAATTTTCATTTCTGTTATTTTATTTTGATTGCATTAGTAGTTATTGGGTTAGTTGGCTAGCAACTAATTCCGCCCACTCTTCCAAAACCCGAGATTTTACTTGCTTTCATAAAATATAAAATAAAAAAAGAATAATCCCTCACCTCTAGACCTAGTTTAGGAGGCTTTATAATCCTAGCGACACTATTCCTGAGTTGAACGATCAATCCCCTAGTACTTGTCACTATACTATATACTACAACGATCAGGTACACTGCCTGGTGGGGGTTGTAAGCTTCTCGAGATCCCTCGAGAGGTAAAGCCTGGTGCGATTCCCACGTATCAATTGCCCTTCTTTGTAATTTTCAAAATCCATGCATCGTTTCAAGTTTTAAAACACAATATATTTTAAAAGCTTGAGTAACGTAGCTCTTGATGCCAATTATGGAAAACTAGAAGGGGGTTGAATAGTTTTACCAGTTTTTCGTTTAATTATCTTTTGAAACTTTCCGTTTAATCAAAGATATGAACACAAAGAGAATATAAAACATGCAAGTATAAGAAAGAAACGATCAAACCACAACACGAGTATTTATCGTGGTTCGGCTACAAAGACTCTTTTTCCTTGCCCTACGTCCACGCCCCGAGTATCCAACTCGAGAGTTTCTTTCACTAGTCAACAAGCTCCTTTCACCGGCGGAGAAAACCTTACACGTCGCTTACACGATTACCGACACTAAGCTAGATGTCGAGTTCTTTTAAAAGGGTACAACCACTCCCGTTTAGTTCTTTTACAAGGGTACAACAACTCCCGTCACACTATGTATTTTAAGGCTAAAATACTAACCGATCACAACTGAAAACACACAATCAAATGAAGTGTAAACTACACAAAGTCTACACGATGTTAAGCTAACAAGTCTTGCAACGTTGTGTTGAATACTTGTAACTTTATATGAACTTGTGAACTTCTTTGCTACAAAAGAAACTTCACACAAAATGAAATGTTAAAGGGTTAGATGAATGATATGAATGTGTGTGTGTAAAATGTAATAGGAAGTGATAGAGCAAAATTCTAACAAATGGCTTGGTATTTATAGCAAGACCTTCTGCAGCACTAGCGGATACGGCGGAACCCTCAGATGGGTTTCGCCCGTGTACCTCCAGGGTTCCGCCAGGCTGACAGTAGATTTTGCAATAAATCTTTCAAACTAACCAAGGTCACATCAAGTTAGTCAAACACACATTGAATCAAAATAGAATGCTTCCAAAAATGTGTAAGAGCTTATGGAAAGTCAAATACACAAACTTACCATAAATGCATGATGTGATGTTAACATTTACTATATTAAGAAATATGTAAATGTAATGTTTTTCTATTTTAAGAAATATAAAAAGTTGTGTTTTATATGAAATGTAAATGTAGCAAATGTCTAATTATGTAAGTCTTTAAACTCAATTATGTTTGACTAAAAACTAAAGTTTACACTTTGTCGTTAACAAAACTTAGCAAGGATCGTAAAATATAAGTAACGTTTTTAGGCGATATTTGTATTAACACTCTATACAATTAAAAAGCTCGAGTAGGCTCGCGAGCCTACGAAAGCCCTAGAAATACATACGTATATATATATATATATATATATATATATATATATATATATATATATATATATATATATATATATATATATATATATATATATACGTATAAATAAGCTTAAAAGTAGCAAATGAGCTCGAGCCTTATGTACTTAACGAGCCGAGCTCCGTTTGAACTTTGTTTTCTTTAAAACATCATATAAATTAGTCGAGCCCGAAGGAACACCACCGGGTCGTGTCTTTCTTTTCCAGTAAACGCCGCCACCTTTCTTTTCCGGCTAACAACAGTTTTCAACGGCCATTGAGGCATCATTTTGTCGTGTTGATCGCATAGTCCTTGACATCACCGCTCTGGTAAAGTTCTATTCGCAACTCCTGCTGTTTCATCCCCGTCACCATCAAATAAGGGTGAAAACGAGTCGAGCCGAGTTCGAGCCTGCCAGAGCTTGAGCTCGGCTCATTTATATATATAAAGTTTGAAGCTCCTTTCGAGCCTCATATTTTTTAGCTCGAGCTTGGGTCGTGAATTTTCACAACTATGATGTCGAGACCAGTTACCTGCTATTCATCCCCGAAAATAACAATTAGCGTCGTCGTAGCTGTACCGCTGATGGTGCCGTTGATGCGCCATCCGTTCTTTGGCCATTGAACCGACGAGCCGTTATTCATTTTTGTTTTGTTTTGTGAGTGAGTGAAGCTGGTGTTTTAATTATTGGTATGTTATTGGGAAGGTCCTAATACATCAATAAGTGTCATTGGTCTTCTGACACCTAGCGCTCTTATCTAACTGTACTACTTATAATATGAAAATAATCAAAGTGAAATGTGAAATCCTTAACTTTTGGTCAATCCTTATAATGCCCTTGTCAACTAATTATCTAAATCTTAATTAATTTAGGCAACTTTGTAAACATATAAAAACTACACGTTTGATTACTTATATAATATAGGCAAGTATTAATAAATTTTCATCTTCTACTTTTACTTATTACTTAACACAAGTTGGTAGAGATAGGCAAATTTCAAATTCATTTCAAAACACGCGGTTTGTAACACAACACAAGATTTGTTATAATATTAATACTTTTCAAAACATTATCTTATTTTCCATAGCAACGACATTTTATCGCGTGCAAAGCAGCGACATTTTTTCGCGGCTAAAGTTGAAACTTATGAAAGTATATATGGCAAAGGTTTTTTTTCCATTGTCTATATAAACAACCCAGTGTGTTAATTCAAACTTCTAAATGAAATTTCAAATAATTTTCATAATATGTATGATGAAAAAGTATTTATATGTACCAAAAATTAAGTGATACTTGATTAGTTTATTTAAATGAAAAATATTAATAAACAAAAAAAGAAAAATTATTGTTTTCCTTAGTTGATAGTTGATCATTTTACTTTTGTTTTACGAACATACCAACGGGTTATGTACAAGTTATATAAAAAGAGGCATATGCATATTGGAGGTTTCTAAAATAACTATATGAGTACCCATGCATAGTAACGAGATTTTCTAGCGGCAAACAACTATAGTTATACAAAACATTACGCAAAACACTTAACCAAAATATCACTATAAATATATGCCGTTATAAATCCGTTGTTATGCACGGGTACTCGTCTAGTACTATCTATAATAGAAAAACCATGAAAGTGAAAAGTGAAAACTTAATATATTTAAAAAATATTAAAAAAATTAAAAAAACTATTTATGGAATATTGTAAATTAATTTTATTAAGAAAGTTTCTTTTGTTTTAATTTTCTTGTATATTATCTATAATGGAAAAATCATGAAAGTGAAAAGAGAAACGTAATCTATTTAATTTAAAGAAATATTAAAAAACTATTTATGTATAATTGTAAATTTGATTTTATTAAGTTTCTTTTGTTTTAATTTTCTTAAAATATACGTTGTAGGTGTGTGTTTGTTGCTATTAATTAACCAATGAATATCGTATGAATCAAAAGCTGCACATATTTATTATTTTCAAAAAAATCAAGCACGACATTTTTATTCAAAATTGGACTTATTGCACATCAATTTATTCACGATGAAAAAGAAACTTGTATCATCTCGATTGTGTAATTACAGTATCTTTTTGGCATCATGATTTTAAAATGTATTGGGTTCAGGCTTATGAAAAACGCTCATATCCTTAAAACGATGCAAAATTTCTCGCAAGAGTACTTCTCTTTGGGTTGATTAAAGTGTTAAAGCAAATCTAATAGTAAAGCCCTTTTTAAAATGTTTAATTATAGCATGCATTCTAAACGTTACATAAAACAATTAACCAAAATATCATTATAATTAAGCCGCTATAAAATTTCGTTATTATGCACGAGTACTCATCTAATTGATGAAAATGGCTAAATGGTTAAAAGTTGGACGACAATAGGGCAAATTATTAAAAAAATTATTATACTTGCCACTGTTTCATCTTCTGGGCAGCAAACTATTTTTTTTTCATTTTGAGGGTAATTTTCTTTCAAATTCATCATCTTTGGGGTATTTACGAAATTTTTGGACATTTTTGCCCCTCGTAGCTAATACAAAACTTTTTTTCCCGAAGGGCAAAATTGTCACATATTACCCTAAAGATGATGAATTTGAAAGAATATTACCCTCAAAATGAAAAAAATAGTTCGCTACCCAGAAGATGAAACAGTGGCAAGTATAATATTTTTTTAATAATTTGCCCACGAAAATAAAATAAAATGCCATTAATTTTTTTCACTTTTTTGAGACATGCGAATGAAAAGAATCTCAAAAAGATTGATTTCATACATTAACAATTTTCTTTTAAAATTCTTCATCTTGTTTAAAATGTGCAGCTAAAAATCATTCTTATTCTTTTTATTTTAATTTTTCTTTTTATCTTAATTTTTGTTTTACTGAATCTCTTCGTATGTATTTACTTTCTACACAAAAAAAGCAAGAATCACACACACAACATATCATATATCATACAACCAAAAAATCATGAATCATGTTTTAGGCATAGAAATCATTTCTCATCCAAAAAAGTTTATATTACTAAAAAGGAAATTAAGATAATGCCATGTAAGCTTATTATTAATTTTCTATATAAGATGTAGTAATAAACTTTAAAATCTTGAGAAAAAGAGTTGGAAACTAATGGTCTATAAATTGCAACATATTAGGCCTATATATCAAGGTTCTTTTCAATCGGAATATGTTTGGTGGAGCTAATAAAGAGGCCTAATAGTGGACCTAACGCTTTAAATGCTTGTACAGTGGCCTAATAGTGGACCTAACGCTTTAAATGCTTGTACAGTGAATAGTGAACCTAACGCTTTAAATGCTTGTACAGTGAGCACTGTACAAGCATTTAAAGCGTTAGGTCCACTATTAGGCCTCTTTATTAGGCCTATATATCAAGGTTCTTTTCAATCTGTTCATAAACCAACAGTACCATGACAATGACAATGGGCCAAAGCTACCCACATATCCTTCTCGTTTGTCAATCTGTTCAAGGCCATCTCAACCCATCCTTTCAACTCGCTAATAACCTCATATGCGCCGGTGCACGCGTCACCCTTGCCACCACCGTTAGCGGCTTTCATAAGCTCAAATCCTTACCTTCCATTCATGGCTTATCTTTGGCTTCCTTTACGGATGGCCATGACGACGATAACCATGCAATCTGGAACCCGGGTTATGCTTATGACATCGAACGCTTTGGATCCGAGTCCATTGCTACTCTTGTTAAAACCATGTCCGAAAGTGGTAACAAGGTGAACTTGCTTGTTTACACCCTATACTTACCTTTCGCAGCGGATGTGGCACGTGATCTAAACGTGCCTTCTGCTCTTTTTCTTATCCAATCCGCCACTTGTTTTTCGATTTATAATCGTTTCTGCAACCGTTGTGACGGTATCGTTGCTGTCAACAACGATATCAATACTTCGGTTACTCTGGAATTACCTGGTTTGCCTTTGTTTAAATGGAATGATCTTCCAACGTTTGTCTTGCCAACGTATCCTCGTTTTTCGGACATGTGTTATGTTTATCAAGATCACATGAACGTTCTTGAGGAAGATCCTAATGCATGTGTTCTAGTGAATACTTTAGATGGTCTAGAGCCTGATTCAATGAAATCCATTAAAAATTCTATTGTGGTTGGCCCTTTGGTTTCCTCTACATTTTCTGGCAATAAAGGGTCGTATTTTGAGTGGCTAGATTCAAAACAAGAAAATTCCGTGGTTTACGTGTCATTTGGGAGCTTGGCCGTGTTGACAAAGACTCAAAAGTTAGAGCTTTTACATGGGTTAATGAAAACCCAACGCTCTTTTTTGTTGGTGTTACGTGATGTTGGTGAAGACGAAGATGTAGAGATAAAACAACTTAAGGAGAAGGTGAGTGAGTATGGGTTGATAGTTGGATGGTGTACACAACTTGAAGTGCTGAAACACCGTGCAATTGGCTGTTTTGTGACACATTGTGGATGGAACTCGACTTTGGAGAGTTTAGTGGCAGGAGTGGCGATTGTGGGGTGTCCTCAATTTTCAGATCAAACAACGAATGCAAAGATGGTGGAGGAAGTGTGGGGGAACGGTGTTAGAGCATTTCTGGATGAAGAAATGGTTGTGAAGCGAGACGAGATTAAGAGGTGTTTGGATGTGGTGATGGATGGTGGCGAAAAGGCGAAAGAAATCAAGAAGAATGTTGAGAAATGGAAAAAGGTGGCTGAGGAATCGGTGAAAGATGGTGGTTCTTTGCAAACAAATTTAAAATTATTTTAAAAAAATATTTCATGAAACTTTATTTAAGAGAATTGTACTAGCATGTAGCTCAGTAGCTGCCATATTTAGACGTTATTTCTTATTTTACGAGAATTGTACGTCTTTGCCATCGCATTAATTGTGTGCTTTTTCTATTTCATGGTCTTTTATTTGTTGTCAACAGATGCTTCTCATTTCTATAAGATTGCTGTAACAATATCGCCCAGACACTAATTAAAGTACAACATAATAGAGAACCAAATAAGCGCGCAAACAACCAAGTAATCCAGCATTACTACTTGGGGTTTTTGATACAGCACGCACGGTTACTAGTAGTAGTTAGAAGGTTATAATTTGGTGACGTAACATATAAAAATGATGGTGGTAATTTTCAATTTGGTATATGAATAGAAATTAATCTCAAAAATCACCAGCAGAATTATCCATGGCCTGCAAAATAAACTGGCCAAAGGTAGACACCAAATATGCATGCAATAGGATCAGCTTTGAAAGGAATCTTTAAATGCACCATATTTTTACCTTCCTTTTGAGAAGAAGTTTTTCCACGTATCAAGTTCTGCTGAACATGTGTTCTACCTTGATTCGGAGATGTTTGCAAGAAAAAAAACTTTGTTTCGGATCGGATAAGATATATATTTGTGAAGTGGGGTAGGAGATTTAAAACCGATATGCAGGTGCAATATAGAATCAGCTAATTGACCAGGTTCATTGACGAGTATATGATAGTGGCCGAAAGGTTGTGAGGAAGAAATTTGAAAGCCGAAAAGAAGTGTAGCAAGCTTTTGATACTATTTCCTGTTGGGCTGTCTTACTCTTGCATACCACAAATAAATGCCATTTAGTGACTGTGTTAGAAAAGCCTAAAATTAGTCACTAAAGGAATTTTGATGGTCTCTCATTGAAAGAAAAAGAGACACTAAACCATCACTAAAGTCGTTTTTGACGCTTAATATCAGTCACAAAAGGTCTTTACATTTTACTCGTATGTCTGATTGTTATGTGTCAATATAGGTCCGGAGAGCAGGCGGTAACGTAACTCGGGGGGGGGGGGGGGGGGGTGAGTTATATGATAACGCATGAAAGTTAACCCACGTTATGCCTTACCGGGGCTTGATGGCATTTGCACGTTAACGTGGTGCGGCAATAGCATAATGCAGCATTATGCCGCGATGTAATTAGGAGAAAAAAAATTACACTTTTGGCCCTTGTGATGTTTTATAAATTTTTGAATTCCAAAAAGCAAAAATTACAAAATACCCTCTCTAATTTAAAATTCAAACCATAATTTAAAGTTCATTGTCGAATACAAAACAATACGAATACATAAATCATCCAACGATACGATACGGAAATACAAATACACAAGATACGAAAATAAAAATACACACGATACAGAAATACAAATACACATGATACAGAAATACAAATACAAAAGATACGGAAATACAAAACATAAAACACCATTAAGCACTCTATCTATTCCATATGGGGTTGTTTCTCACAATGAACCACACGTGAATATGTTTGAAGCCTCTCACACCAAAGCGTTCTTTAAGAATGTTCATAGCATTCTGAAGACGATCATTGTCATGGCTTGTACGCTGCAAATTCAAGTATATATCATTGAATTTTTGGCATTCAGTGCTAAGTCTTGCCCACTTAGTCGTTATCTGGTTTTTGTTACGAAAATCACTGTCAGATTGATTGTTAAACCTTTCAACAACCTCATTCCAAAAACAGGATTCATTGTAGTAGTATTGGGAAACTTCAAGCCACATGTCAGCTAGCAAGTTTTCTTCTTCAATAGACCAACGATTAGTCTTCGGCTTCGAGTGACGAGGGCTATGGCTCAGATGATGTTAGGAATATAAATATTCACATAAAAGACTCGGTCACCCCGAGTATCTAATAGCATTAAGTTAGCTCGTAGTTGTTACTATCATTAGTTAGCATTAGATTAGTTTTAGTAATATCGTGGAGGAATGACGGGTCTTTACCCACTGTATACACAATCCACAGCCCGAGAGGGGGCGTTTCATGTAACACTATAAATACCCCTCTCCCACCAAGGGAGAGTGTTGGACCTTCATTTGCAAGCTAATAGATTTCAACTTTTCTCTCAAGGCTCCCAACACTTTTTCTTTCTCTCTAAACTCTTAAGACATATTCTAACCACTACACTTATACCACACGAATTCTAGTAACATGAGTTAGTTACAATTGGTATCAAGAGCCAATGTTACATCTTAGGGATTGTGTTCATTCGAATTCGTTCTTGGTTTTTTGTGGTTCACATTTAGTTCGAATAGTTTTTTGGTCTAAGTACATTGGTTTGATCTTGTTGGTGATTGTTTACCTATTATTATTGTACTTTCGTTACTTGTATTGTTAGAAGGTCTTAGTTGTTCATTTGCTTAGGCTAAATCAATCGTTGGCTGGGTGTTTGAGGCACTTTTGGGTGAGTTTCCTCGTAGCGAGTTGCTTCTTGGTGCTCATTTCTTGGTAACATTTTGGTTGCTGTTTGGTGACGATTTGGAGCTAATCTGGTAGCGATTTGGCAGTTTTACTATTCTTGGAAAAGAAGACAATTCGCTAGAAAGCGACTGTTTTGTCCTTTTGCATCTAGCGAGTTGTCAGTGGTTGTCTTTTCTTCCAGCGAGTTGCTTCATAGCGAGTTGTTTCATAGCTATTTGCCTATAGCGAGTTGGTGTTTAACGAGTTGGCATTTAGCGAGTTGGTCATCTAGTGATTTGCTTATTTTAGCGAGTTGCTCACTTAGCGATTTACTTATCCAGCGATTTGCTAAGTTAGCGATTTGGTCAAGTAGCGATTTGCTTCATCTGCAATTTGATCACTTTAGAGACTTGCTTGATTGTGAATTGTGTTGCTGTAGCGATTTGCTCTTTAGTGACTTGCTTGCTTAGTGATTTGTTGACTAATGTTAGAGATTTGGTCTTGTGTCAATTTAATGATTAGTGAATTGTTGCGACTTAAGTTGTTACGACTAACCTAACTGGAATTTGACGTTGTGAGTTAACTCTTACGACTTGACTTATTACTTGTTGATCTGTTGTAATTTGAATTGTTACGACTAAACACTTATTACAAATTGTTCAAAACCTTATACTAAGACTTACCATAAACCACATCTTACGGTTTCTTTTGTTGACTATAGAAAATCTCGTGAAAGAATCGATTTTTCGATTTAAGTCACAAAAGTTGTAAAATCCCGACTAAGATTTTATCATGGTAAGCACCACTTCTTCTGATGACATTCAAGATGCTGGGTCCGATACCCGCCCTCCTATGCTGGACAGAACTGATTATGAATCATGGGCTCAAAGAATTCGACTCTACTGTTTGGGGAAAGAGAATGGTGTCAACATTCTGAAATCTATTGATGAAGGACCATTTCAAATGGGTACCACTAGAGACACTATCGCAAGTCGCAACTATTGAAAATCAAGCTGCTGTTCTTGGACCAGACAGACCACGCACTTACAGTGACCTATCTGAAGATGAGAAGAAGCGTTATGATGCTGACATTAGAGCCTCAAACATTGTCATTCATGTACTTCCTAAAGATGTCTACAAGCTCATAAATTACAACACTAAAGCAAAAGCTGTTTGGGACAATGTCAAAATGCTTCTTGCTCGGTCAGAGTTAACCAAAGAAGATCGTGAATCTCAGTTGTATGATGAATTTGAGCACTTCAAGATGAATCCGGGTGAAAGCATCACTGACTACTATGTCTGGTTTCACAAGCTGGTGAATGATATGAGGATCATTAAGATGACAATGCCTAACATTCAACTGAACTCCAAATTTGTGAACAACATGGCACCTGAATGGGATAGGTTTGTGATGTCTGTTAAACTCAACAAAGGTCTTAGAGATACTAATCATGAACAACTCTATGCTTATCTCCAACAACATGAAAAGCATGCTGCTTATGATCGGTTGATGAGGGAAAAACTCAATCCAACTACAACAAATGATTTTCTCGCATTTATTTCAAATGCTCAACCACTCAGTCAATCCGCTAATGATCAAGTTCAACACCATCATCCTTCATCATTACCAGTGACATCACTTGGACAATCATCAATACCCTCACCATCTGCTATGAACACTCATCTGGACTCTGGATACTCTAACACTGACATGATGATTGATAACCTCTCTAATCAGGTCTCTTTGCTTGTCCAACAATTAAGAGCAACACTTCCTCAAACCAACAACCAACTTCGGACTTCATCTAACCCACACAATCAGGCAATAGTGGAAGATGGAAGGGTTGTCGTTCAGAATGTGCAAGGAAGACAAAACTTGAATAAAAGGAATACTGCTCGTGGCAATGGGCCGAATAGAGTAGGGAATGCAATTCAGGGACAAGCTAGGCAACCTAAGTGCTACAACTGTGGAGGAATGGGTCACATAGCAAGGAATTGTACTCAACCTAAGCGTCCACAAAACTCAGACTACTTCAAAGATAAAATGCTGCTGATGCAAGCTGATGTGCTTGGGATTGCGCCCTCACAACAGGTTTTACCTCTCAAGGGATCATGAGAAGCTTGCAATCCCCGCCAGGTAGTGTACCTGATCGATTTAGTATAGTATAGTGACAAGTACCGGCGGATTGATCGTTCAACTCTAGGAATAGTGTTCGCTAGGGTTAAAATTCTACTAAACTAGGTCTAAAGGTGAGGGATGATTCTTTTTGTATTTTTATATTTTAAGGAAAGCAAGTAAAAATCTCGGGTTTGGAAGGATTGGGCGGAATTAGTTGCTAGTCAACTAACCCAATGAACTAAAGATGCAATCAAAATAAAATAAAATGAACTAAAACTAAATTATGGTGAAAACAATAATGAGAGAAAGTGTGTTTACTTAGATTTCATTACTCCCTAGATATCTTTTACCGGTTGATTAGCTTGTTACAATTGCATTGATGACGGGTTATATTCCTTAATACTAGTCGTAGGGCCGTGTACGATATTCCCTAACTCTATAGGCTTCTACTTCATTCTATGTCGAGCCGACTACTAGCTCCTAACATAGTATCACTAGCAGTTACCTACGCATTAAATACAACCAATAAATCGTAGTACACCTCCGATCATGTTTCTTAAGACGTTCAAGCAAGTTACCAAATGGAAGTCTGCCAGTTTTCTTAAGCCTAACATCGAAATCAATCATCCACAACAATTATAAGCAAACCATCAACCAATAATCAACATCTAGGTTTCATTACATCTAAGCAAACACAAAGGAAACCTGGCCTAGCATGTTAAAAAGAAGACAAGTGTAAGATATAATCAAACAACACATAGACATATTGAATGATTTGATGAAAGACTTATCTTCAATTGAACATGGAAGAAACAAAGGGTTGAAACCCTTAAAGTAGCTGGAAATTCATCTAGGGTTTTCTCCCTTCAAAGTTGCACACTAATGAATGAAAACTAGAGAACTATATATAGATTTCACATCTTGACGGCGTCACGTTATAGCTTGTGACGCCGTCAACTCGCCGCCAAGATGAAATTTGTATTGTCTAGATCCACTTTTGACGCCGTCATGTGTAAATAAGCTCTGGGCCATCACATGTGTTTTGACCCTGACGGCCTTGGTGACGCCGTCAGGCTTCAATGCTTGAAATAGTTCTGGGCCGTCACGTGTAACTTGAATTATCCACCTCTTTGTCAAAGGGTGACGCCGTCATGTAGAAGTGCTTGACGCCGTCAGGTACTGTTTCAAGCAAGAATTTGAGACTTTGTCGTTTTCTTCACATAATCGCTCCAAAAATGTCCAAAATGCATCCTTTTCCAGATTTCTTCTCAAAAGTACCTAAAATGACAAAAGGAACGATTTAGGGCAATAATTGATCAAATAATCTCGAATTCGGGCTTAAATGACCCCCTAAAAGCGGTACACTTTTCGCCTTATCAAATACCCTTACACTTGAGATTTGCTTGTCCTCAAGCAAATGCGCTTTTATTATAATCAAAATACAAGCTAGGGGTTATTTAATACTAATATTAATGTAATTACAACAAATAATCATTCCACTTCAACCAAAAACAAGCACGGAAATTATACACTAGCAACTCACAAATAGTGTTTAGATACTCACATCTCTCGGGTGTAATAAAGTATATATCACAAAATGGAAATGGAAAACATCTCTCACTACCTGTCATAGCAAATAGATTACCATAGGCTTGGGAAATGATCAAACCTCCACCACTTGGCGTAAGCACCTAGGATAAACTATCAAAGAGGTCTTTTAAAGGGTTATAACGTGAGGTGTAGGGATATGATAAACACGGTTTTGTTGGATAAAGGCAATATTTACTGGTGGCGAGTTAATCATCTTTGTTAATTACATGTACAATGTGGCGTTTATAAGCCAAGACTCGACTCGACTTAAACTAATCATAAACTAATAAAAACATAAAACAAACATAAAATGAAACGGGATGCTAGTCCGTATGTTTTTCTTTTTCTCTTTTTTTTATTTTTTATTTTTATTTATTTATTTTATTTTTTTTGCATACACTCTTGCCCTACCATCCAAAACAATACATCATAGGGGATTTACGCCCCCCTTACACTTGAACTTTTACATACTTTACAATCAACTATTCTAACAACTCGAATTAAGATAATCAAAACACTTGGAGTACTTTTAAATTTTAACGCACATATGGGGGTAATAATTGATGTCTTCCCCATTA